>QRFJ01000694.1:308585-379865 GCA_006176705.1 Cocos nucifera
CAGTTTGGAGGGCATTTTAGGGATTTCACATGGAGAAGCGTGCTCCGATTGGCTAAAGAATGCAGCGATCCATGCAAAATTGAGCTCGCGCATGATCTACAGAGGGCAATTTGAAAATTTTATCTGATCCAATGAGCACCTTTCACTGGGACTTGATTGGACGGCCGAAATGCATGCACTGACGAATGGCATCCACAGCTCCCGATCGAGATCCAATGGTTGAGATTCATCCCGACTTTAAACTAAAGATCAGAAGCTTTCCTGTATGCGATCTGACGGCCAAGATTTGATCTTCAAGGCTGATCCGATGGTCCAAATGAATTCCAACTTGATTTGGGATTTTAAGATGATTTTTGAATGATTTTTGGACCGTTTGATCAACATCCAATGGTTAGAATTGATCCAAGTTCTTTTTGAGTTGTTTTGAGAGTTTTAAACCTAATTTTCAAGAGGATTTTGATGGAAAATCCACCTCTCAGCCTATAAAAAGTCTGTTGTTGCCGAAGAAAAAAAAGGAGGGGAGACAGTAAAAAAAAGAGAAAAAGAAGAGAAAGAGAGGAGAGAGGTAGAAAGAGAAGAAAGATTTTTGAGAGAAGAGAAAGGGTTTTTAATTTTTTTTCCTTCTTTCGATAATCAGAACATTGATCAAGGAGCTTCTTTTCTTCTTTACCAAGTTCTCCACATCAAGAGCAATGGACAATCAATTTCAGCAATCAAACAGTCTAATTTCTTTATGCTTTTTATTTTATTTACTATTTTTGAACTTGTTATCATGAACTAAATTTTTTTTTACTAAGGTTAAGGTGTAGCCACCCTTTTGATGCAATATTCAGTGTGATTTATTTTTAATTTTAAATTTTATTCATGAGGAGTATATAAATCTGATCTTAATGCTTTTAGATTACTGGCCATCTTCTAATTGACCTGATGAACATAGATGTTACGGACCAAGTACGTTTATGTTATTGCTTCTTGATTATATATGTTGTATTATGAATCAAATTAGAATTCATATGCATGCAGAAATTTTAGTATGCTTTGGACGCAGCATATTTTAATTAAAGAATTTCACAAAACTTAATGCATTAATATTTATTTAAATTACACCTGGATCAAAAGGTTATTAATAAATATTGATAGCTTTGCTATGCCTGGACCAAAGGGTAGTTAATAAACTAGGAAACTCCACCATCACATGAAATAAAATTAATCTAGTAACCTGAATATTGTATTGACTGAGTTGGTGAATCGATTGCCTTAGTAATATATTGCTCTTAAGTTTAAAACCCTAATAATTACACTCTCTCTATTTCCTTAAAATTTTTAATTATTTTTTATTTTGTTCTTTAATTTCTTATTCTCATAAATCAGTCTTCTAAATAAAGCATAGGAAAGAGCTTTTCAGTACTTATTTTCCAATCCTCTAGGGACGATATTCTACACATTTACTTTATTACTTAATCGACTGGTGCACTTGCCATAGCTACAGATTAGCATGCATCAATAATCAAACTTTTATTTCTTGTAGTGTGTGGATATCATTCTCGATTAATAGAATATCATCCACATATAAAATAAGGAATACCACTGCTAGACCATTTGCCCATTTGTAAATGCAAGGTTCTTCTCCATTCTTAATGAAGCCATACGTTTTGATTACTTTATCAAAATGTATGTTTCAACTCTAAGATGCTTGCTTCAATTCATAAATGGATCTCTAAAGCTTGCACACCATGGGCTCATCTATGCATGTGAATCCTTCGAATTGTATCATATACACCTCTTCGGTCAGCTCTCCATTAAGGAAAGTTGTCTTCACATCCATCTACCAGATCTCATAATCCAGATGGACAGCAATGACAAGCATGATCCGAATGAACTTGAGCATTACCATAGGAGAGAACGTCTCATCATAGTCAATACCATAATGTTGATGATATCCCTTGGCAACTAGATGGACTTTATAGGTCTCCATCTTTTCATCTGTGCCCCTCTTCCTTTTGAAGATCCATTTATATCTAATGGATTTAACCTTTTCAGGTTGGTCAACTAATGTCCATGCATCATTGATCTTTATGAAATCCATTTTGGATCTTATGGCTTCTAACCATTTCTCAGAGTCGGGTCTCTACATCACATCCATATAAGTGATCGGATCCTCATCGTTCTCATCGAGTTTGATGGGATCACCATCCTAGACCAAAAATCCATAGTATCTATCCAGATGGCGGGGTACTCTATCGGATTGCCTTTATGGTGTGGGTTCACTAGGCTTCGAATCTGATCTGATCAAATTTGAATTAGGTTCAACATTCTGTGTCGGACTTTCTACCTATTGAACTTCATCAAGTTCAACCTTAGAGGCAACAATTCCTTAATCAAGGAACTCCTTCTCCAAAAGATTATCCTAAGGCTGACGAACACCTTTTGTTCATCAGCATAGTAGAAATAGTATCCTTTGATCTCTTTTAGGTACCCTATGAATGTACACTTATCAAACCTAGGTTTAGGTTTGTCTGTAACTAACCGTTTGACATAAGCTGGGCACCCCCAAACTCTAAGGTATGAAAGTGCTGGCTTACGTGCTATCTATATCTCATATGGGGTTTTAACTACAGACTTACTTGGAACCCTATTTAATAGATAACAAGCTGATTCAAGTGCATAACCCTAGAAGGATATCGGCAAACTGGCAAATCCTATCAAATCCTATCATAGATCGGATTATGTCTAATAGAGTCTGATTCTTCCTTTCAGACATACCATTATGCTGTGGTGTTCCAAGAGGAGTCCATTGGGAGAGAATTTCATTCTCTCCTAGATATGTAAGAAACTCACCAAAAAGATATTCTCCTCCTCGGTCAGATCGATAAGTTTTAATACTCTTTTTAGTTTATTTTTCTACTTCACTTCAAAATCGTTTGAACATTTCAAAAGAATCTGACTTATGTTTCATCAAATAGACATATCCATATCTAGATAGATCATCTGTGAACGTGATGAAGTAGACATATCCACCTCTAGCACTTATGCTCATTGGTCCACATACATCAGTACGTACTAGGCCTAAGAGCTCATTGGCTCTCTCACCTTTTTCAGTAAAAGATTACTTGGTCATTTTACCAAGAAGACAGGACTTATAGGTTGGAAGTGATTCATAATCATTAACATTGAGGATTTCCTCCTAAGTCAACTTGTTTATCTTGTTCTTGTTTATATGACCTAGCCTATAGTGCCATAAGTAGATATCTGATAAACTATCTAATCTAGGATGTTTGCTAGTAGAATAGACTACATTAACATATTGTGATAACATATATACACCATTGTTCAATTATCCACAGAAAACAGTAACACCATTCATAATGATATTACAAACTTATTTCTTTTTTCAAATTTTATAACTGTTCATGACCAAAAGACCTACAGAAATGATATTTAAAAAGAAACTAGGAAAGAAATGATAATCACTAAGAACAACGGTATGAGATTCAAATACAAGTTTCAAAATTCTTAAAGCTAGAACTGGAACTGGTCTTCCATCTCCAACGTTTAGGAATCTCTCATCTTGCTCAAATCTTCTACTGACCTGCAACCCCTGCAATGAATTTCAAATATGGTAAGGGCTATCAGTATCCAACACCCAGTCAGCAATATCATAAATAGAGAAATTGCAAGAAGTTATCATATAAATACCTTGCCAAGCAATAGCTTGAATTTTTCTCTGCTTGTTTGGGTCTAGGAAGGCAATGTACTGAGGATAGTTTTTCTTCCAATGCCTCCGCTTGTTATAAAAAAAGCATTCGACTTAACTCTTATCAGGCTTGGTCTTTAGGGTCTGAGCTTGCACAGGTGTCCTGGCATGAACATGCATCTTCTTGGCTTTCTTCTTCTTGTTCTTCTTCCCTTTCCTAAAGGATCAAGAACGAGAAGACGAACCTTCCACTAAGTTAACCGACTCCTTATGGAGTTGGTGATCCTTCTCAAAGTTCTGAAGTAGCCCCAGTAACCCATGGTAGTCTACTTCAGGCTTTGACATTCTATAATGTGTAAGGAATGGGAGATAAGACTTGGGCAGTGAGTTCAGTATTGCATTTTTTTCAAGTTGTTTGTGCAAGAAAAAGTCGAGCTTGCTCAAGCGCTCTATCAGCTCGATCATATATAATACATGATCAGTGACAGAGGCACCATCCCACATTCTAGTATTGAAGATAGCATAACTAGGCTTGCGCCTCTCAACGTCATCGAGTGTGCCAAAAGAATCCTCCAACACTTGGAGTATTTTGTTTGACTAAGTTGTCTCAAACTTGCGATTAAACTCATTGCTCATCGCAGCCAGCATAATGCAGTGCACCATGGTTCGATCACTGAGCCACTTCTGATAAGTATCTGTGACTGTTCCACATGCATTGGCAGTTGGCTCCTCAAGTATAGGATCCATCAACACATATAGGATCCGTTCATACTCCAGGATAATTTTCAACTTTTGGTACCAACTACCGAAGTTGGGTCCCACCAACTTATCATTGTCCAACAATGATCGGAGTGATAGAGAAGTGGCTATGACTACATAAAGAAAAATCAAAATCTAATTAGTAATTGATTCATTAAACCTAAAGATTTGGACTTTAATCAAAAGATTTCTCCCATTATTTTATTCAAATTAGTAGCCTCTACCTCCAATTTAAGAAATTATCCTAATTTCTTAGTAGATACTAGAATCCACATAGATTGTACCCAAGCCCAACTTTGGTTGACCCACCCATGTACATCTAAGGATAGGTTCATAACCAATTATTTCTCTAAATAATTTTCAATAATTAAATTTTGCCCCATGCCTTGATCAGTTAGCTTTGGCCTTCTCAGAAAAGGGTCCAATTAGGTCCAACCATTAACATGACCATACTTGGCCCATCCAACCAATGAATGATCAGGCCCAACTTTGATTGAGCCATCTGACCACCATTTAGAAAGATGTATCCAAGAGATCATATAATGAATGATAATTCCATCAACTGATAAGCACCAGGCCTTTGGGCCTCCAATGATTATCCAACTGATGGACCCATTATCATCCACTTTAATGGGAGGCTATGATTCAGTTATCATATAACTATTTTATTTTTAGGACCTAATAATTTTAGAAAATTTATTTATAGAAAGTGAGTAGCTCGGATTAATCAGCTTATCATGATCCTTCCACTAACTTCACCAAGTCAGCTTAAGGAAGACCATTAATAGGCTGGTCTAGGAGTACCTAAATCAGTCAAACTAATTTACCTAGCTGACATAGGTTAGCTCGAATAGTCAAGCGATTCGATCAAAACATAATCTCACCAAGAGGCCAGATAAGTTCGATCAGTGGAAGAGTCTGCCAGGCTTGCCTTAGATACCATCAAAAATGGCCAGGTAAGCGGACTGTCAATTAAAAATCACTAGTCTGGTTTACCTTAGACACCAACTAATTTAATTAGTTTCAATTAGATCAATCTAACACTTCGTGCTAGATCGTGTAGCCAAGAATCAAGTCCATCTTGGATCTTGTTAAAGATATGGACTTGACCAACTATAACTATTGTAATTGATCTAGAGAATCCTTGACCTAATCTAAGACAACAATTGATTAGATTTAGTCAATTCACTAATTAAGTCCATTCTTTAATCTAACCCTAGGTCTAACCCAATTAATGGACCTAATTCTCACTAACCCATTTAACCCAATGTGTTATTATTTGTATCTTAGGATCTTCAATTTATAATCCTAGATCCTAACCAATCAACTTCTTAATTTTCAATTAAGTTTTGAGTTGGGGGTTGGGGTTTGGCTTTTCAAAAATAATTGTTATATTTGTAAAATATTTTTCCAACATGGTTCTATCAACCAAGTTGCATGTTTGATTCATAATCAATATGCAAGTAAAATAAACATAAAACTACTTCAGATCTAATCTTAACAGGTTGATGTAATTGAAATAGTTTCAACAATCATTAATCATAAATCTCTCTAGATCAAATCTAACACATTTATGATGATTAAAATCAGATTAAAATATTTTTAATTAGATCATAAAATCTTTTAGATCTAATCTAAAATTTTATGATCAATATTTTAGATTAACACGTACTAGGACAACCTATTCACTGTAAGGAATAAACCTTACAACAGGACAATCTTATGGCAGTTCGTGCAATCTAAATTTTTTTTAAAATTTTAAATTTAATAATTAGATTATAAATTAGATCTAATCTAAGAAATAATCTAGACATACATAAAAATCATGTAATAAGAATCTAGACTCTGATACCAATTGAAGGAATCAGATCTAGGATTTCATAGGTAGATTTTGAAACTTTTTCAAGATCTTATAGCGAAAGACTTAAATAAATTTAAAATTTATTTAAATAACTATGTAAATACCTAGATCTTAGATCTATTATATGATTAAGATATGATATTAAATCAAAAAATTAAAATCAAATAAGAAAGATAAAGGTTGATCAAATCAACCTAGATCTACACTATCAAATGCATGTATGAAGTTTATAGATCATATCTATTATCTGAGCAAGTTTAGACATTCTAACTTACTGATCTGAGCTTGAGGATGAAGTCACAAGCCGCACACATGTTCGGTCTTAAGGAGTCATCCACTCGAGCCTACGAAGTAGGAAATCAGCACAACATGCTAGTATTATGCTGATCCTTCTTCGACGGTCGATCCGATACTTCCTTCTTCAAAATTTGGATACTCTAAAATATGAAAAGAAAGATGAGAGTTTTTTGATCTAAGACTCTTTTAAAAAAGACTCAAAAGAAAGGAGGAGAGATTGAAAATAAAATAGCCCTAGAAGAAGTCCCTTTTCTTATTCTCTTTTCTCTCACCTAGACACCTAGTTTGGTGCCTATGGAACCCGCATGCCCAAAAACATTTTTTGTTTGATTTTTACACACCCAAAATATCTACTAAAGCTCTATATTTCACAAAAAAATTAAAATAAAATTCGTCCAATAAATAAAAAAAAAGAAGAGTCCAAGTTAGGTCAAATTTCTAGACTAGGAATATCCAATTATGGGAAGTTGTTGGGGCGTGCAACTCTTGGGCGCCTCCTCCATAATTTTTGGCATGAACCAGTAAGGAAAGGTGCACAAAAAAGAAGATTATTTTCATATAATAAGAGAAGAATAAATTAAAAAAGGGGATGGCACTCAAGAGAAGATGTTTTGGTCAATAAGGATTCTATCTCATAGAATCCTAAGCAAAACCAATTCCTCCTTTGACTTGGTCTTCCACCTAACTTCCAAATATGACTTGGAGGAAGAGAGAGGATATGAAAATCAGAAAAAAAGAGATTTTCTATGAAAAATATCTAAAAAATAGGTATGGGGGCATTGGGACCAAGGTGGCGCAAGGAGATAGGGAGTCCTAGTCACACTAGGACTCCTATGACTAGGACTCCTATTTTGACTTGGTCAAACAAGATCTTTTAACCAAATAAAATCAAGATTAAACCAACCCAATTAAATAAAACCCTAACCCATTTAAAAACTTAATTAAATTAAATTAAATTATATTTAATTCTAATTTATCTTTTAATCAAATTAAAAAATTAGGTTAATCCGAGTCCTAGTTAGACAAGGACTAGTTCTTCCTTGCACTTGGTTTATCCAATAAACCAATTGGACTTGATCCAATCAAGTCCAATCTAAATCTAATTAAATTATATTTAATTAGACTTAATCTCAATCTATTAGTTTAATCAAATTAAGTCAATTAGCAATCCAATTGCTAATCAATCCTCCTACAATACTTGCACTAGATTAAACACCAATCGTATTGATTATTTAACCCTAGAACGATTCTTAATCATTGATCAACCATCCGATCAGATCATAAGCTCTAATGTGTGTGACCTCATAAGTCCAAACCTATGTCGGTAGCATAGGAATAAATTTTTATACCAATCAAAATGACCATCTAGCAATGATACCCGACGGTCGGATAGGTCGAAGGTGTAGAACACCATCTTTAGAATTTATGCGGATATAGTTTCCATATAATTCATCTCCTTGACTACAATGATCATAGGACACATCAGAGTTCAACTGTCAACTCTGATCAGGTTGTCCACATTGTATTTCAAAATACCAAATTCATCTGATGGATTATCCTGGCCAAGGCTTTGCTGGATTGAAATACAGTGATGCAATGTTCTTCAACTCTTGAAGTGGTCAATCCCATATTGATCACAATCCAACTTTGCAAGTACTTAACTATGCCTAGAAGCCTTCCATTGCTGAATTAAAAATTTAGTTAGTATGGTACCAAAGCATAGTGAGTTGCTTGCAAGTCACTGAGATGATCTCAGGTCTAAGGGACACTTATACCTATATCCTATCAGAGATATTCTCGATAGTAGAATGCTCTAAAGTTGGTCATGTTCCATGATGATGTACCCATACATCTCACCCATATGCCCTACTAGTATCTCCACACTTCTTGGTTAAGAGGATAACCAACCTATATGGCATACAGTGACCTATGCTCGATAGCTGCTGTCATCCTTATTAACAGTCTATCATTTAGTCGTGAATAAATTTAGGAACTAATCGATAAATCCTCTCTTTATCAAAGCTAAATAGTCCTAAGGACTTCATCACAATAATTGAGTTCATTAGAAGATGTAAACTTATGATAAAAAAAGATGCAAAAATATTTTTTATTAATTAATAAATCAATTATAATATCTAAACTATCAACAAGCTGATGATTAGCTTTGGAACATAATTCCCAACATCCCACTCATAGTGTGCTTTGTCAGAGGACCATGGCGAACTCCCTTCTAATAATTGAATCTTCTCCTTGGCCGCTTTAAGCCCAACCTCGAGGGAGCTGATCTTCGTCGTTAATGCCCAAGACTTGTCATTGGTATTTTTCATGAGTTCGGCAAGCTCCTTCTCGAAGACATCCTTCCTGATGGTAGGACTTACAGAATCTTGCATGTGTAGCTTGCGAATGCGGGTGACCTCGATTGTTGCTTTCGAAGCATTCTCTCTGGATTTCTAAAGTTCATCTTTAATTTTCTTTAATTTTTTTTTAGTTGATAAACTTCTTTCCTCAAATATTTAAGATGAGCCTTCAAAGGGACACCCTGAGGTAGTAGATCAACATTGATAGAGGACTACATCCAATGCATGAAAAATATTCAAAAGCACTTGAAGGTATTGACAAAAAGAAATTTACTTTCATTAATTAAAGTTCTTCGAGTCTCGGGTAAAGTAAAAAAGAAAAAAAAAGAGAAAAATACAACTATCAAGAACCCCCAATCTCGGAAGGAGAAATAGGAGAGGAGCTCGATGCTCCAGCAGTAGTCACGGACCCGAGAGTTGGTTTAGTTGATTCGGAAGGAGGAGCAGCAAGGGAGCTCGGTGCTTCAGGGACAACCTCGAGCTCCAGCATGGGTTCGAGCACCTCGATAGTAGGCTCGTAGGGCTTAAGGGCTGCTTCGGTGGGACAAGAGTTGGCCATAATAGCTGATGGTCCAGTCTCTTCATTGGAGATGTCTCCATAAAGAAAATCAAGATCAAGTTCGTGGAACTTCCCAACCACTCGGTCCTTGCAGAGCTTGTACCCCTTTTGAAAAGCCTCCTGGCTGAAGGCAATGTTCAAGTCCATCATTTCAGATGAAACCTTGAACTCTTCCACCGCTTGGACCTTTGCCTCCAAGATCTGCCTTGAGGTTTCATCCTTTAGCTCGATAATCCTAACCTCAGCTTTTTTCCTCCTCTCTTCCTCCAAAGCCAAAGCAGCCTGTGACCTCACCAGAATGAGCTCTCCCTTCTGAAGTGCCTTCTGAAGGGCCCCAACCTTGGCCATCTTCTCCTCCAAGAGATGGTCAATTGCAACGATCCTCTCTTGAAGGTGGTCAACTTTTGCTTAGAGGTTCTCCTGAACCCTTGATGACTCCGACTTCAAATGGTTCACCTTTGTGATGTATGCTAGCAATTGGTGACCCAACTGCAAGAAGCAAATAGAGTTATACAGGCATTAGAGGAGAAAAGAAAGAAGAGATATAGCGGAATGGTTACCTGAAGGAAGGTACCAAGGAAGTCCCAGGTGAGTTGGGCATCATCAAGGTCAACCATCTGATCTATGACCTCGGGTAAGGCAAACTTGTCAACCAACTCTCGTATGGTGTCTGGGGTGTTGAAGGGGCCCTCTTCCAAGTCATCGTTATCATTGGATCGACTAGGATGAGCCTTGCATTGCACCTTCACAATGGTCAACTTTTTCTTGTTTTTCTTCTCCTCTCCCTCTTCTCTCTCGACAGGATGATCTTCGATGGGAGAACTCACGGACGTAGGAGGCACCAAACCCCCAGTGACATCAATCCCAACAACAGCAAGAACCTCGATAAGGCGAGGGACTTCGGTGCTCTCGACAGCTTTGAAAATGGCAATGGCACTGGGAGGAGCCATGGAGCTCGGGGTGGTAATCTTCACCTTTTTTTAACTCTCTCCTAACACTTTTTCCTTCCTTTTTCGGGCATGAAGATCTTTGGCGAGCCTGTCAATGACTTGAGTATCCATCTCTACAACAAATAAGAGATTATAATCAATGACATCCGCATATAAACAAAATCTTGTGAAAATTCGAAACTTGCAGAAAAGTACCAGTCAGGTCGAGGGGACTCAAACCCATGTTGAACAGAGTTTGATCCTTCAAGAGTTCGGATAGAAGGGGAGCCCGGTAATTCTGAAGTTTACTAATAGAGTTAAGATCACCTCTATCTAAACTAGGAGCTCGGTGGATTGACTCTCTAAGAAGACCCCAAGAGGGAAGCCCTAGTATTAAAGTTTGGCAAGATATAAAAAAGAACCTCTCCTTCTAGTTGTGGATAGAAGAAGGGGCTCCTTTCAATAACCCCTTCTTGCCAAACTGGGAAGAAAAATACCACCAGTTCTTTGTGTAAGGGTGGCGCTTGAAGGTGTAGTAATTCCTAAAGAGGGAGATGGTTGGACGAACTTCTACAAGATGGCAAAGAGGGAGAAATTCAATAAAAAATCTGAAGGAGTTTGCTACTACAGAGGCAAGCGAAATATTCAAAAAGTGAAAAAGACTAATTACAAAAGGTGGGAGAGGAAGCCTTAGTCTAGCACGAAGGATTTCTAGGTACAGACAAAATCGATCGAGTGGGGGAGAGCAAGCCCAGTCATTGGGTCCAGAAAGTTCTAGTTTATACTCGGTAGGGACCTTGTATCGGATCCTAATCAGTGAAAGTTCATCTAAAGATAGAGAGCAAGAAATGGTGCAAAGTATAAAGATCGAATGGGATACATTTCTAAGTTTAGCCTCCCCACTAGAGTTGGGATTTCAAGAGGTCAGATCGGACGGACTCCAAGAATCGGATGACTGAGTAGTTTCAGAAGAGATTTAGAGCAAACTCAAATACAGAAAAATTCCAAAAATCGAAGAAAATAAAACATAGAACTACTATGAAGAAATTGAAAGAATGAGATGCAAAAGATGCATAAATAATGAAGAGAAAGATTTCGAAGCTAACCTAGTTAGGTCTAGAAGATCAGCGAGACGACTGGCACGGTAGGAAATGAATGAGAGAAATGTCGGCAAGTGAAGAAATTGGAAGAAGGAATCGAAGTGCTCTCAGGCAGAAGGAAGAAAATAGTGGAAGGAAAGAAAAGAGTGTAAGGAAGAATGAGTCCTGAGAAGAAAGTGCTAGACCTAAATATCCTATTGAGTTCAAAATGGTTATGATGGAAGGCTCCTCCAGCCGATCTCCAATTGACGCATGTCCCACTCATTGCGACAGGCGACTGGCGATTGACAGTACCATAATTGTGCCATACTTGGGGCAGCATCTTAGTGGGAGTTTTGAAATTTATCTTTTCGAGTTGATTCACATTTAAGGAGGTTTCGGCGCCAATGCGATAAATGCCAAAATTTTGCATCCTGCTAGCACTAAATCTAGATCAAAACATCGGCAGTCGCCTGTTCTGTACTCCCTTCCCTCAAATGTCAAACTTGGGAGTAGGGAGACTATTATTAGGGATAAATCCCACTCTAGCCAAACTTTGGATCGGCACCTGGTCAAGAAGAATTCTTGATCATGGAAGAGCTTCAACCATGGCTTCGCCTATCCCTAGGTTGACCGACCTTTAGTATACCTGCCGATCTTTGGGACTGGTTAGACGAACTCTCCTCCAGATGGACTTCTCCACCAGAAGAACTTTCTCTGGACTTCTCCTCCAAATGGACTTCTCCTTTAGTCGAACTTCCTCTGGACTTCTCCTCCAAATGGACTTCTCCTTCAATCAAACTTTCTCCAGACTTCTTCTCTAGACGGACTTATCCTCCAAATAGACTTCTCCTTCAGTCAAACTTCCTCTAGACTTTTTCTCTAGATGGACTTCTCCACCAAACAAACTTCCTTCAAACTTCTCCTCTAGATGGACTTCTGCACCAGATGAACTTCCTCCGAACTTCTCCTTCAGACGGACTTCTTCTTTAGTCGAACTCCCTCCAGACTTCTCCTTTAGATGAACTCTCTCTCCAGATGGATTTCTCCTTTAGACGAACTCTCTCTAGATAGATTTCTCCATCAGTCGAACTCTCTCCAAATTCCTTCCAGTCATCCTAAGGACTTCTCCCAACCGAACCTTTCTCTCTACTGATAGCGGTTTAGTCCGAACTTCAATAAAATCTCAATCGCCTGCATGTCACGATAATGAACGCATCGTGACAATAGACACTATCCTCTGTAACAAATCCCATGCGACCTAAACAGTCCACTACTTAGCAGTTGTGACTGTCATTATCAATTTGTTATAGACTCCATCTATAAAAAAATCCTCTAGATATATTTTTTGCAGGCTCTCTCCTCCATCTTAAAATCCTGCTACTTTCTCTGCTGAGCATTCCATTTCTATTGGTCAGAAGAGCTGACTTGACCATCGGAGGGTCCTGTCGAAGCACCTCTCCTCCAATTTGGACTTCTTTTGTAGGTGCTGGAGGTGACCTCAACTTCTCCAGCTCCAACTAGTTCCAACGTCAACCAAATTCCACATCAACATTGAGCTACCCAAAGATTGCCAATCGGAAAGACTTCGTTTGCCTTGGCCTTCAAAATAGAGGTAGTCATCCCAATAGAACTCAAACTTTCATTAGTATGAGTTGTAGCATTTAATGAGTAGCAGAACTGATAAGATCTTAGGGCTAACCTCGACTTATTGGAAGAAAAGAGGAAAAAAATTTGGATTCAGATGGCAACCTACAAATAAAAAGTAGCTCGCTACTATAACTCAAAGGTCAGAGGCAAAGTATTCAAAGTGGAAGACTTGGTACTTCGACGAGTAGCTATTTCACAACCTCAGAACTAAGGAAAGCTCGCACCAAATTGACAAGGCCCATATAAAGTCAAAGAGGTCATCCAGCTTGGAACTTATTATTTGAAGGAGCTCAGAGGGCCAACACTCCTGCGACCCTAGAATTCAAAGAACTTACGAATGTATTATCAGTAATCTTACTTTAATAAAATTTTCTCTTTTCAATATCTCTATCTCTTGGTGCAAAATTATATAATGATAGGAAATAACTGAACTAAACTCTATTTGAAAATAAAGAGAAGACCTCATTAATCTAAGATAAGATGAGGAGAGAGGTCCTTCCAATGGCCCTTATATACCCCTATAGCCCTATTAGAAATAGGAGGAGAACCTCGTCCTAACTTGAGCAAAGCTAAGATCTTGGTAATCTAAGATGAGATGAGGAAAGAAGCCCTTCCAATGACCCTTATATGTCCCTACAGTCCTATTAGGAATAGGAGGAGAACCTTGTCCTAACTTGAGCAAAGCGAAGATCTCGTTAATCTAAGATGAGATGAGGGGAGAGGTCCTTTCAGTGGCCCTTATGTGCTCCTTCAGTCTTATTAAGAATGGGAGGAGAACCTCCTCCTAACTTGAGCAAGATAAACACCTTTGATTATTTAAAATCGAAAGAGGGGAGAGGCCCTTATCAATAGCCCTATCGAGCTCCTATCGCACCGACAGGAACAGGAGGAGAGCCTCATTCTAACACAAATAAAGACCTTCAGTTAACCAAGACAGGAGAAAGACTCTACCTTGGCAAAAGTAGAAACCTACCCCATCAGGAATAGAAGGAGGACCTCGTCCTGATAAGGGGGCAAAGTAAAGACCGACCTCATCAAGAGTAGGGGAGGACCTCGTCATGACAAGGGGATCAAGAAAAATTAATTAAGTTGAATATAGAAGGATAACCTCAATTGAGTGCAGATAAAGATCTCCGATTATGAAAAGATAGGGGAAAAGTCAATCTTCAGCAACCATTCTAACAGAAAATAATGTGGAGAAAATAGAGGAATCAAGGGACATCAAAATAATCCAAGCAAAGTAAAAAAGATGATTGACGAAATTATTCCTTTACTGAAATCAAAGTACATTAAAAGGTCGAGGTCCGTAAGACCACCCCCCCCAAAAAAAAAGGAGAAGAAGAAGAGGGGGAGAGAAGGAAACTAGAGATACCAATAGGTATTCAACTCATATAGAGTGAAAATGAAGAAAGGTATCATTTTATTAAATCAAAGTTAGGTACAAAATAAAGGTCTGGAAGACCGACTACAAAGGTAAGAAAGAAAAAGGCGAAGTTCTAAGAGAGATCTGATTTCTCAGACTTTGGACTACTGGCCATCGCTAAAGATTCTTTTAGACTAGCAATTTCTTTTTTGAGCTCCTTCCTCCTCATTAGGTTATCGCGGAATATTCTATTGGTCCTTTGATAATTTTCTTCTAGCACCTACAGCCTCTTCCTCAGAACCTCCGATTTGGCTTCAGTATCTTTGACAGCATGTTGTTCACAAACCAACTGAAGCTTCAACTACTGAACTTCAGCTTTCTCAATTTTGATTGATTTTGAGAGTTCACCCACAATCCTCTTCAAAGAAGCAATCTCTTCTGATTTTCTGTTGGTGTCAAATCTAAAGGGGAAATCCTAATTTCTCGGATTAGGTTCGTTTAGATTTGATCGGATCAAGAGAGATATTTCAAAAATTTTTCTCATATATCAAGATTAGATCTGAGATATTTTAGATCTAATAAATAAAAATAAAAATAAATTAAATCAAATTTAATTTATACCTTGATTGGGTAATCCTATTACCCTTTAGATGATCTTGCTGAATGCAGCGGAAGGTTCTGGATCTAGCCACGCAAGCGCCTGGCCTCTACCGGTATCCACTCGGGTTGGATCTGGAGATCCTTCTTCTTCTCTATCATCTCTCCAAAAATTAGATCTGGATCTGATCTGGAGGATCTTCAAAACTCCTTTTGAAGATCTGCAGTCGTCCTTTGCAGCAGCGCAGCCTTCTTGCTTTTGATCGCCTTTTCTTGATCTGAATCGCACCAAACTAAGCCCAAAACTTTCCTTGGACGTGGAGAGGAGAGAGAGGAGAAAAGATGGCATGGAGGAGGGAGAGGAGGCAGCCTTGGGGCATGGGCTAAGAGAGAACTCTATTAGAAGTTGGGCGCAGGCAGGGTCTTATTTATAGACCCTGCTGTGCCATCCAACTCCTCTTCTCCCAACCAATCACAACCCTTTGTTGAAATCAGATCTAAATCTGATTGGTGGGATGAATAGCTGATCCAATCAGATGAGAGCCCCCTAATTCCTCCTTAGAGGGCGCCTAAGACCTGAGTCAAAGTCTTAGTTAGGGAACCTAATTGGAAATCCAAAAACAAATGGAGTCCCTTGTCCAATGGGACTCCTAGGCATCCTACCTTGGGCTCACGCCACCCTTGGCGTGCGCCCTTCTCCTTGCCAGGTTCTGGCAGGGGGACAAGCCCCCACCAGCTCTCCAATAGGTGCATGACATGTGAGTCAAAGTAGTCAAAGGGTCAAAGGTCAACTTTTGACCAAAGTCAAAGAACAAGAAATTGGCAGGTGACCAAAAATGGCAGGTAATGTCAAATTTACAAAATAAGACAACCTTTTCTGACTTGGACAACCTCCAGTCAGACCATATGAAGGCCTCTGATTGAGCACAAACTCCTTTGGCTCAGTCAGGACAACTTATTTATGATAGTAAAAGAAGAACGTTAGGTTCAATCGAGTGCTAGCACGATTTCCTTGAACCTAATTGAATCTCATTCAGATCAATTGAACTAGATCAGTTCAATTGATGATCACCAGATTCAAACCCTTGTTTGTGTGACCCAGTTAGGTTCAGTTCTGTATGGTAATGGGATATGTCATGATCTCTATCATCGACATCATCGAAACTCCTTTCGATGGATCAGAACTCTTCTGATTCGAACAGCTAGAATGATCGATCATCTAAATCATTCTAATTGCTCCCAAAATCCACCAGTGACACCTAGCAGTATATGGTGGCAACCCATCAGAGCTGAATGCGAACCTCTTGGTGCAGCTACCTGTGTGATTAAGTTCTTCTATCTTGAGCCCCGATCAGATTAGGGTTAAGGTGAACTCGTCAAACCCTAGTCTCTGTCATATGATGTAATCATTCGATTCGAGTCCAATGTGAAAATCTAAATAGAAACTCTTTCTATTATTTCACTCTACCATGGCCATGGGCTTCTGGACTTGATTCTCATGATCATCATAGGGCTGCTCCTCTACCACCGAGGTAGATAGATTCCATCTTGATGCAATCCAGTTCCTACAATGAACATGCTATAGCCAACATACACCTCAGGGTTCCATATGGCTAGGAGACCGAGTAATGGTGTAGTCAAACTATAACACCCTCAAGGTGAACTGCCGATGCATCTCAGGTCAAAGAACCAGACACACTACTGCAGCATCGAGTCAGTCATTGACGAGAAGGTAGACTTCCTAATGACTACTCGAGGTGGTCACGCTCAGTGCCCTCGTTCTCTAACGAGTACCTGTACTCTCGCTCCGGTGTCTCCACACCGTAGACTCAAGACTCATCTACTAAAGAGAAGCGATTGTACACCAACCTTCCGGATCAATCACCATCCTCGTGATGATCCTATGGTCGGGAGCTGTTTATGAGTTAATAATGATTATTCATGTCTTAAATTTTCAACTCTTGAAAATATGAATTATCATTACCATTAACTCAAAGGATGTATCACAGACACTAAATACACATATGTGATAGAAAATAACCCATTTTATTAATTTATAGTCAAAATTATAATTTTGCCCCTAGAAGTGTATTACAAGTGTCAGCCAATTCTGGCTTCTAGGGCACATATATCTAACAATCTCCCACTTGTCCTAAAGCCAATTGGCTACAAGTCTAAGTCCCATCTTCTCAAGGTGGGCTTCGATCTTCTGCTGGCCCAACGGCTTTGTAAGTGGGTCTGCCACATTATTGTCTGCGGAGTTGACTCTCTTGACCTCGACGTAACCTTCTCGAGGTAATCGCGGATGAGGTGGTATCGCCGCTCAATGTGCTTGGAATTTTTGGTGAGACCTCGGCTCCTTAGCAAGGGCTATGGCGCCATTGTTGTCGCAGTATAGAGGAATGGCATCTGATGGCATTACTCCAATTTCTGCAGCAAACTTCTTGTACCAGAATGCTTCCTTTGCAGCCTCTGATGCAATGATATATTCTGCTTCCATGGTGGAATCTGCTATCACAGTTTGCTTGGAAACTCTTTTCCAGCTGACAGCTCCACCATTGCACACAAACAGACTTCCAGATGTCGACTTTCGATCATCTATATCGGACATGAAAGTCCGAGTCTGTGTATCCCTGGACTTGGAGTTCTCCATTACCAAAGACCAACATCATATCCTTAGTTCTTCTCAAGTACTTAAGGATACATTTCATAGAAGTCCAGTGTTCTTCACCTGGATTTGACTGATATCTGCTTGTGACACTCACAGCATGGGCTATATCAGGTCGTGTACATAGCATGGCATACATGAGGCTCCCTATTGCAGAAGCATAAGGGATCTTGCTCATGCGTTCTATTTCCTCAGGTGTGCTGGGGCACATCTTCTTGGAAAGATGAATACCATGTCTGAAGGGTATTAATCCCCTCTTAGAGTTTTCCATACTAAACCTCTTTAGTACTTCCTCTATGTACATCTTCTGTGAAAGTCCTAGCATCCTATTCGGTCTATCCCTATAGACCTTAATTCCTAGAATAAAGGATGCTTCACCTAGGTCTTTCATGGAGAATTCCTTGGACAACCACATCTTGACTGATGTCAACATGGGAATATCATTCCCAATAAGGAGGATGTCATCCACGTACAATACGAGGAAGACAACAGCGCTCCCACTGACCCTTTTTGAAAACACATGGTTCCTCTTCATTTTTGATGAAACCAAACTTTTTGATCACATCATTGAAACGAGTGTTCCAGCTCCGAGATGCTTGCTTAAGTCCATATATGGACCTTTGCAGCTTGCAAACCTTGTGATCAGTATCACTGGATGTGAAACCTAGCGGCTGTTCCATATAGATATCTTCCTCAAGATATCCATTTAGGAATGCCGTTTTCACGTCCATTTGCCATATTTCATAATCGAAATAGGCTGCAACAGCAAGCAATGTGCGGATGGATTTTAGCATAGCTACTGGGGAAAAGGTATCCTGATAGTCAATGCCTTCACGTTGACTATAACCTTTTGCCACCAGTCTAGCCTTGAATGTCTCCACATTCCCATCTGCACCAATCTTTCTCTTGAAGATCCATTTACACCCAATAGGTACTATACCTTCTGGTGGATCTACCAAGGTCCAGACTTGGTTTGAGTGCATCGAGTCAATTTCTGACTTCATTGCCTCAAGCCATTTCTCGGAGTCGATATCTGATATCGCCTCGTTGTAGGTTTTGGGATCATCACCATGAGCACCATTACCTATGAGGAACATTTCCTCTACATCCTCTGAAATAATACCTAAGTATCTTTCAGGGGGACGGGAAACTCTTTCCGATCTACGAGGTGGAGGAGGTAGTGTTCTTATTGGCTCAACCTGATTTGGTTCCACTTGGTCCTTAGCTCGTTCTGCTTGTGAGACTTTCTCATCAAGCTTAATCTGCTTTCCAATGCCGCTATCTTGAATAAACTATTTTTCAAGAAAGATGGCATGTCGACTCACAATCACATTGTGGTCTTCTGGAATGTAGAAATAGTATCCTAATGACTCTTTAGGATATCCTATGAATCGAGCTCTAAAGGACCTAAACTCTAACTTGTCCGCTTGTTGTCTTTTGACATGAGCCGGACAACCCCAAATTCTGAGATGACTCAGACTTGGTTTCTTACCCGTGCCATATCTCATACGGTGTGGTAGGAACGGTTTTAGAGGGAACCCTATTCAGTAAATAGATTGAAGTTAATAATGAATGTCCCCAAAGAAAATCAGGGAGGTCTGTGAAGCTCATCATGGATCGAACCATATCCAATAGAGTCCGATTTCTCCATTCTGAAACCCCGTTGAGTTGAGGTGTTCCTGGTGGAGTCCATTGAGAGACTATGCCATTTTCCTTAAGATAGTCTAGGAATTCCCGGCTAAGGTATTCACCTCCTCGATCTGATCGAAGAACCTTAATGGGTTTTTCAGTTTGTTTTTCTACTTCATGTCTGAATTCTTTGAACTTTTCAAAAGCTTCAGACTTGTGTCTCATAAGATACACATACCCATACCTAGACAGATCATCGGTAAAGGTAATGAAGTAGACAAAATTGCCTCTAGCCGGCACATCAAATGGGCCGCACACATCAGTATGTACTAGGGCAAGGAGATCTGTGGCCCTCTCCCCATGTCCAACAAAAGGGAGTTTAGTCATTTTGCCTTGAAGACAAGATTCACAAGTTGGATATGACTCAAAAGTCAATGGACTCAATAGCCCATTTTTCTCCAATTTGTTAATCCTATCTTCTGCTATATGACCTAATCTCAGGTGCCATAGATATCTGTCGTTTGGACTATCCCTAGGTCGTTTGGCATTCACGTTTTGCTCGATAGTTAAAAATAGGTACATCAATATGTAACTGATAAAGACCATTAATAAGGAAACCATTTGCAATTTTATTTCTTTCATAAAGAATGTTACAATGGTCCTTAAAGAAGGTGATCACATAACCTTCTTGTGCTAAGCATGAAACAGAAATCAAATTCCTGCTAGCTGCAGGCACATAATAACAGTCTTTTAAAACTAAGTCTAAACCAGATGGTAATCGAAGAGGGTATGTTCCCACGGCTACTGCAGCAACTCTTGCTCCATTACCGACGCGTAGGATCATGTCTCCATCCCTCAGCCTCCTGCTATCCTCAAGACCCTGCATAGAAGTGCACAGATGAGCACTAGAACCAGAGTCAAGCACCCAACTGGATGCAGAAGAAACCGTAAGGTTAGACTCAATAACGAGCATACCTCCAGAAGGACCTTCCTTCTTGTTCTTCAGGGTGGCCAGGTAAGTAGGGCAGTTCCGCTTCCAATGGCCGTCGCTGTTGCAATGGAAACACTTTTCCTTTGCCATCGACCTTCTTCTTCGGTTCTGCCTTCTTCTTCTTTGATCCTTCCACCTTTTGCTTTTTCACAGACTTCTTTTTCTTTCCATAAGACTTTCTTTTGGAAGAAGTCCGTTCCATAGCAAGAACTGAGCCTTTAGAACCTTTCATAGAAAGCTCAGCGGTAACCAGCATATTCATCAACTCGGCCAAGGAATTTTGAAGTTTATGCATGTGGTAATTCATGATGAATTGCCCATATGCATCAGTCAAGGATTGCAGAATAATATCATTCTGCAGATCCAAGTCCAACTTCACACCGAGCTTCTCAAGCTCTTCCATGTCCTTGATCATTGTCAGACAGTGATCTTGGACTGACTGCCCATCACGCATCTTAGCCTTAAAAAGTTGTTTCGTGACTTGATATTTGGCTGCGCGACTCTGTTCACCAAACATCTCCTGCAGGTGAGCCAACATTTGGCGAGCAGTCCCGATATCTTCATGTTGGCGCTGGAGCTCATCAGACATCGAGCCCAACATGTAATATCTGGCCTTATTATCTTCGTCAATCCATTTTTCCAGAGACGCTCTCTGTTCAGTGGATGGACGAGCTGGTAAGGTGGGAGGGTCCTGGTCCAAAACATGTGTTAACTTCTCTGAACCCAAAATAATTTTGTAGTTCCTGAGCCAATCTTTATAATTGGGTCCAGTCAGTCTATGTGTGTTCAGGATACGTGCCAATGGGTTGGACGCAGACATTTTTCCTGTAGAGAGTCAAAGATTCTAGTTAGATACTGTAATTTTGACTTGACCAATTTATTTAGGGAATTTTATTTTTAAACAAATTAGCTCCCACTATTTTCTCGGATCCCTACACTCCCTCTGTAGAGATGCGAAAATCTCCATGATTAATGATTTCTAGTGGGTGGTGCGGTCTCACCAACTGACTCATCACCTCACCTAACAGTTATTGGTGATGGGTTAGCCAATGAGTGAACAACTCTTGTTCAATGATTCTCTAATCATGGTGCACCCAAACTTGGTCTCTAATTCATGAATCTCACCGTATCCGGAAATATTGATCCACTCCTTAGTTAAGTCAGACCCACCATTTGCATAGACTGGGTTCCTAATTGAGTCTCTCACCGTATCCAAAATATTGAGCCCAACTCATCCTCCAGCCCATAGCATCCAATGCCTAATAGACATGGTTGCATCTTTCCGGTGCAACTGAGCCACTGTATCCAGCCGAGAACAATCAACCCCGGGAAGGGCCCGCACATCTACAATGGTGGAAGACCTCAGACTTAATCTTTTCTTAGGGAGAATTGATTCAGGTCTCATTAAACTAGACTTGGCTTAGTCATAACAATTATGACTAACCTAGTGGCATGGGTTTAGCTCGGATTATTGACCACCTCAGATCAGAACTGTGTCAACAGATATGGCCAGGTAAGTGAGACCGGTGGAAGGAATATGCCATTAACTCGTACAAGAACGCATTCAGGTCGAGTAGCTTCCAATTAAAAACCAGTCGGTCGTATGTGCCAAACTTACCTTAGACACCAAATTGTTGAGTCAGAACCAATTGGGTTAGCCTACAATCCAGACTCTAACCTCTGAGCCTAATTAGGTCTTGCTTGATCGATGACTCGTGACTCGATCTTGACCCAGACTTAATCCTATTAGGCTGGTCAATTTAAGCATTGTTGATCCCATCTAACCAACTCTTGATTCGGTTTGATCAACCGCTTAGACCTAATTGAGCTACCCAAGCCCGAACCCAGTATTATGAATATGTCTTAGATCTGAAATTCTCAATTTTAGACCTAATTAATATTTCATAAACTTAATTCTTAATTAAGTTAGGGTTCATAAACAAAATATGCACAATAAATCCTAGGGTTTCAGGATCTAGGGTTTTGCAGAAAGTAAGTTTTGGGTTTCTGATTAAGGACGAACACGCAGCACCCCTACACATCATAAGAACACCCCATCGAATGGGAAGAGAGGGCCTTTAAACCCTTCTTCGTTCTTATGACCGGACGGCCAAGAGGAACGCCTTAATCAGGAACATTATAAATACTACAAAACAGTTATAGATCTATATCATATATCTCATATATAAAATTAGATCTAATCATGGCATATTTTGCATACATCTCATGTATCAATCATGCATATTTTTTAGATCTAAATTATCTCATAATAATCTAAAAAATTAGATTTAAATTGATCTAATCAAAATAAATTCTAATCTAGACAATTATGTAGAACTATTCTACAACTAGTCTAGACATGCATCAATCATATCTCATATGATATTTAAAATTAAATAATTTTATTTTGCTATTTTTTAGATGTTATTATAACACTTATAATATCAAAAAATAGTAAATAAAAGATCTAAAATATGATTTAATCAAATTAAATCAAAGACATGCAAAGACTATTCTATAGAACTATTCTATTCTAGAACTAGTCATGCATATCTTTCTAATCTTAGATCCAAATCATTTAATTTTAATTTTTTCTGATTTCAGATCTGATCACATCTCATGTGACATCTAAAATCACTTTATTTTTAATTAAAATAAAATTTAAAATCAGATCTAAATAATTTAGAACCATGGCTCTGATACCAGTTGAAGGGAAATCCTGATTTTTCCCGGATCCAGGTTCGTTCAGATCTGATCAGATCAAGAGATATATTTTCAAAAATTTTTCTCTTGATCTAATCAGATCTTAAGATATTTTAGATCTTGATTCTTATTATTTTAATAAATAAAATAAAATAAGATAAATTAAATCAAATTTAATTTTACCTTGATTGGGTAATCCTATTACCCTGTTGATGATCCTGATTGCAGCGGAAGGTTCTGGATCTAGCCACGCAAGCGCCTGGCCTCTACCGGTATCCACTCAGGTTGGATCTGGAGATCCTCTTCTTCTCTATCACACCTCCAAAAATTAGATCTGGATCTGATCTGGAGGATCTTCAAAACTCCTTTTGAAGATCTGCAGTCGTCCTTTGCAGCAGCGCAGCCTTCTTGCTTTTGATCGCCTTTTTCTTGATCTGAATCGCACCAAACTAAGTCCAAAACTTTCCTTTTGGACGTGGAGAGGAGAGAGAGGAAGAAGATGGCATGGAGGAGGAAGAGAGAGGCAGCCTTGGGGTGTGGGCTAAGAGAGAACTCTTAAATTAGTTGGGCGCAGGGTCTTATTTATAGACCCTACGTGATCCAATCCAACTCCTCTTCTCCCAACCAATCACAACCCTTTGTTGAAATCAGATCTAAATCTGATTGGTGGGAATAGAGACCCCTGGATTCCTCCTTAGATGGTGCCTAAGATTCAGTCCTTAGATGGATTCTTAAGAACTGGTCAAATCCAAAAGGAGATGGAGAGTCCTGTCCAATCCAAGGACTCCTAGGCGCCTCCTACTTGGGCACGCCACCCTTGGCGTGCGCCCTTCTCCTTGCCAGGTTCTGGCAAGGGGACAAGCCCCCACCAGCTCTCCAATAGGTGCATGACACATGTGGTCAAAGAATGGTCAAAGTTTGACCAGTCAAAGGTCAACTTTTGACCAAAGTCAAAAGACAAGAAATGGCAGGTGACCAAAAATGGCAGGTAATGTCAAATTTACAAAATAAGACAACCTTTTTCTGACTTGGACAACCTCCAGTCAGACCATATGAAGGCCTCTGATTGAGCACAAACTCCTTTGGCTCAGTCAGGACAACTTATTTATGATAGTAAAAGAAGAACGTTAGGTTCAATCGAGTGCTAGCACGATTTTCTTGAACCTAATTGAATCTCATTCAGATCAATTGAACTAGATTCAGTTCCAATTGATGATATCCATGATCTATCATGATCTCTATCATCATCATCGAAATCGATGGATCAGAACTCTTCTGATTCGAACAGCTAGAATGATCGATCATCTAAATCATTCTAATTGCTCCCAAAATCCACCAGTGACACCTAGCAGTATATGGTGGCAACCCATCAGAGCTGAATGCGAACCTCTTGGTGCAGCTACCTGTGTGATTAAGTTCTTCTATCTTGAGCCCCGATCAGATTAGGGTTAAGGTGAACTCGTCAAACCCTAGTCTCTGTCATATGATGTAATCATTCGATTCGAGTCCAATGTGAAAATCTAAATAGAAACTCTTTCTATTATTTCACTCTGCCATGGCCATGGGCTTCTGGACTTGATTCTCATGATCATCATAGGGCTGCTCCTCTACCACCGAGGTAGATAGATTCCATCTTGATGCAATCCAGTTCCTACAATGAACATGCTATAGCCAACATACACCTCAGGATTTCCATATGGCTAGGAGACCGAGTAATGGTGTAGTCAAACTATAACACCCTCAAGGTGAACTGCCGATGCATCTCAGGTCAAAGAACCAGACACACTACTGCAGCATCGAGTCAGTCATTGACGAGAAGGTAGACTTCCTAATGACTACTCGAGGTGGTCACGCTCAGTGCCCTCGTTCTCTAACGAGTACCTGTACTCTCGCTCCGGTGTCTCCACACCGTAGACTCAAGACTCATCTACTAAAGAGAAGCGATTGTACACCAACCTTCCGGATCAATCACCATCCTCGTGATGATCCTATGGTCGGGAGCTATTTTATGAGTTAATAATGATTATTCATGTCTTAAATTTTCAACTCTTGAAAATATGAATTATCATTATCATTAACTCAAGGGATGTATCACAGACACTAAATACATATTTATGATAGAAAATAACCTATTTTCTTATTTATAATCAAAATTATAATTTTGTCCCTAGAAGTGTATTACAAGTGTCAGCCAATTTTGGCTTCTAGGGCACACATATCTAAAAAAATTGATAGCTATCGATGAGCCACAACTGAAGCTGAGCCACTTCGCTGTTAGTAGCTCAGAGCTGCTACTCGAGTTTGGAAATCCTATCGCACTAGCCCATCCGGTAGGCCTTATAGATGGACTCAGCATCAAACAACTGCCTCTAGAGTGCGGAAAACCTTTGGGATCAGTCCCATTCGTACCGGATCTTGTCGGTAGAACATGATGAGCTCCCCTCCAATAGTAGGATTTTCTCTCCCACCATCCTGAGCTTCACTTTAAGGGAGCTAATCTTCGTAGTTAATGTCCAAGATTTATCATTAGCATTTTTCTTGTGTTCAGCCAACTCTCTCTCAAAGTTGCCCTTCTTGATGCTGAAGCTCGTAAAATCTTTTCTATGCATTTTGCGGAGGTGAGTGACTTCAATCATCATCTTAGAAGCATTCTTCCTGAATTTCTAGAGCTCATCCTCCATATTCTTCAGCCTTTTATTCAGATGATGAATTTTTCTCTTCAAATCCTTGACTATGGATTTTAGAGGGATCCCATGGAGCAAGGGCTCAACATTAGTCGGGGATGATGGACCTTGACCCTAGTTACTAAAGGGACTCTGAATAATATTTACCACAACATAAATGCAAAGAGGAAAGAAGTTCATTTTTATTTCTCAAAAAGTTTAAGTACACAAAAAAAAGAAATAGAGAAAAGTGCAAGAAACCAAAAATTTTAAACCTCAGTCGGTTCAGAAGTAGGCAAGGTTGGTGCATCTCTTGTGGCCTCAGGTTCAGTTGTAGGTTTTGGAGCTTTAGGGGAAGGTTCGATGGTGGGAGAGGCGGCACCGGCATTGAAAGGACCGGCTTCATTGCTAAGGTTGTCTGTCAGAAGGTTGAGGTCTACTTTGGGGAAGTTCTTCGCAACCCTTCTCATGCATATCTCGAATCCCTCCAGAAAAGCTTCCTAGGTGAAAGCAATCTTAATGTCTTTCATTGCTTTGGAGGACTTGCAGGCCTCGACAGCCTACTCCCTCTCAACATCAACCTTCTCTTCAGCCTTCTTCCTTTTATCCTCTGAAAGAGTCATGGCTGCCCTCAGCTCCGTAGAAGCCTCCTCTTCTCTCCTTAATGTCTCTCGAAGGCGATCGACCTCTGCAGTTTGTGCCTCTAAGGATGCCTTCAAACAGTCGACCTTAGCTTGAACCCTTTCGATCTCCGCCTGAGCCAGTCGAAGGGCTTTGGAGGCCTCAATGCAGTGGAGATCAGCTACCTTCGAATGGGCAAACAAGTAATGCCTTAGCTGCAGGATAGAAGAAAATTAAGTTAGAACTATGAGAGTACATCCTGCATTCGATCAAATTCGAAGGTATTAATTACCTCAAGAAAGGCAGCGAAGGACTCGTCAAATTTTTTTGCATCCTCCATTCTAACCATTTTATCAACAATGCACAGGAGGATGCTGCCCTTCTTTAGGGATTGGACGACCTCCTAATCATCAAAGGAAGCTCACTCCTGATCGGAGCCTTCACCACTTGAGTTTTTAGCCATCCTCCTTATCCTTTTTTGGATGGCATCCTTTTTCTTTTCTTCTTCTCAATGACCTCACATTGTTTAGGAAGTATAGGGGTAGCATCCTCTTAGGGCAAGGTCGGAGTTAGTGCTGCTGCATCAGACTCTAGGATGGGTGCTACCTGAACC
Source organism: Cocos nucifera (assembly GCA_006176705.1). Taxonomy (NCBI): domain Eukaryota; kingdom Viridiplantae; phylum Streptophyta; class Magnoliopsida; order Arecales; family Arecaceae; genus Cocos; species Cocos nucifera. The sequence continues at coordinate 335,619 of QRFJ01000694.1, forward strand.
GGCACGATCGGGATCGGCTCATCAGTGTGAGCCTTCTTCGAAATTTTTTTGATGGAGCTATCCTTCCTCTTGAGGGATATAATCCCCTTAGTCTGGCAATTCCACTCCTCAGGAGTCATTTCTATAGAAGAAAAAATCAAAGTCAGAAACAGAAAGAAGACCATATATAATTGGCAAGCTACAAAGAACTACCTGTCGGATTGAGAGAACTAAGATCGAAGTTGAATAAGATTTGATCATCTAACAGCCTGGAGATTGGGGGAGCTCGATAGTTTTTTAGCTTATCGACCGAGTCCGGATCCTCTTTCTCAAGTCTAGGAGCTCGATGGATTGAATCCCTTATGTCACCCTAGGAAGAAAGTTCTTGCTCCAGAGAAGGACACGAGATGAAAAAGAATCTCTCCTTCTAGTTATGAATGGAAGAAGGGGCATCCTTGAGTAACCCCTTCTTGCCAAACTGGAAAGACACATACCGCCAATCTTTGGTGGTCAGATAATGTTTGAAGGTGAAGAAGTTGTGGAATAAGGAGATGGAAGGTCGGATGCTGGCCATAATGCACAAGGAGAGAAATCCTATGATAAACTTAAAGAAGTTTAGTGCCATGGCGGTAAAAAAAATATTTAAGAACTTGAACAAGTTGATTATGAAGAAACGTATCGATAGCTGAAGTCCTGCTCGAAAGGTTTCAATATACAAATAAGTCTGATCAGCAGGAGGAGAGCAGGCTCAGTCACTAGGACTAGGGAGTTCAAGTTTGCAATCAAAAGGGATTCCAAACTGAATCCAAATCAGTGAAAGGTCTTCAGGCCGAAGTTTGCATGGGATGGTATCAGGGATGAAGGATGGCTGAGGTACTTCTATAGGTTTGGGATCCTTATGGGGAGGATCCATTAAAGCCAAATGAGCCAAACTTCCAAAACTAGTTGATCAAGATTCTTAAGAGGACATGAGGATTAAATTAAAATGGAGAAAATCCCCAAAAAATCAAAAAAAATAAAATTCTAGACTCACTCGAAGAAACTGAATGGGTGGAGATGCTAAAAGACACGAATGATCAAAAAGAAGGGTTCAAGAACTAACCTAAATTGATGGAGAAGAACGGAGAGGTGGCAAGCTCGATGAAAAATGAAGGAGAGAACCCTCAGGAATTGAAAGAGATGATGGAAGACACTAGTGCTATGGAGCAGAAGGGAGAGGGAGACCAGAGGAAGAGAGAGGAGACTTGAGCGAAATGAAATCTCAAGGAAGGAAGATGAGTTTAAATAGCCAAAAGAGTCTGAAACGGTCATGATTGCAAATCTCCATTGACCAATTTCAGGCTGACACATGTCTTCCTCATCATTGCAGTAGAGAGACAACAATCAAAATCTTTATTGTGCCGCACCTTAAGTAGCACGTCGATGGGAGTTTCGAAAATTCATCTTTTGAAGTCAAATCATATTAACGAAGCTTCAATGTCAGCGAAGATAGTGCTAAGACTTTCTCTACAAAGGATGCGAAAGGTGGAAAAAGGATTTTGGCACTCATATTTTTTTACTCCCTTCTTTCGAAATTCAAACTCGAAAGTAGGGGGCTTGTGTTAGGGATAAACCCTTTCCTACCGAAGTTCGGAAAGGATTCGGGCCTTGGGATGACCGCACCTAATGACAGCAACCGTGGCCAACTTCATGCAACAACTCGAGAACCTCTGGAGCCTCATGGGTCTCGCCCGAATGAGCTTGAATAGTGGTGGTGGCTCTCGAAGCAGTTAAGTGATCAGTCATAATGCACTCTAGCCTGACCGATTTTGAAGTTGTTTGGACTCTCTCCTTACCAAAATCCATCTAGATTGTTCAACACTGGATTGACACCAAATTGGTAGAACTCCTCCTTCTTGGATGAACTTCTACAATCTACAAAGAGTGGTGGACCTTTGCATTCTCTTACCAAGAGCTTTGGATATGTGAGCGAAAGAGCCTCGTCTCCACTTTATTAACCTTCGGGCATTCATGAAAGTAGCAGAGCTTCAAAGAAAATGATTGAGTCACAAAAGTATCATAGTCATCAATAGTCACCAACCGAACTCTTCGATCTCCATCCGGTAACTAGATAGGCTCCTTCCGACCGAACTCCTCCAGTCTTCTGGACTCCCTCAGTGATGCCTTAGTTGGACCACCTCTAGTGGATCTGCTTCCAAAATACCCATAGTCAGATTTCTTTCAGACTCCTTCAGTGGATCTTCTTCCGGATTCTTTTCAAATGATCTCCTTCCGAATGATCTTCCCAATTGTACTCTCACTGGATGAACTTTGTTAGTCATCCTCCTTCTGGATGATCTCCTTCAGTCAGGTTCCTCCATCTGATCTCCTTCTAGGTGATCTCCTCCAGGCAAAATTATTATAAACGAGCTCCTTTAAGTTGCCAGGCGATCTTAAAGGAGTCCAAACTACTCTAGAACTAATGTAACCTGAAGCACTTCACTGCCAATGCCTGCTCCATCCAAGCTTCAACTACTAAATCCCAATAGACTAGCACATCACGGTAATGAACACTACCCTTCGTAATAAACTTTACATGGCCTAAATGGTCCACTACCAGATGGTTATGACTGTCACCATCAGTTTGTTATAGGTTCCATCTATAAAAGGAACTCTCTAGATATATTTTCTCTAGGTTCTCATTTTTCTTTCCATTGCTTTGCTCCTTAATTTTCTGAGCACTCCATTTCTATTGATCGAAAGAGCTGACTTGACTATCGGAGGGTCCTACCGGAGCTACCACCCTCGACTCTGGTCAGAACTTTATTTTGTAGATCATCGACGGTGGCCTCATCTCCCTCAACTCCAGCTCACTCCGACATCAACCAGATTTCGTACCAACACTATCGATGCGATGAGTTGGGGCATCATGTCAGAGATTGCCTATAGCTCAGGGATTGGATAAGGGCTACTATGGCAATGGCCAGTAGCGATACAGAAGGCAGTGATGATATCCTTTTGATTACTGATGAGGTATCTACTTCTTTCTCTTATTGGATTATGGATTCTACTTGTTCCCATCATGTATATTATAAAGAAGAGTTGTTTAACTCCCTGAAGACCATTGAGGGCATTATATTCTTACTAGATGGATCGACCTATGAGATTAAAGGTAGTGGGACGATCAGCATGAAGCTCCAAATGGAATAGTGAAGAAGTTGGGTGAGATTCGATACGTATCTAGCTTTAAGAAGATTCTAATCTCACTAAGTAGACTAGATTCGATCGACTTTAGATGGAAAGCTGATGGAGAAATCCTAAAGTTCATGCACGGCAGTAGGGTGGTGATAAATGAAAGAATGTATGGAGGACTCTACTTTATGGTAGGAAGTCCAGGGGAAGGTGGAGCTCTAGGTGGAGATAGATCGGACATGAGACAGGAGACTCGAGAGGACGAGAGGTGACATCGTAGAGTAAAATTCCTATTGCTATAGGAGACTACCCCGAGCAGGTCTTAGGTCAGGAGGATCATAGCCATTGATTGAGGTGGGATCGAGCAGCCTGGCTCGACTCCCACATTTGTCCATCTATAAGATAGTAGGCATGCCCCAGGGCATAGGGATAAGATGGATCACAAGCTCTTAGAGATAGATGGAGGCTAAATATCAAGTCAAGATGGAAATTATTGTAAAACATGCCTCAAGATTCGATCTATAATAAGCTCAGAATGAGATCCAAGATAATGAATAAAGTCCAACGAGCCCAAAAATAGTCAAACAAAGTCTAGACAGAGAAGATACATGCGAAAGAAGGTCGGAGTGGGATAATTGGCCCTCGGACCCATCGAAGGGGCCCATAGGCGGTGCCAGCCTGTGATAGTGCAGCTAGGCTGGCTAGACATGTGAGTGCATACAAAGGCATGTTGGAAATTATGTCCCAAAGCCAATCATTAGTCTGTTGATGGTTGAGATATTGTAATTGATTTATTAATTAATAAAAAATTTTTGACATCTTTTTCATCATAAATTTACATTTTTTAATGAACTTCATTGTTGTGATGAAGTCCTTAGGACTATTTAGTTTCAATAAAGAGATGATTCATCGATTAGTCCTTAAATTTATTCACAACCAAAGGATGGATTATTTATTAGGATGACAGCGTCTATCGAGCATAGGTCACTATATGCCATATAGGTTGGTTGTCCTCTTAATCAAGGAGTATGGAGACATTGGTATGACATACAGATGAGATGTATGGGTACATCATCATTAAACATGATCAACTTCAGAGCATTCTGCTATCGAGAATGTCCCTGATGGGATATAGGTATAAGTATCCCTTAGACCTGAGATCTCCTTAGTGACTTGCAAGCAACTCACTGTGCTTTGGTATCAAACTAACTAAATTTCTAATTCAACAATGAAAGCCTTTTGGGCATAGTCATGTACTTGCAAAGTCAGAGTGTGATCAAGATGGAATTGACCACTCCAAGAGTTGGAGAAGAATGTATCACTGTATTTCAATATAGCAAAATCTTGGCTAGGATAATCCATCGGATGGATTTGATATTTTAAAATATAATGTGGACAATCTAATTATAGTTGATAGTTAAACTCTGAGGTATCCTATGAACATTATGATCAAGGGGATGAATTAGATGGAAACTATATCTGCATGGGTTCTAAGGATGGTGTTCTACACCTTCGACCTATCTAGCCGTCGGATATCATTACTAGATGGTCATTTTGATTAGTATAAAAATTTATTTCTATGCTATCAGCTTAAGTTCAGACCTATGAGGTCACACACATTAGAGCTCACGTTTCAATCGGATGGTTGATCAGCGATTTAGAATCATTTTAGGATTAAACGATCAATACGGTTGATGTTTGACCTAGTGCAAGTTTTGCAGGAGGATCGATTAGCAATTCGATTGCTAATTAGCTTAATTAGATTAAGTCAGTAGGCTAAGATTAAGTCTAATTAAATATAATTTAATTAGATTTAGTTTGGGCTTGATTGGATCAAATTCAATTGGTTTATTGGATAAGCCAAGTGCAAGGAAGAACTAGTCCTAGTCTAACTAGGACTAGGGTCAACACAATTTTCTAATTTGATTAGAAAATAAATCAAAATTAAATTTATTTAATCTGATTAAAATAAGTTCTTAAATAAGTTAGGACATTATTTAATTAGTTTGGATTATTCTTATTTATTTGGTTAAAATACCTTATTTGACCAAGTCAAAATAAGAGTCCTAGTGTGACTAAGATTTTCTATTCCTTGCGCCACCTAATCCTCACTCCCCACCCCTTTCTCTTTGTATTTTTATGTGAAATTCTCCATGCCCAAAGGCTTCTCATGCCCCCTTTCTCTCTTCTATTTTTTATATGGAATTTTGTTGCATGACCAAGTCAAAGGGGGAAGTTGATTTCGCTTAGGATTCTATGAGATAGAATTCCTAGTCAACTAAAAGTCCTCCTTCCCTTCATGCCGCCACCTCCCTTATTTCTCTCTCTCTCTCTCACTTTTTTTTTGGGTTTATTTGCATCCTCCCTTGCTGGTCGATGGCAAAAAAAAAGGTGGGGCACCCCAACAACTTCCCTTATTTGGTCCTTCCTGGTCTAGATTTTTGACCTAACTTGGACTCTATATATCTTTTTTATTTAAAAATAACTTTTTATTAAAATTTTTATGAGTTATAAAAATTTAAAGTTCCCATTTGTATAAAAAAATTAGAAAAAAATTCTTTTGAGTCATGGAGATATTAAAAACACAAATCAGGGTGTCTAAAAAAAGAACAAAGAAGAAGTAGAGGGTCTTCTTCTAGGGTTTCTGTTTCAGATCTCTTCCTCCCTTTTTGTGAGCTTTTGAGAGATGTCTCAGAATCATAAATCTTCTTCTTTTTCTTTTGATATTTTAAAGTATCTATGTTTCAAAGAAGAAAGCATCGGATCGACCGTCGAAGAGAGATCAACACAATGCTAGCATACTGTGCTGATTTCCTGCATCAGGATCTTTGATCGTGTTCGTGTGCTTGTGTGGATGACTCCTAGAGGTTGGATGCATGTGCGGCTCATAACTTTACTCTCAAGCCTAGATCAGTAAGTTAGAACATCTAACTTGCTCAGGTAACAGATTCGATCTATTATTTTATAGTTGCATTAGATGTAGTATAGATCTAGGTTAATATGATCAATATTTTTTTTTATTTAATTTTTAATTTTTAATTTAAATATCATGAAATAATCATATAATAAGATCTTATATCTAAAATATTTTAGATTAATTTTGATTGATTTTAATCTTTCGCTATCTGATCTTGAAAAAGTTTCAAGATCTAGTCCTAAAACCCTAGATCTGATCCCTATAATTGGTATCATAGCCTAGGTTCTTATTATATGATTTTTGTATATATTTAGATTATTTTTTAGATTAGATTTAATTTATAATCTAATTATTAAATCTAAAATTAAAAAAAAATTAGATCTCACGAACTGCCATAAGGTTGTCCTACCGTAAGGTTTACTCCTTATAGTGAAAAGGTTATCCTAGTTCGTGATGATATAACTCTAATTATAAATTTATTAGATTTGATCTAATTTTATTTATAATTTAATAAATTTAAAATAATTTTATATCTTTAAATAAAATATTTTAGATTGCACAGACTGCCATAAGGTTGTCCTGCTGTAAGTTTTATCTCTTACAATGGATAGGTTGTCCTAGTACATGTTGATCTAAAATATTGATCATAAAATTTTAGATTAGATCTAAAAAATTTTATAATCTAATTAAAAATATTTTAATCTAATTTTAATCATCATAAATATGTTAGATTTGATCTAAAAAAATTTATGATTAATTATTATTGAAACTGTTTCAATTATATGAACCTGTTTAGATTAGATCTAAAGTAGTTTTATATTTATTTTACTTGCATATTAATTATAAATCAAACATGTAATTTGGTTGATAGAATCATATTATAAAAATATTTTACAAATATGAAAATCATTTTCGAAAAGCCAAACCCCAGTCCTTAATTTAAAACTTAATTAAGAATTAAGAAGTTGTTTGATTAGGTTTTAGGATTGTAAATTAAAGATCCTATGAGTCGAATCATAACGCATTTGGTTAATGGGTTAGTGGGGATTAGGTCCATTAATTGGGTTAGACTTAAGCTTAGATTAAAGAATGGACTTAATTAAAGAATTGACTAAATCTAACCAATTATTGTCCTAGATTAGGTCAAGGATTCTCTAGATCAATTATAGTAGTTGTAGTTGGTCAAGTTCATATCTTTAACAAGAACCAAATGGACTTGATTCTTGGCTAAGAGGTCTAACTCAAACTATTAGATTGATCTAATCAAGACTAATTAAATCAATTGGTGTCTAAGATAAGTTTGGCACATATGATCGATGGTTTTTAATTGGCAGCCTGCTTACCTAGCCATTTTTGATGGTGTTTAAGACAAGCTTTGGCAGACCCTTCCACCAATCTCACTTACCTGGCCTTCCTGATAAGGTTGAGTTTTGATCAGATTACTTGATAATTTAAGTTGATCCATGTCAGCTAGGTAAATCAGTGTGACTGATTTAGATGCTCCTAGACCAGCCTATTAGTGGCCTCCCTTAAGTTGACTTGGTGAAGCCAGTGGAAGGATCATGACAAGCTGGTTAATCTGATCTATTCACTTCTATAAATAAATCCTCTAAAATTATTAGGTTCCTAAAATGAAATAGTTATATGATAACTAGACATAGCCCCCCATTAAAGTGGATGATAATGGGTCCATCATTTGGATAATCATTGGAGGCCCAAAGGCCTGGTGCTTATCAGTTGATGGAATTATCATTCATTATATGATCTCTTGGATACATCTTTTTAAATGGTGGTCAGGTGGGCTAACAAAAATTGGGCCTGATCATTCATTGGTTGTGTTGTTGCAGAATCTGGTTGACGTCGGATCGAGCTAGAGTCGAGAAAGACAAGGTCACCGTCGATGACCTACAAAATAAAGTTCCATCTGGATTCGGTGGTGGTGGCTCCGATAGGATCCTTCGATGATCAAGTCAACTCTTTTGGCCAACAAAAATGGAGTGCTCAGAAAAGAGTTCGGCAGAGTTTTGGAAAGGAGAAGAGAGCTTAGAGAAAACATATCTGAAGAGTCCTTTTTTATAGATGGAGCTTGATTGATGGTGATGGCCATACCATTTGGTAGTGGGCTACTCGGGGTCGTGTGGGATTCAATATGGAGAGGAAGATATCGTTAGACTGATAGTGATAGCCATATCATTCGATAGCGGGCCACTCGAGGCTTGGTGGAGTCTATCATAGAGGGGAGCGCCACTTGTAGCATCGCCTATAGTAGACTGATGGTGATCATTCATTGAGATTTAATAGTTGTAGCTCGAAGAAAGCAGGTGTTGGTTGGTGAAGGACTTCGACATATATCAATTTCAGAGGAGTTCAGACTCCTGAAAGAAAGATGTCTAGTGGGGATCATCCGAGAGAAATCCATTGGAGGAATCCTATTGAAGGACAAGTTCGAAAGGAGTTTGGCTCCTAGAGGAGTTCGACCAAAGAAAAAGTTTGGAAGAAGTTTGGCTCCTAAAGGAATCCAACTGAAGGAGGAGTCTAGAAGGAGTTTGACACCTGTAGAAATCTGACTAAAGGAGGAGTTCAAAAGAAGTTCGACTCCTGCAAAAACTTGACTGAAGGAGGAGTCCGAAAGAAGTTTGGATCCTATAGAAACTTGATTGAAGGAGAGACTTAGAAGAAGTTCAGCTCCTATAGAAACTTGACTCAAGGAGGAGTCCGAGAGGAGTTCGGCTTCTAGAGGAGTCTAACTGAAGGAAGAATTTGAAAGAAGTTTGGGTCCTGTAGAAACTTGACTGAAGGAGAGATCCGAAAGAAGTTTGACTCCTATAGAAACTTGACTGAAGGAGGAGTCTGTAAGGAGTTTGGCTTTTAGAGGAGTCCAACTAAAGGAGAAATCCAGAAGGGGTTTAGCTTCTGTAGAAACTTAACTGAAGGAGAGATCTAGAAGGAGTTTGACTCCTGTAGGAGTCCAACTGAGGAAGAAGTTCAGAAGGAGTTTGGCTTCTGGAGGAGTCTGATTGAAGAAAGAATTCGGAAGGAGTTTGACTCTTGTAGACATTCGTCTGAAGGAGAGATTCGAAAGAAGTTTGGCTCCTATAGGAGTCTGACTGAATGAGAGATCTGAAAGAAGTTCGACTCCTATAGGAGTCCGACTGAGGAAGAAGTTCGGGAGGAGTTCAGGTTCTGAAGGAGTCCGACTGAAGGAGGAATCTGAAAGAAGTTTGGCTCCTATAGAAACTTGACTGAAGGAGAGATCCAAAAGGAGTTTGGCTCCTATAGGAGTTCGACTGGGGCTTGGTTGCTGAGAAGTTCGATCGACTGAAGGAGTTTGGCTAAGGTTTGACCATTGGAGAAGTTCGGCTGGGGTTCGATCGCTGGAGGAGAATTTTTAATTGAAGCTCTTTCATGATTGCCAATTGCATTAGGCCAAGCATCAGACTGGACTTTAACGTAAGCAAAATTTATTTCCAACAATTATCCCTCCACTTTCGAGTTTGAAACTCAAAGGAAGAGAGTACAAAAAGATGACTGTCGAAGTTTTTTTTGGGCTCTGCATCCATTGGGGTTGAAGCTCGGGGGAGACCTTATCTCCAATCGAGGTTAACATTGATGTTGAAGCTCGAGGGAGATCTTATCTCCAGCCAAAGTCCAGGAAGATCTTATCTCCAGTTGATGTAGAAGCTTGAGGGAGATCTCATCTCCAGTCGAGGTTGACATTGAATTTGAGGCTCGAAAAAGATCTTGCCTCCAGTCGAGGTCGACGTTGAAGTTAAGGCTCGGGGAAGATCTTATCTCCTGTTGACGTAGACTTTGAAGCTCGGGGGAGTTCTTATCTCACGTCGAGTTAAAGGAGATCATTTCTCCTATTGAAGTTCGAGGGAGATCTTATCTTCAGTCGAGGTTGAAGAAAATCTTTTCTCCTATTGATGTATACATTGAAGTTCGGGAGAGATCCTATCTCCAATCGAGGTTGTCGTTGAAGTTGAGGCTTAGGGGAGATCTTGTCTCCAACCGAGGTTGATGTTGAAGTTGAGGCTCGGAAGAGATCTCATCTCCAGTCGAGGTTGAAGGAGATCTTTTCTCTTGTTGATGTAGACATTGAAGTTCGGAGGAGATCTTATCTTCAGTCGAGGTTGAAGGAGATTTTCTTCTATTGACGTAGTTTCGAAGTTTGGGGTAGATCTTATCTCCAGCCGAGGTTGAAGGAGATATTTTCTCTGTTGATATAGATGTTGAAGTTCGGGGAAGATCTTATCTCCAACCGAGGTTGTCGTGAAGTTGAGGCTTGGGAGAGATCTTGTCTCCAGTCGAAGTTGTCGTTAAAGTTGAGGCTTGGGGGAGATCTACCTACAGCCGAGGTTGATGTTGAAGTAAGGCTTGGGGAGATCTTGCCTCCAGCTGAGGTCCAGGGAGATCTTGTCTCCTATTAATGTTGCGATTGAAGCTCATGGGAGATCTTGTCTTCAGTAGAGGTTGATGTTGAAGTTGAGGCTCGGAGAGATCTTGCCTCCAACTAAGGTTGAACATTGAAGTTTAAAGCTCGGGAAGATCTTGTCTTTAGCCGAGGTTGACTTTGAAGGTGAGGCTTGGGGGAGAATCTTGGCTCCAGTTGAGGTTAATGTTGAAGTTGAGGCTCGGAAAAGATTTTGTCTCTAGCCGAGGTTCAGGAAGATCTTATCTTCTATTGACATTGTGGTTGAAGCTCGTGGAAGATCTTGTCTCCAGTCAAAATCGACGTTGACATTGAAGCTCGGGGGAGATCTTGTCTCCAACCGAGGATGACATTGAAGTTGAGGCTCGAGGAAGATCTTGTCTCCAACCAAGGTTGACATTGAAGTTGAGGCTCGGAGGAGATCTTATTTCCAACCGAGATCCAAGGAGATCTTATCTCCCATTATTGTCAAGCACAATGGGGCCATTATCGGGGCCTTTTCTCTCATCCCGTCTAAAATGAATGAGGCTTTCGACTTTGATAACGTTAGAATGAGGTTCTCCTCCTGTTCCTAATGGGCTGTGGGGATGCATAAGAGCCGTTGTTAGGGCCACTCCCTCCATCTCGTCTAAAATGAACAAGACCTTCGACTTTGCTCATGTTAGGATGAGATTCTTCTCCTGTTCCTAACGGGCTGTGGGGGCACATAAGGGCCATTGTCAGGGCCTCTCCCCCCATCTCATCTAAAATGAACGAGGCCTTCGACTTTGCTCGCATTAGGATGAGGTTCTCCTCTCTGTTCCTAATGACTGTGGGGTACAATAAGAGTCGTTGTCAGGACCTCTCCTCCATCTGGTCTAAAATGAATAAGGCCTTCAACTTTGCTCGTGTTAGGATGAGGTTCTCCTCCTATTCCTAACGGGCTGTGGGGACACATAAGGGTCATTGTCAGGGCCTCCCCCCCATCTCGTCTAAAATGAATGAGGCCTTTGACTTGCTCATGTTAGGATGAGGTTCTCCTCCTATTCCTAACATGATCACTATTGATAGCTTCTTTCCTATCATCAGATAGTTTTTGCATCGAGAAATAATAATGTTCAAATGGAGGAGTTTTATTGAAGAAAAATTATCGATAGTACATTCTCAGATTCTCTAAGTCTTAAGATTGTGGGAGCGTTGTTCCTTCGAACTTTTTTAGGTGATAAGTTCTAGGCCGGACGATCTCCTCTATTTCATATGGGCCTTTCCAATTCGGAGTAAGCTTCCCCTAGCTCTGAGGTTGAGAGATGGTGGCTCGTCGAAGTACTAAGTCCCCCAGAGATAGCATTGATGATGCTGGGAGGTGGCCAATCTCCTTATTGTTCCTCTCTCATTGGTGGTTCAAGCTATGGTAGCACCACTGGCTTGCTTTAGATTGGCATCTATGGAGCATTGAGTTGGGGTGTAGTTGTGAAACCTTCAGGGGGAAGAACTTCTTTGTGTCTTTCTATCGAGGCTTCTTTGATGATGAGGTAGAGGGGTAGTTCGATCTCACTTGCGCTCAAGAGGAGTCCGTCAGCACGGTCGAACTTCATTCAGCCCTCCATCAGCCACAGATTTGCTAGACTCACCCACCTGCCATTCTCCTATGGCTTCTTCATCCTTCAACTTGAAGGCTTCTTCCGCACGGGCATATCCCTCAACCTGAGCTAGCAGATCGATAAAGTTTTTGGGATACTTCTTCTCCAAGGAGAATAGCAAATCATTCTTCTAAAGGCCACCCTTGACTATGGCCATCGTAACTAACTGATCCAGATTTTGGACCTCCAATGCAGTAGTATTAAATCAAGTGACATAAGCCCGGATGGATTCTCCCTCCTTTTGCTTGATGTTCATCAGAGAATCCAAACCTCAGTGCGGACGTCGGCTATTGACGAAGTGAGCCATAAACTAATGGCTCATCTGATCAAAGAAGATGATCGTACTTGACTTCAATGTCGAGTACCAGTTTCTTACTGCTTCCTTTAAGGTAGATGGAAAAGCTTAGCATAATATGGTGTCTGGTGCACCATGGAGCAGCATCATGATCCAAAAGGCTTTCAAATGATCGACCGGATTAGAGGTTCCATCATAGCTTTCAAATTGGGGGAGGTTGAAGTTCGATGTGCTCCTGCATAATTCGAGAAGAGAAAGGGGGATCGGTGCAGACGTCATCATGATGAGCTGGGGTGATGTGGTCGAGCTTCTCAATCTATCGATCTATCTCTCTAGTTTTTGATCGAGGACGTCAACTCGATCGTAGGTCTTAGAAGGCTTTCGACCATGGATGGAGAAGGTTCCTTTTAGAGAAGAATTATGATCCAAGCAAGGATCCTCTACTCTCTGATTCTCCTTCCCTAGGATGATGGATAAGCTAGCCTAAGTGTCCCTCCTTAGGATCAATTTTTGACATCTCGATTATGGGTTTTCTGGTGGAACCCCCATCGGAGGCTACTGCATGGCCTGCACCATTTCGGTGAGGCCCTAAATCCACTGCATTAGTAGGTTAAACTGCTCGAAATCTACCACGGCCATCAGTGGAGGTGGTGGTTGAAGCGCCAGTGCTGGAGTCAGAATAGGTGGATCTAGCTCAGATCTGATGGTAGAAGTAGTAGATCTCCTGATAGTCACCTTCTTTGGAGGCATTTCTTAGGATTGAGAGAGTGGATGGAGATGAACCTTAGAAAAAAAGCTCTATAGGATCGACTTAGCACTCCTTTAAGAACAAAGGTACCTCAAAAATAGAGGTCCTTCCTCTAGTGCCAATTTTGTTGTTGCATAATCTGGTTAACATCGGATCAAGCTAGAGTCGAGGAAGATGAGGTAGCCATCGGTGACCTACAAAATAAAATCCCATCCGAAGTCGGTGGTGGTGGCTCCGACAGGACCCTCTGACGATCAAGTCAGCTCTTCTGGCCAACAAAAATGGAGTGCTCGAAAAAGAGTTTGATAGAGTTTTGGAAAGGAAAAGAGAGCTTAGAGAAAATGTATCTGGTGGATCCCTTTTTATAAATGGAGCTTGATTGATGGTGATGGCCATACCATCCGATAGTGGGCCGCTTGAGGTCGCATAGGATTCGATATAGAGAGGAAGGTATCGTCAGGCTGATAGTGATAGCCATACCGTTCGGCAGTAGGCCGCTCGAGGCCTAATGGAGTCTGTCATGGAGGGAGGCACTGCTTGTAGCATCGCCTATAGTAGACTAATGGTGATCGTTCATCAAGATTTAATAGCCATAGCTCAGAGGAAGTAGGTGTTGGTTGGTGAAGGACTTCAACATATATCAATTTCAAAGGAGTTCGAACTTCTGAAGGAAATACATCTGGAGGAGATCATTCGAGAGCAATTTGTTAGAGAAATCCAACCGACGAAGAAGTTCGGAAGGAGTTCGATCGAAGGAGAAGTTCGGAAGGAGTTCGGCTTCTAAAGAAATTTGATTGAAGGAGGAGTCCGAAAGGAGTTTGGATCTTGTAAAAACTTGATTGAAGAAGGAGTCTGAAAGAAGTTTGGCTCCTATAGAAACTTGGCTGAAGGAGGAGTCCAGAAGGAGTTTGGATCCTATAAAAACCTGACTAAAGGAGAGATTCGAAAGGAGTTTGGCTCCTATAGAAACTTGACTGAAGGATGAGTTCGGCTTCTAGAGGAGTCCGACTGAAGGAGAAATTTGGAAGGAGTTTGGGTCCTATAGAAACTTGACTGAAGGAGAGAGATTCGAAAGGAGTTCGGCTCCAATAGAAACTTGACTGAAGGAGGAGTTCGAAAGGAGTTCGACTTTTGGAGGAGTCCGACTGAAGGAGGAATTTGGATGGAGTTCGGCTCCTGTAGAAACTTGAATGAAGGAGAGATCTGGAAGGACTTTGGCTCCTGTAGGAGTCCGACTGAGGAAGAAGTCTGAAAGGAGTTTGGCTTCTGAAAGAGTCTGACTGAAGAAAGAATCCGAAAGGAGTTCGGATCCTATAGACATCCGTCTGAAGGAGAGATTTAGAAGGAGTTCGGCTCCTATAGAAGTCCGACTGAAGGAGAGATCTGGAAGGAGTTTGGCTCCTATAGGAGTCTGACTGAGGGAGAAGTTCGAAAGAAGTTTGGCTTCTAGAGGAGTTCGACTGAAGGAGGAATTTGAAAGGGGTTTGGCTCCTATAGAAACTTGACTAAAGGAGAGATTCGAAAGAAGTTCGGCTCCTATAGGAGTCCGATTGGGACTCAACCATTGAGGAGTTCGGCTGGCTGAAGGAGTTCGGCTAAGGTTTGACCGCTGGAGGAGTTCGACTGAGGTCCGATCGTTGGAGGTGAATTTTCTATCGAAGCTCTTCCATGATTACTAGTTGCATTAGGCCAAGCATCAGACTGGACTTCGACGGGAGCGGGGTTTATCCCCAATAGGTTGGATAGGCCAAGTATGGTCATGTTAATGGTTGGACCTAACTAGATCCTTTTTTGAGAAGGCCAAAGCCAACTGATCAGGGCCTGGGGCAAAATTTAATTACTAAAAATTATTTGAAGAAATAATTGATTATGAACCTATCCTTAGATGTACATGGATGGGCCAACCAAAGTTGGGCTTGTGTACAATCTATGTGGATTCTATTACCCATTAAGAAATTAGGATAATTCCTCGAATTGAAGGTAGAGGCTACCAATTCGAATAAAATAGTAGAAGACCCTTTTGATTAAAGTACAAATCTCTAGGTTTAATAAATCAATTACTAACTAGATTATATATTTTTTTTGTGTAGATATGGCCACTTTCCTATCACTCCGATCATTGTTAGATAATGATAAGTTGGTGGGACCCAACTTCAGTAGCTGGTGGGACCCAACTTCAGTAGCTGGTACTGAAAGTTGAAGATTATCCTAGAGCATGAATGGATCCTATATGTGCTGATGGATCCTGCACCTAAGAAGCCAGTTTTCAATGCACATGAAATAGTCAGAGATACTTATCAGAACTGGCTTAGTGACCAAACCATGGTGCGCTGCATTATGCTGGCTACGATGAGCAATGAGTTCAGTCATAGGATTGAGACAGCTCAGCTAAATGAAATGCACCAAGTGTTGGAGGATTCTTTTGGCACATCCGATGATGTTGAGAGGCATAAGACTAGTTGCACCATCTTCAATGCTAGAATGCGGGATGAAGCCTCTGTCACTGATCATGTACTGTACATGATCGAGCTGATAGAGTGCTTGAACAAGCTCGGCTTTCTCTTGCATAAACAACTTGAAAAAGATGCAATACTGAACTCGTTGTCCAAGTCTTATCTTCCATTCCTTACACATTATAGGATGTCAAAGCTTGAAGTTGACTACCACAAGTTATTGGGGTTACTTCAGAACTTTGAGAAGGATCACCAGCTCTACAAAGAATTAATGAACTTAGTGGAAGGTTCATCTTCTCATTCTCGACCCTTTAGGAAAGGGAAGAAAAATAAGAAGAAGAAAGCCAAGAAGGTGCATGTTCAGGCTAGGACATCTGTGCAGGCTCAGACCCAAAAAATCAAGCTCGATAAAAGTCAAGCTGAATGCTTCTTTTGCAAGAAGTGGGGGCATTGGAAGAGAAATTATCCTTAGTAAATTACCTTCCTGGACCCAAACAAGCAAAGAAAAAAGCAAGCTATTGTTGGGCAAGGTATTTATATGATAACTCCTTGCAATTTCTCTATGTGTGATATTACTGATTGGGTATTGGATACTGGAAGCCCTTATCATATTTGCAATTCATTGTAGGGGTTATAGGTTAGTAGAAGATTTAAGCAAGGCGAGAGATTTTTGAATGTTAGAGATGGAAGATCAGTTCCAGTTCTAGCTTTAGAAATTTTAAAACTTGTATTTTAATATCATACCGTTGTTCTTAGTGATTGTAATTTCTATCCTAGTTTCTTTTTAAATATCATTTCTGTAGGCCTTTTGGCCATGAACAATTATGAAATTTCAATAAGAAAATGAGTTTGTAATGTCATTATAAATGGTGTTACTACTTTTTATGGATAATTGAATAATGGTGTATATATGTTATCACAACCTATTAATATAGTCTATTCAATTGGCAAACATCCTAGATTTGATAATGTGATAGATATCTATTTATGGCACTATAGGCTGGGTCATATAAACAAGAACAAGATAAGCAGGTTGGCTCAAAATGGTATCCTCGAACTTAGTGATCGTGAATCACTTCCAACCTATGAATCCTGTCTTCTTAGTAAAATGACTAAGTCACCTTTTACTAAAAAAGGTGAGAGAGCCACTGAACTCTTAGGACTAGTACATACTAATGTATGTGGACCAATGAGTACTAGTGTCAAAGGTGGATATGTCTACTTCATCATTTTCACAAATGATCTATCCAGATTTGGATATGTCTATCTGATGAAACATAAGTCAAATTCGTTTGAAATATTCAAATGATTCCAAAATGAAGTAGAAAAATAAATTGAAAAGAGTGTTAAAACTCTTCGATTTGATTGAGGAGAGGAATACCTTTCTGGTGAGTTTCTTATATATCTAAAAGAGAATAGGATTCTCTCTCAATGGACTCCTCCAGGAACACCACAGCATAATGGTGTATTTAAAAGAAGGAATCAGACTCTGTTAGACATGGTTTGGTCCATGATGGGTTTTGCCAGCTTACCAATATCCCTTTAGGGATATGTACTCGAATCGGCTTGCTATCTTTTAAATATGATTCTAAGTAAATCTATGGTTAAAACTCCATATAAGATATGTACAGGACGTAAGCCAGCACTTTCACACCTTAGGGTCTGAGGGTGCCTGGCTTATGTCAAATGGTTAATTACAGATAAACTTGAACCTAGGTCTGACAAGTGTGCATTTATAGGATACCCAAAATGGACCAAAGGATACTATTTCTACCATGTTGATGAACAAAAAATATTCATCAGCCTTAGGGCAACCTTTTTAGAAAAGGAGTTCCTTAGTGAAGGATCTGTTGCCTCTAAGGTTGAACTTGATGAAGTTCAATATATACAAAGTCTGACATAGAATGTTAAACCTAAGTCGAATTTGATCTGATCAGATCAGATCTAAAGCCTAGTGAACCCACACCATTAAGGCAATCTAATAGAGTACCGCACCATCTGGACAGATACTATGAATTCTTAGTCTAGGATGATGATTCCATCGAACTCGATGAGAACGATGAGGATCCGATCACTTATATGGATATGATGCAGAGATCCGACTTTGAGAAATGGCTAGAAGCCATGAGATCCAAAATGGATTCCATGAAGGTCAATGATATATGGACATTAGTTGACCCACCTGAAGGGGTTAAACCCATTGGGTGTAAATGAATATTCAGAAGGAAAAGAGGCGCAGACGAAAAGATGGAGACCTATAAAGCCTATCTGATTGCCAAGGGGTATCGTCAACATTATGGTATTGACTATAACGAGATATTCTTTCCAGTGGCAATGCTCAAATCCATTCGGATAATGCTTGCAATAGCTACCCACCTGGACTATGAGATCTAACAAATGGATGTGAAGATAGCTTTCCTAAATGAAGAGCTAACCAAAGAGGTATATATGATACAACCTGAGGGGTTCACATCCATAGATGAGTCCAAGGTGTGCAGGCTTCATAAATCTATTTATGGATTAAAGCAAGCATCTCAGAGTTGGAACATGCATTTTGATAAAGTGATCAAAATGTATGGCTTCATTAAGAATGGAGAAGAACCCTGCATTTATAAATGGGCAAATGGTCTAGCAGTGGTATTTCTTGTTTTGTGCGTGGATGACATTCTTTTAATCGAAAATGACATCCTTGCACTATAAGGAATAAAAGTCTGGTTGTCATCATAGTTCTCTATGAAGGACTTAGGTGAAGCATCCTACATCCTAGGGATGAAGATCTATAGGAATAGATCTAAAAGGATGCTTAATATATCCCAATCCACGTACATAAAAATTATGCTGAAGAGGTTCAGCATGGAGAATTCCAAAAGGGCTATCTCTCGATAGGCCAAGAAATTTCTCTCTCTAAGAAGGATTATCCAACAACTCCTGAAGAGAAAGAGTGTATAAGTAGAATTCCATATGCTTCGATAGTAGGGTCTATTATGTATGCAATGACATGTACAAGATCAGATGTGGCATACTTACTAGGAGTAGTGAGCAGATACCAGTCTGATCCTAAAGAAAATCACTGAAAGGTGGTTAAAACCATCCTTAAGTATTTAAGAAATACTAAGAACCAATGGTTGATTTATGATGAGTCAGATCTGAAACTTATGAGATTTACAGACTCCAGCTTTCAATCTATCCATGATGATAGTAAAAATGTGTTATGGTATATCTTTATTCTAAATGATGGAGCCAACAGCATATAGTGGCTAACTCTGTTTACGAAGCAGAGTACAAGGCAGCATCAAATGTAGCAAAGGAAGCTATGTGGCTGAGGAAGTTCATCACTGAGCTCGGAGTAGCACCTTCCATTGATGGTCCAATCCTGCTCTACTACGATAGCACTGGCACCATAGCTCAAGCAAAGGAACCAAAGGCACACTAGTAGACAAAGCACATTTTGCACTGCTTCCATTTGATCCATGAGATCATGGATCATGGTGACGTCGACCTTTAGAAGATCGTCGAAAAGAAGAACCTAATCGATCCCTTCACTAAAGCCCTGACAATCAAGGAGTTTGACAACTATAAGTCGAAGATGGGTATTAGATACTGTGCTGAGTGGCTTTAGGATAAGTGGGAGTTGTTGAAAATTATGTTCCAAAGCCAATCGTCAGCCTATTAATGGTTAAGATATTATAATTTATTTATTAATTAATAAAATATTTTTGACATCTTTTTCATCATAAGTTTACATCTTCTAATGAACTCCATTATTGTGATGAAATCCTTGAGACTTTTAGTTTTGATAAAGAGAGGATTTATCGATTAGTCCTTAAATTTGTTCATGATCAAATGATAGGCTATTAATTAGGATGACAGCATCTATCGAGCATAGATCGCTATATTTTATATAGGTTAGTTGTCCTCTTAACCAATGAGTATGGAGATACTGGTATGGCATATAGGTAAGATGTATGGATACATCATCTTTGAACATAACCAACTCCAGAGCATTCTGCTATCCAGAATATCTCTGATAGGATATAGATATAAGTATCCCTTAGACCTAAGATCACCTCAGTGACTTGCAAGCAACTCACTGTGCTTTGGTACTAGACTAACTAAATTTTTAATTCAGCAATGGAAGGCTTCTGGGCATAGTCAAGTACTTACAAAATCAGAGTATGATTAAGATGGAATTGACCACTTCAAGAGTTGGAGAAGAATGTATCACTGTATTTCAATATAGCAAAATCTTGGTCAGGATAATCGATCAGATGGATTTGATATTTTGAAATACAATATGGACAACCTAATCAGAGTTCATAGTTAAACTTTGAGGTGTCCTACGAGTATTATGGTCAAGGGGATGAATTATATGGAAAGTATATCCGCATGGGTTCTAAGGATGGTGTTCTACACCTTCGACCTATCTAGCCATCGGATATCATTGCTAGATGGTCACTTTGATTGGTACAAAAATTTATTTTTATGCTACCAACTTAGGTTCAGACCTATGAGGTCACACACATTAAAGCTCACATTTCGATCAGATGGTTGATTAGTGCTAGCGTACTATGCTGATTTCTTGCATTAGAATCTCTAATCATGTTCGTGGGCTCGTGTGGATGACTCTTAGAGGCTGGATGCATGTATGGCTCATGACTTCATCCTCAAATCTGGATCAGCAAGATAGAATGTCTGACTTGCTCGAGTAACAGATCTGATCTATTATTTTATAGCTGCATTAGATGTAGTATAGATCTAGGTTGATATAATCAACCTTTTCTTTCTTATTTAATTTTTAATTTTTAATTTAAATATCATGTAATAATTATATAATAAGATCTTAGATTTAGGATATTTTAGATTAATTTTTATTGATTTTAATCTTTTGCTTTTCGATCTTGAAAAAGTTTCAAGATCTAGTCCTAAAACCTATATCTGGTTCCTACAAGGCATGCACGGGCCGCGCCGAAGTAGGTCACATGGGTGCCTAGCCCAGGCCCCTCACATGATCCTTCATGGACCACCAACTCATGGGCACCTCTGTAGATCGGTCGATCGATTCCCAATAGGTTTTGCATGGTGCACATAGACCAGTAGGCATTTCTTGGTGGTTATGCATGGACTGTGTCACGATCGAATGGCTCAGACATGAGCTGATCATGATTCAAAGGTCTGGACATGATCTGAGCTAATCTGGGACTGCTTGTATGCGATCCGATGGCCTAGAAGGGAGCCAATCATGATCGGATGGTCCAGAATCGATCTCAGATGTGTTTGGGACTAGGTTTCCTACTAGAATATTATTTTTATGTTTTTGGAGTCTATGTAACTTTGATTGACAAACCGTTTATTACTTTAGAAAGCTGGTGACATTTCGAATGTTTTGAGGACTTCTTGAGAGATTTCAAAGAACTTTTACGAGGGTCTTGGGGCTTCTTATTGAGGGATTCTTATACAAGGGTTGAGTGATAAGTTTTTTTTATATTGTTTGACTTTTCTTTCTCTCATAGTGAAGTTTGCATGCCCCATGGAGGTAAATCTTAGTCTAATCCATATATACTTGATTGTGTGCTCTCTTGTCTTGTATTCTTCATTCTTTCTCTTACAGTATTCACACATGATCGAGTGCAACGTAAGTGGTATTGAGAAGATCTTGTAGTTATGGTGTCCTGACTAGACTTCCACAACAATCGATATCAAAGTAAGTTGATACCTCAATAATTGGTATCAGAGCAAGTTGATACCATAATAAGTGGAGCTTTACCACTTGAAAGTCTTTGGTTGCCCAATTTATGCTCATGTGGAGGCAATCAAGAGGAGCAAGTTAGACCCTAAATCTCAAAGGTTGATATTTATTAGGTATCTATAAGAAGTCAAGGGATACCTACTATGGAATCCTGAAGCATAGAAGTCATGATTAGTAGGAATGTCATCTTTGATGAGAAGAACATCTTGGAGAGGTCTGGGAGTATAGATGGAACTAAAAAAATAAAGGTGAACAGTGGTGGCTAGTTAGAGATAAAGGACATGTAGTCTACATCTACTTACAAGAATATCCCACTTAAGGTGGAGCTGGATAGGAGAATATATATGCAGAGGGGAGACTAGCATGGAGAACCAATTGTTCAGGTGGAGGTGTAGGAGCAGCCACAGACTTCAGGCAAGAGCAATGTGCTAGTGGGAGTGGCTTTGCACCAGCCCCAGCATATTATCAGAAGACCAATTAGATATGGCATTGATAAGGCTATCTTCTATGCTCTTATCACTACTAATAAAGATCTACAGAACTATATAAAAGTTATGGAGAGTGAAGACCATGAGTTATAGATGCAGGCCATGATGGAGGAGATGAAATCACTAAAAAAGAATCAGACATAGTAGCTGGTTGATTTTCCAGAAGATGCTTGGCCTATTAGCTCAAAGTGGGTATTCACTAAGAAGGTGGCACCTTCAGAATAAGGCAGAGTTAGATTCAAAGTAAGGCGGGTAACAAAGAGATACTCATAGAGAAAAGAGATTGATTACATAGAGGTTTTCTCTCTTGTAGTGCACCATACTTCCATTCAGGTATTACTGTCGTTGGTGGGACAACATGACATAAAATTAGAATAAATGGATGTGAAGATGGCTTTTCTTCATGAAACTTTGGAGGAAAGGATCTACGTAAGGCAGCTAGATAGTTTCATGAAGATTGGATAGGAGAAGAAGGTGTGTTTACTCAGGAGGTCATTGTATGGCTTAGAATAATCCCCTCGTCAGTGGTATCATAGATTTGATAGTTTTATTTTGAGTCTAGATTTTAGCAGATGTGAATATGATTGCTGCATCTATGTCAAGAATGTAGATGACAAGGATGCCCTATATCTACTATTGTATGTAGATGATATGCTTATAGCCAATAAAAGTATGAAAGTCGTGAAAAGATTGTAAGAAGCATGATCTACTAAGTTTGAGATAAAAGATTTGTGTCTAGCAAAGAAAATTTTTGAAATGGAGATTTGCAGAGATAGATGCAAAAGTGTGCTCTATTTACCATAAGGAGGATATATTCAGAAAGTTCTAGAATGATTTGGTATGGAGAAGGCCAAACTTGCAGAGACACCAATCTCGAGTCATATATCTCTCTCCAAGTATCAGAACCTTCAATCAGAAGAGGAGAGAGAATATATGGATAGAGTCCCTTACATGAATATTGTAGATAGTGTGATGTATATTATGGTGTGTTGTAGACCAAATATAGCACATGCAGTAAGCTTGGTTAGTAGATACATGGCTAACCTTGGAAAAGAACACTAGAAAGCATGGAAGTGGATACTCAGATATCTACAAGGAACAAGAGATTATGATTTAGTATTTGGTGGGTAGCCAAGAGGATTTGAAGAATAATCTATGGAGATGTATAGAGGTTCAGATCCTTTAGAATAGTTTGTAGATGCAAATTATGCTGGTGATCTTGATACGAAAAGGTCTACTACTGGATCCCTCTTCAGCATGTTTGGTGGATTGGTGTCTTGAAGATCAATTCTTTATCCAATCATGGCCTTGTCTACCATAGAGATCGAGTACGTTGGAATAACAGAGGCTACGAAGGAAATTCTTTGACTTAGGAGGCTAATTATTGAGATGGGGTAGAGTAGAGCAAGGTTACACTGTACAGTGATAGTCAAAGTGCTCTGTTGTTGGTACAGAACCCAGTCT
Source organism: Cocos nucifera (assembly GCA_006176705.1). NCBI lineage: Eukaryota > Viridiplantae > Streptophyta > Magnoliopsida > Arecales > Arecaceae > Cocos > Cocos nucifera. Next base: position 358,931 of record QRFJ01000694.1, read on the forward strand.
ATCATGCATGGATAAAGCATATAGACGTGAGGTACTATAGGATCAAAGAGCTGGTAGAGGAAGATGAAATGAAACTGATGAAGATTCATATCAAGGAGAATCAGTCAGATGCACTAACAAAGGTACTCCCTAGAGATAACTTTTAGATATGTGTGGCACGAATGGGTTTGCAAGGAAGAGCTAAGTTCACAAGGACTTGGGAGCACCAAAGTGGAAAATGTGAGCTCAGGTATGGCACTCCCAAACCTTAGAGACTTGGGAAGAAAGGCCATGGAAAGCTGGGAGCAAGCCAATAAGAAATCAGCCTAGTCAACAGTTGGAGTCATCTTGATTCTTAGACGAGATGACTCAATTTTGGGCAAAACATATCAATTCTAAGACAAGATGACTCAACCCAAAGAAAGACATCTCAGTCTTAGTCCGAGATGACTCGGTCTCAGAAGAAATCTAGATAGAGAGCAGTATTTCGGGAGTGCAGGACTGACATGCAGTTAGAGATGTCTCGGTTTGAAGACAAGATGTCTCGGATGTAGGTGAGAGGACTTGATTTCAAGATAAGTCATCTCGATTTTTGCAAGCAATTTTGCTTGGGTTTTCTATTTGGGTTTGAAAAGTTTTTCTTTGAGATTAGAGCTTGACCCTATTGTATATATATATATGAAAAATAGGTCAAGGATAATGTAATGTTGAATTCATTGAAATAAAGTTTTTCTCCTTCTAGAAACTCTTGTTCTCTCTTTCTCTTGAATCCACTGATCGTACTTCCGCATCTAGGAGAGTTCTTTTCTTGTTGCTGGCTAATCACCAGTGGTCATGTCGGTCCATGAAAGGATCTTATATCTAACAAGAACTACGTCTAAATGAAGAGAGTATTGGTAAGGGACTTCACCATGTACAACTCCTCAAGCTTCGACCATAGCATCATTGGAAAAGTCTTGCTAAGTACATGGACCTCATCTATTAGGTATATGCAGATGGTACTCACCATCTGCATCTATAGCCACTCTTAGGTTCTCTTTTCCATGTTGTCCAGCTTCTTTTATTCAAGAAAGCATCGATCAATCTATATTGGATTAGCACATCCTTCATCCTTTCTTGCCATAAAGAGAAATAACTCTTCGTTGAACCAATTGATCTCCACCTTGATTCTGCTTGTCTTCTAAATTTTCTTTGATATAGATCAACATTGTCATGATCTGGGGAACCACGAGTGCTGGTATCATCTGGCTCTGATACCAATTATTAGGTATCAACTTACTCTGATATCGATTGTTATGAAAGTTTGACTATGACACCACCACCTCAGGACCTTCTTGACACCACTTACATTGCACTCGATCATGTGTAGATACCATAAGAGAAAGAAAGAAGAATAAAAGATAAGAAATAGTACACAATCAAGTATATCGATTATACCAAGGTCTACCTTCATGGGGCATACAAACTTCATTATGAGAGAAAGAAATCAAATAAATATAAGAAAAACTTATCACTCAATCTTTGTACAAGAATTTCTCAATAAGAAGCTTCAAAATCCTCATAAAAGCTATCTAAAATCTCTCAAGAAGTCTCTCAGCACCTTCAGAACATTACCAACTCTCCAACGCAATAAATAGTTTATCATTCGGAGTTATATAGACTTCAAAAATTCAAAAATAGTATTTCAGTAGGAAACTCAGTCTTAAATACACATGAGATCACTTTCTGGCCATTCGAACATGACTAGCTCACTCCTAGGCTATCGAATCATGACCTGCTCGCATCTGAGCCATCCGATCGCACGATCGATCCATGAAGTAGCCCGTAAACTATGAGAAATGGCCTAGAAAAAGCTACTGGTCCATCATGGACCACGGGGAATGGAGCAGGAAATGCTCCGATCCATGACCCACTCATTGACCGCATGAGGCCTAGGCATCCTCTGCTAGGCCTATGCAAGCTCATGCGGCCCATGCCCATGTAGCCCGTGCGGGCCCACATGCATGTGCTCATGCACCTAGGTCATTCCAGCATTGCTGCATGCTACCGGCCTGGCCCATGCTGTTGCCAACCTGCGCGAGCTCATGGGCTCCTCTAGTGGACCCACGGGCCAAGCCACCTCGCTCTGGCACTTCCTCATGCATAACTTCTCCGTCTAGACTCTATTTTGACTGTTCTTGGTCATGTTAGATTTCATTCATCATCCTAAACCTCGTTCTGAGCTTATTATGGATTGAATCTTGAGGTATTTTTCTTCATAATGAGTGATATTAAATTTTAACAATGAAAATTTGTTTGTTTGATACCACTCCAAATCAAGCAAATCAAATTGAATAAACATATGTAAACATAATTTGAGAAAACTATAAGATACTTGATTAAGAGTTTAAAATCAATTGAATCAAAGCTCAAATTTAAGAAAATAATAAGATAAATGATTGAGAATTTAAGATCAATATCGATATTTTCAATACTAATTTGTAGCAAATGTCTCTCCTCTTATTTTCAAAAAGTAAGTACCTTAAAGTTCACCACATGATATTTTCTCCCCCTCTTTTCAATAATTCTTGCTAAATAGATATTAACTTTTAAATTTACTCTCTCCCTATTTCTTTTAAGTTAAGCATTTTTAATTGATACTACATTAAACTTTAATTAATATTAATTTAGTAGTCTATTCATCTTAAATGTATTCTCCTCTTTATATCAAGACATTTTCAATCAAATAGCCTTTTAAGAGTAAAAGTTTTACTTCCCCCTTATCTATTAAATTGAGTACATTTAATATGAATTTAACTAATGTCAAATTTAAAATTTAGATTATTTAACTTTTAAATTTAGATTTTTAAATTCAAGAGCATTTTCAATTAAATGATTATATCTTCTTTAATGATTTCTCCTTCTTTTATAACAATACAATGTGAGTTTTGCTTCCAAATTTAGATCAAGACTTCTTTCTTTTCTAAAAAACATAGATGCACACATACTTCTCAATTTTAATTAAAAAAACTTTGTGCTTTAAAAATTTTGAATAATATAGTCTTGAAAATACTTTTCTTCTTTTAATATTAAAGTAGATCATTCAAAAACTTATTACAAGAGTTTATTTCAAATAATATAATAGTAAGAATATGACCATGAAAATTCAAATTTGAGATATAGCATACTTTTCTTTTGCCAAAAGATAATGCAATAGAATTCAAGGCAAAATAGACTATTTGACATAAATTATGATACTAATTATGATAAGTTTTTGAGAAATTATTTATTTGTATCATTTGAAAGAGGTTTTTATTTGTTTCTTTGAGCTTTACAAATCCAATATAGATAGATTCTTTCAAAATTAGAAATTTGAATATATCATTCAAAGCAAATCATAAAGAGATTTATTTTATTTTTAAAAAAAAAATATATTTTTTCTCAATAAATATTACACATTAAGTTCAAAAAAGGTATCAAATATTTATAATTTATCTTAAATAATATCATATTAAAAATATAGTTGTGCAAACTTAGATTTGAGATAAGACATTCTTCACTTTTTGCTAAAAGATAAAGCATTAGAGTGCAAGGCAATGATGTGCTATTTGATAGTAGTTGTAAAAATTTTGATACTAAGAGTTTTGAAATTAAAATCAAATAATAATTATCTTGATACCAATTGAACTAAAATTTAGATCAAAAAATAATTTTATGGAAAATTTGATACCATTAAAAGGTTAGAGGAGAATAATATTCAAATTTATCTGTTGAAAGTAAGTTCTATTTCATATCAATTTTTCAAATTAAAGCCAATTTTGAAATTCTATTTGATACAACTATAAAAATAATTCTTTCAATATTAATTTTAGACTCTAATTATTTGAAAATCAAACTAAATAATTTATTTGAAAGTTTTTATTATATCAATAGAACTAAAATTCATAATTAATGATTTTCTTAAAAAATTGATATTACTTAAAGATCATGAAAAATTAATTTGAATTGATATTAGTAAATCATTCAAGTTAAGAGATTTTCAGTTATCCCAAAAAAAAAAATCATTTCATCCTTTTCTTAGAAAATATTAAGTAATTAATTTCTAAGTTTCAAAAATAGTTTATCTTTAATATTTCAATGATATTTTGTATGTTAGAAAATTTAATCTTCTTATTTTTTCTTTTTTCATTAATTTAATTATTTATTAATATCTCCTCCTTAGTTTTATAAAATGAGCACATATTGAATCAATTAAATAAGCATAGAAATCAAACAAACCTCAAATATACATATTTAAAAAAAAAATATTTTCATAGATTTATCAAAAAGTGATTTCAAGAATTGATCGGTACATTCAAAATGCATGAGGGCTGTATGTACAAAAATGATGGATTACTAGGGATACTACTGCATTAAAAGAAAACTTAGGATCCTAAGATGTAGGTTCAGGCTAGCTAGAAGGAGAGCGAGATCAGATTTTGGTGGGATAGGAGATCGAAAAGAAATTATGGCTCAAGAAAATTAAAAATGGAATAACAAAGCCTTGAAGTAATTAAGAAACCCATCCCAGGCACAAAGGTTGACTTGTCTTAGACTCGAGTTGTCTCTTGAAGAGGGGTTGACTCCAGAAAAACTAAGAGTCAGCTCCTCATAAAATTATTTAAATTTAAGAAAATTTGATCAATTTAAATAAAAATTGAAATGCAAACAAGTTGGCGAGCAAAGATAATATTCAAATCAAATTAGAGAATAAAAAATTTGGTCAATTAGGATAAGATAATCAATTAATTTTAGAGTATCAAGAAGGAGAAATCTAGATACAAGCTCTATATATGTGTTTCAACAAGAAAAATTTTGAATCCTTAGGGATCAACTTATGATGCAATGCAATTCAATACTTCAAGCATTTGATTTTTGTAATTAAATATCTTATCTTCAAGTACTTATTTCAAAATTTTAAGAAAATTTCAATATTTAAGCATCTTATGGGAGAATACCAAAAATTAGTTTCTCTTGTAGGTTTAGCAATTAAAACATTCATATCCAATTAAGCATCTTTTAATTTAAGTTCATCAATTATAAAATTGATATGGAAAGGCTTATAATATCATGCTAAATTTTAAGATAACTTTATTTCAAATTGATTCAAAACAAGATACATAGAGAAGAGCATATTAACCTTTTAAAATTAAAATATTTATTTCTTTACAAACATCAAAATCAATTATACTAAAATTATTTCAAGCAAGTAAACATAATATAAAACCATATAGATAGATCATTAAAATCAATAAAATCAATCAAATACGCATTGATAGTATGATTGAGAAAAGTTCAGATTATACCCAATAGCATCAGCCATCCATTTTTATTTTCAAGACATCCATCAAAAGAATTTTTCTTCTTTTATTTCATTGAATCCTTGGTATACCTGCAAAATAACTGCATAATTTTTGGCACCCGAGCTTTCTTGGGTCCATAGTAGTTAGTGCTAAAGGTTCCTTTTGGAACCCAAATTTGTTTGATTAATGTATGGTTAATCCTTTTAAAATTGCATTCAAAAATTTTATAGCCTACTTTGTTATATTTAAGATATTTAATATAATGATTTTTAGTTGAAGCTTTTTCAAACATATTCTTAACAAATTTTTATTTTCATGAGAGATTAAAACTAATTTCAGCTTTGTGAAAAATAGATTTTTTATTTTTCATCATTGATTGAAGCTTTTCAAAACTAAATATGAATTTTTCAGCAATTGACTTCAATATTTCAATCTCTTTTCTTAGTTTTGAGTTCTCTTCCATAAAAGAATTTTTAGAATTTAAATGACTTTTTTTTCCAACAAATGAATTCTTTTCTTTCATAAAATCTTCCTTTTCAATTAAGAGTTTATTCTTTTTTTCAACTAAATTTTTTTTGGATTTGAGAAGTTCTTCTTTTTTTTTAGCTAAAGCATTCTTTTCTCTTAGGATATCTTCTTTTTCATTCAATAATTTTCTCTTTTCACCATCCAAAAGAAGATTAAACTTTTTGAGCTCTTTATTTATTAATTTTATCTTTTTGAATTCAATCATTACATTATTAAAACTTCATATAATTCATCAAAATTAAAATCAAAAGAGTTATTAAAATTTACCTCATCATCATTGGCCACAAGGCAAGGATTTACAATACATAATTCTTCCTCTTTATCTATCAAGCATGATTTTTTCTCTTTGCTCTTTTGTTTTATCTTCCTATTTTTTGCTTCACTCTCCCTTAATTAAAACTTTATTCTTTTTCTGTTGCTTGTTCTTCTTCTTCTTTTCATTCTCATGAACTATGAGGCAAAAATTGGGATAAGCTTCTTGAAGGAAACAGTGCAGGGTTTGCTAAGCTATTTTTAAAATTTTTCAAAAATAGAAAAGAAGAAGCAAAAAATAATTAATATAATTAATTATCTACTGATCATATCAAATTATTTAATCCTATACATTATGATCTAAATATAATATGCATGCATACATCAATAGATCTGAATATAAAACTATGTAATGAACTATTTACTACATCTACTTGTTCAGAATATAATACCTTTTCGTTGATAGTTGATCGCCATGATCTGATCATCGTCAAGGAGTTTTGCTAGTCACAATGCTGCCACACAAGTGTCTGACCTTCATGGATCATCCACACGAGGCTCCTAGTCTTGATCGGCTCCCACGCGAGTGCTAGCTCGACACTAGAGTCTTTTAGGGGCTATTTTGATCGAACACCTTCGATCCTTGTCTGTAGACTTCATGGATGCTCTGGGTCACTGGTAGACATAGTAAAAAGGCAGAGGAGGTTCTCCATAAAATTTGTGGGCTTTCAACACTCGTAGCTCACAAAATAGATTTCCGAATCCTACGTCAAAACACTACATCAAATGCACCTTGAAACCTTGCGCTAGCCTTTCTCTATTTTTTCACCTCACAAGATTTTTTAAAACTTTTTTCTCACACACTAGGAGGCTCATGGAAGTCCTCTCTCAATCTTAGATCTATTCTCTCCTGTTCCAAAAATTTCTCCTATTTATTTTGTGCCAAATAGAGTAGACACCACGTGGAGAGAAAGATCGGGTTGGTTGTTAGGCCAAATTCAAACTCATTTTGAATTCAACCTTCAAACCACCTGATCCCATCCACTTAGGGATGTGAGAAAGGATGGGCGACAACCTCTTTTGCATGAAAAGGAATCATGAGAAACCTTTTCTCATGTAGCAAAAGTGTCGCACAAGAGAAAGGTGGTGCATGGATAAGGTAGAGGTTGTTTTTTTATCCAAATTTGAATCTCATTCAAATCAAAACAAATAACAACCAAACATTATCCATTTGAAGCATGGGAGATCTGGTCAAAAGCTCTTTTATGCATGGAAAATAAGTCATGAGATAACTAGATTAAATTTTTAAGTAGGCATGGGTTAAATGGCATAGGGAAAGAAGACTAGTCAAACTAGTCTTTGAAATTCAAACTTGAACCAATTGAACCAACCAATTAAAAATAGGTTAGGCCCAACTAGACTAATTTAAACCCAACACATTTAGGCTTAATTAGGCTCAATTAGATTCTAATAAAATTAGAAATTGATCAAGCCCAATCTCTGATCAAATCAGGGTTCAAACCTCCTGGGCGATTAGGTCAACCAATAACCTAATTGGGTCAAACCCAACTGAAACCAATTCAATTGGACTTTGACCAAAAATAATTACTCAATCAAATTAAGTTAATTAGTGATCAAATAACTAATAAAATCTCTTATAAAATCAAAGTATAAATTCAGTGGGTGTCCGGACAATAGAGTGCCATTAAAATAAAACTCTTGATCGAAGAGTCCCAAACCAGTGGGACTCTTGATCCTAGAGTCCGAAACAAGTGAAACTCATGATTATGGAGTCCCAACTCTTAATCATAGAGTTTCAGACAGGTAGGACTCAGAGTCTTAGAGCTGTTGAACTCTTAATCGAAGAGTCCTCGTCTAGTGGGACTCTTGACCACAGACTCCTAGATATTGAGACTCAGTGTCCTAACCCAGTAGGACCCCTGATCGAAGAGTCTTAGTCTAGTGGGATTGGGACTCTTGACCATAGAGTTCCAGTTGAGTGGAACTCTTCATCAGTCATTAGATCAGGTAGGAACCTCTAGTGTGTGTAACTCCATAGGTCCAAACCTAAGCTGGTAGCACAGAACCAATTTCTATACTAATCGAAGTGACCATTTAGCAATGGTACCCGATGTTCGAATAGATCGAATAATCACAATTGCAACTTCAGAACCTATGCAAATATGGTTACCTTATAATTCATCCTTATGATCTCTGTGTAATAGATGACTCAGGGTTAGACTGTCAATCCTAAAAAATACATCCATATCGTGTCTCAAAGCAATTAGTCCCGTGACTCCTCACTAGGACTATCCTAGTTAAGATTTTGCTAAATTGAAATACAATTGAACACAGCTCCTGAAATCATGAGTGGTCAATTCCATCTTGATACATGCACTAACTCCATAAGTACTTGACTATGCCCTGAAACCTTCCATCACTGAATTAAAAATTTAGATAGTCCGGCACCAAAACACAGTGAGTTGCTTGAAAGTTACCATGGTGATATCAAATTGAAGGAACATTTATACCCATATTCCATCGGAGCTAATCTTGATAGAAGAAAAGCTCCAAAGTTGGTAACGTTCAGTGCAGATGGACCCATACATCTCACTTGCATGCCATATCAGTATCTTAACACTCCTTGGTTATGAGGACAACCAACCTATATGGCACACAACGACCTATACTTGATAAATATTATCATCCTAAGTAATAATGTATCATTTGATCATGAACTATTTAAGGACTAAACGATAAATCCTCATTTGCCGAATCTAGATATTCCTAAGGACTTCATCACAACACAAGAGTTCACTAGAAGACAACAAAATTTATGATGAAAAATACTAAAAAAAACTTTTATTAATTTATAATTCATATACATTTATAAATATATGGTCCAACCATCAACAAACTAATGATTGACTTTGGAACACATTTCCAATAATCTCCCACTTGGACTAAAGCCAATTGGTGTAGTATCTAATACCTATCATCGACTTAAAGTCGTCGAACTCCTTCACCGTAATAGCTTTAGTGAATGGATCGGCTAGGTTCTCCTTTCCGTCGAACTTCTGAAGGTCGATGTTACCTCGATCCATAATCTCTCAGATAAGATAGTAGCAGTGTAGAATATGCTTCGTCCGTTGGTGTGCCTTTGGTTCCTTCGCCTCAGCAATGGCTCCAGAGCTGTCGTAATAGAGTAGAACTGGACCATCAAGGAAGGGTGCTACTTTGAGTTCAGTGATAAATTTTCTTAGCCACATCGCTTCTTTGGCAACATCTGATGCAGCGACATACTCCACCTCACAAACTAAATCGATCATAGTGTGCTACTTGAAACTCTTCCAACAGACGGCCCCACCATTAAGGGTAAATATATATCCCAATACACTCTTGCTATCATTATGATCAGACTGAAAACTAGAGTCTATGAACCCCATAAGTTTTAAGTCCAATTCACCATATACAAGCCACTGGTCTTTAGTATTTCTTAAATACTTTAGGATGATTTTAACAACCTTCCAGTGATTCTTCCCTGGATTAGATTGGTATCTACTCACTACACCTAGTGAGTATGCTACATCTGATTGTGTATATATCATGGTGAATATTATAGAATCCACTACAGAAGTATATGGTATTCTATTCATACAGTACATGTCTAGAGGTGTTGTTGGACAATACCTCTTTGAAAAAAAAATTTCATGATCTATTGGTAGATAGCCTTTCTTGGAATTCTGCATGCTGAACCATTTCAGCATAGTGTTAATGTACGTAGATTGAGATAATCCAAGCAACCTTTTAGATCTATCTCTATAGATCTTCATCCCTAGGATGTAGGCAGCTTCTTCCAAATCTTTCATGGAGAATTATGATGAAAGATATATCTTTATTCCTTATAATACAGAAACATCATTTTCGATTAAGAGAATATCATCTACATACAATACTAAGAATACTATTGCTAGACCATTAGCCCTTTAGTATATGCGGGGCTCCTCTTCATTCTTAATGAAGTCATACGTTTTAATTATTCTATCAAATCGTATGTTCCAACTCTAAGATACTTGCTTTAGTCCATAAATGGACCACTGAAGCTTACACATCTTAGATTCATCTATGAACGTAAAACCTTCAGGTTGTATTATATATACCTTTAGGTTGGATTTGCAGAATGATATAATTCTACAATCATTGACTGATGCATATGGGCAGTTCATCATGAACCATATGCATAAACTTCAAAATTTCTTGGCCGAACTTATGAACATGCTGGTTACCACTAGCTTTCCACGAAAGGTTCTAAAGGCTCAGTACTTGCTATGGAATGGACTTCTTTCAAGAAAAGTCTTTTGAAAAAAAGAAGAAGTCTATGAAAAAGCAAAAGATGGAAGGACGAATGAAGAAAAAGATAGAGCTAAAGAAGAAGGCCGCTGACAAAGGAAAGTGTTTTCATTGCAATAATGACAGCCACTGAAAGTGGAACTGCCCTACTTACCTGGCCACCTTAAAGAAGAAGGAGGCAGGTCCTTCTCGAGATATGCTCATATTGAGTCTAATCTTACAATTTCTTCTGCATCTAGTTAGGTGCTTGACTCTGGTTCTAGTGCTCACTTGTGCACTTCTATGCAGGGTCTTGAGGATAGCAGGAGGCTGAGGGATGGTGAGATGATCCTACGCATCAAAAATAAAGCAAGAGTTACTGCCGTGGTCGTAGAAACATATCCTCTTCGACTACCATCTGATTTAGACTTAGTATTAAAAGACTGTTATTATGTGCCTACAGTAAGTAGGAATTTGATTTCTATTTTTTGCCTTACATTAGAAGGCTATGTAATTAGTCTTTTTAAGGACTATTATAATATTCTTTATGAAAGAAATAAAATTGCAAGTGGTTTTCTTATTAACGATCTTTATCAGTTACATGTTGATGTATCTATTTTTAATTTCAAGCAAAATGTGAATGCCATAAAATCAAAACGTCCTAGGGATAGTCCTAATGATAAGTATCTATGGCACCTAAGATTAGGTCATATAGCAGAAGATAGGGTTAACAAATTGGAGAAAATCGGGCTATTGAGTCCGTTGACTTCTGAGTCATATCCAATTTGTGAATCCTATCTTCATGGCAAAATGACTAAGCTTCCCTTTTGTAGGACATGGGGAAAGGGCCACAGATCTTCTTGCCCTAGTACATACTGATGTGTGCGGCCCATTTGATGTGCCGACTAGAGGCAACTTAGTCTACTTCATAACCTTTACCGATGATTTATCTAGGTATGGGTATGTGTATCTTATGAGACACAAGTCTGAAGCATTTGAAAAGTTCAAAGAATTCAGACATGAAGTAGAAAAGCAAACTGAAAAACCCATTAAGGTTCTTCGATCAGATCGAGGAGGTGAATACCTTAGTCGAAATTTCTAGACTATCTTAAGAAAAATGGCATAGTCTCTCAATGGACTCCACCAGAAACACCTCAACTCAATGGGATTTCAGAATGGAGGAATCGGATCCTATTAGATATGGTTCGATCCATGATGAGCTTCACAGACCTTCCCTGATTTTTCTTTGGAGATACTATTTGTTAACTGCAATATACTTACTGAATAGGATTCCTTCTAAAATCGTTCCTACCATACCGTATGAGATATGGCATGGTAAGAAACCAAGTCTGAGTCATCTCAGAATTTGGGGTTGTCCGGCTCATGTCAAAAGACAACAAGCGGACAAGTTAGACTTTAGGTCCTTTAGAGCTCGATTCATAGGATATCCTAAAGAGTCATTAGGATATTATTTCTACATTCCAGAAGATCACAATGTGATTGTGAGTCGACATGCCATCTTTCTTGAAAAATAGTTTATTCAAGATAGCGGCATTGGAAAGCAGATCAAGCTCGATGAGAAAGTCTCACAAGAGCAACGAGCTAAGGACCAAATGGAACCAAATCAGGTTAAGCCAATACAAACACTACCTCCTCCACCTCATAGATCGAAAAGGAGTTTTCCATCCCTCTGAGAGGTACTTAGGTACTATTTCAGAGGATGTAGAAAAATATTTCCTCGTAGGTAATGGGGTTCATGGTGATGATCCCAAAACCTATAACGAGGTGATATCAGATATCGACTCCGAGAAATGGTTAGAGGCAATGAAGTCAGAAATTGACTCGATGCACTCAAACCAAGTCTGGACCTTGGTAGATCCACCAGAAGGTATAGTACCTATTGGGTGTAAATGGATCTATCAAGAGAAAGATTGGTGCAGATGAAAATGTGGAGACATTCAAGGCTAGATTAGTGGCAAAAAGGTTATAGTCAATGTGAAGGCATTGACTATCAGGATACCTTTTCCGCCAGTAAGCTATGCTAAAATCCATCCGCACATTGCTTGCTGTTGCAGCCTATTTCGATTATGAAATATGGCAAATGGACATGAAAACGGCATTCTTAAATGGATATCTTGAGGAAGATATCTATATGGAACAGCCGCTAGGTTTCACATCCAGTGATGATGATCACAAGGTATTGCAAGCTGCAAAGGTCCATATATGGACTTAAGCAAGCATCTCGGAGCTGGAATACTCATTTTAATGATGTGATCAAATTATTTGGTTTCATCAAAAATGAGGAGAAGCCATGTGTCTTCAAAAAAGTCAGTGGAAGCACTGTTGTCTTTCCTCGTATTGTACGTGGATGACATCCTCCTTATTGGGAATGATATTTCCATGTTGACCATAGTTAAAATATGGTTATCTAAAGAATTCTCCATGAAAGACCTAGGAGAAGCATCCTTTATTCTAGGAATTAAGGTCTATAGAGATAGACCGAATAGGATGCTAGGACTTTCACAGAAGATGTACATAGAGGAAGTACTAAAGAGGTTTAGTATGAAAAACTCTAAGAGGGGTTTAGTACCCTTCAGACATGGCATTCATCTTTCCAAGAAGATGTGCCCTAGCACACCTGAGGAAATAGAATGCATGAGAAAGATCCCTTATGCTTCAGCAATAGGGAGCCTCATGTATGCCATGTTATGTACACGACCTGATATAGCCCATGCCAAGAGTGTCATGAGTAGATATCAGTCGAATCTAGGTGAAGAATACTGGACTTTTGTAAAATGTATCCTTAAGTACTTGAAAAGAACTAAGGATATGTTGTTCGTCTTTGGCAATGGTGAACTCCAAGTCCAGGGGTATACAGACTTGGATTTTATATCCAATGTAGATGATCGAAAGTCGACATCTGGGAGTCTATTTTTATGCAATGGTGGAGCTGTCAGTTAGAAAAGTTCCAAGCAGACAGTGATAGCAGATTCCATCATGGAAGAAGAATACATCGCTGCATCAGAAGCTATAAAGGAGGCATTCTGGTGCAGGAAGTTTGCCACAGAGTTTGGAGTGATGCCATCAAATGCCATTCTGCTGTACTGCGACAACAATGGTGTCATAACCCTTGTTAAGGAGCCAAGGTCTCACTAAAAATCCAAGCACATCGAGCGGTGATACTACCTCATCCATGATTATCTCGAGAAGGATTACGTCGAGATCAAGAGAGTCGACTTCGCAGACAATGCGGTGGATCCGCTTACAAAGTCATTGGGCTAGTAGAAGATCGAAGCCCACCTTAAGAAGATGGGACTTAGATTTATAGCCAATTGGCTTTAGGTCAAGTGGGATTTTGTTAGATATGTGTGCCGTAGAAGCCAGAATTGGCTGACACTTGTAATACACTTCTAGGGGAAAAATTATAATTTTGACTATAAATAATAAAATGGGTTATTTTCTATCACATATGTGTATTTAGTGTCTGTGATACATCCTTTGAGTTAATGATAATGTTAATTCTTATTTTCAAGAGTTGAAAATTTAAGACAAGAATTTTCATTATTAACTCATAAAATGCTCCTAAGCATAGGATCATCATGAGGAAGGTGATTGATCTAGAAGGTTAGTATATAATCGCTTCTTTATAGTAGATGAGCCTTGAGTCTACGATGTAGAGACATCAGAGCGAGAGCATAGGTACTTGTTAGAGAATGAGGGCACTGAGCATGACCACCTCGAGTAGTCATAAGGAAGTCTACCTTCTCGTCGATGACTGACTCAAAGCTATAGTGGTGTGTCTGATTCTTTGACCTGAGGTGCATCGATAGTTTACCTTGAGGGTCTTGTAGTTTGACTACACCATGACTCGATCTCCTAGCCATTCAAAATCCTAAGGTGTATGTTGGCTATAGCAAGTTCATTGTAGGAATTGGATTGCACCAAGATGGAATCTATCTACCTCGGTGGATAAGGAGCAGCCCTATGATGATCATGAGAATCAAGTCCATAAGCCCATGGCCATGGTAGAGAGTGAAATAATAGAAAGAGTTTCTATTAAGGTTTTCACATCGGACTTGAATCGAATGATTAAATCATATGATAGAAATTAGGGTTTGACGAGTTCACCTTAACCCTAATCTGATCGGGGCTCAAGATAGAAGAACTTAATCACACAAGTAGCTGCACCGAGAGGTTCATCATTCAGTTTCTGATGGGTTGCCACCATATACTGCTAGGTGTCACTGGTGGATTTTGGGAGCAATTAGAATGATTTAGATGATCGATCATTCTAGTTGTTCTGAATCAGAAGAGTTCTGATCCATCGAAAGGAGTTTCGATGATGTCGATGATGGAGATCATGACATATCCCATTACCATACAGAACTGAATCTAACTGGGTCACACAAATAAGGGTTTAGATCTGGATATCATCAATTGGACTAACCCAGTTCATTTGATTTTAATTAGATTCAATTAGTTTCAAGGAAATCATGCTAGCACACGATTGAACCTAATATTCTTCTTTTTCTATCAAAAAAAGTTATCTTGACTAAGCCAAATGAGTTTGTGCTCACTCAGGTACCTTTACCTGGTCTGACTGGACTTGTCCAGGTCAAAAAAGGATTGTCTTAATTTATGAGATAAATTTAAGACAACACCTGCCATTTTCCATCATCTGCTAATTCTTGACTTTGGTCAAACGTTGAGCTTTGACCCTTGGACATCTACCCATGTGTTATGCACTTATTGGAGAGTAGATAAGGGCTTGTCGCCTCCCTAGAAATTGGAAAGAAAGGGGCGCATGCCTAGGATGGCGTGTGCCCATGGATTGGGATGCCTGGAGTCCCATAGGATGGGACTCCAGGTTGCTTCTTGGATTCAAACTAGGTGACCCTCACCTATAGACTTTGACCAATCTTAGGTGCCACCTTAGGATGAATCTGTGGGTCTCTCATCTGATTGAATTAGATGATGTTATCCTATGGGGACTCCAGGTTGCATTTTGGATTCAAACTAGGTGACCCTCACCTATAGACTTTGACCAATCTTAGGTGCCACCTTAGGATGAATTTGTGGGTCTCTCATCTGATTGAATTAGATGATGTTATCCCACCAATCAGATTTAGATCTGATTAAATGAAGCAACGTGATTGGCCGGGGTGATGTGGCACTGCATGGCACAGCAGGATCTATATAAAGACCTATCTGTGCCCACTTTTAAAAGACTTCTCTCCTAGCCACACCCCAAGGCTACCCCTCTCCCTCCTCCATGCCAACTTTCTGATCCTCTCTCTCCTCTCCACGCCCAAGAAAGTTGGGCCTTCAAATTAGTGCGATTCAAGCAAGAAAAGATTGATGAGAAAGGAAGAAGGCAACATTGCTACAGAGATGACAGCAGATCTTCAAAAGGAGTTTTGAAGATCCTCCAAATTAGATCTAGATCTGATTTTTGGAGAAAAGAAAGAGAATAAAATGATCTCTAGATCCAGCTCGAGTGGATACTGGTAGAGGCCAGACGCTTGTGTGGCTAGATCCAGAACCTTAGACAATCAGCAGATCATCAATAGGTAATTAGATTATCCAAAATTAAGGTAAAATTAATTTTGATTTAATTTAATTTAATTTTTTTGATTATCAAATCATAAAATCAGATCTGAAAAATGTCAGATCTGATTAGGATTTAAGAGAAAATTTTTGAAATATGCCTCTCGATCCAATTAGATCTGAACGAACCTGACCTCGAGAAATCAGAATTTTCCTTCAGATAATCCATTAGAACTGAATGCGAACCTCTCGGTATAGCTACCTATATGATTGGATTCTTCTATCATGAGCTCCATCATATGATTGAATCATTCGATTCAAGTTTGATGCAAAATCTTAATAGAAAAATCTTTTCTATTATTTCACACTACCATAGCTATAGACTTAAGGATTTGATCTTATGATCATCATGGGACTCCTCCTCCTCTACTAAGGTTGATAGATTCCATCTTTGTGCGATCTAGTTCCTATAATGAACATGCTATAACCAACATACACCCCAGAGTTTCGAATGGCTAGAAGATCGAGTTATGGTGTAGTTAAACTATAACACATTTAAGATAAATTATCGATGCACCTCAGGTCTAAAAACCAAACACACAACTACAGCATCAAGCTTAGTCATTGATGAGAAGGTAGACTCCCTCATGACTGCTCGAGGGGGTCACGCTCCGTGCCCTCATTCTCAGTGAGTACCTATACTCTTGCTCTAGTGTCTCCATACCATAAACTCAAGACTCATTTATCCTAAGAAAGTAATTGTACACCGATCTTTCAGATTGATCATCATCCTCGTGATGATCCCATATCAAGAGCAATTTATGAGTTAATTATAAATATATGTTTTAAATTTTTAACCCTTGAGAATATGTATTATCATACCCATTAACTCAAAGGATGTATCACAGACACTTTACACACAATGTGATAGAAAAAAATAATTCTTTATTAATTTTAAGTAAAAATTATAAAAATACTCCTAGAAAATGTATTACAAATGTCAGTCAATTTGGCTTCTAAGGTACACATCTAACAAATTTTTACTTGACCTAAAGCTAATTGGCTACAAATATATTCTATCTTCTCAAGGTGGACTTCGATCTTCTACTGGCTCAATAGCTTCATTAATGGATTAGTCGCATTATCTATGGTGTCCACTCTTTTGACCTCGATGTAACCTTTCTCGAAGTAATTATGGCTGATGCAATATCACTGCTCGATATGCTTTGACTTCTGGTGAGACCTCGGTTCCTTAACTAGGGCTAATTATTATCACAATACGGACGACATCCAATGGCATTACTTTAAACTTCTTGTAAAATCCTTGCTTTTGTAGTGATATATAATTGCAGTCTTCAGTGTGAAGGAAAATCCTGATTTCCCGTCCAGGTTCGTTCAGATCTGATTAGATCAAGAGATATATTTCAAAAATTTTCTCTTTGATCTCAATCAGATCTTGATATGTTTCAGATCTGATTCTTATTATTTTAATAAATAAAATAAAATAAGATAAATTAAATCAAATTTAATTTACCTGATTTGGGTAATCCTATTACCCTGTAGATGATCCTGATTGCAGCGGAAGGTTCTGGATCTTAGCCACGCAAGCGCCTGGCCTCTACCGGTATCCACTCGGGTTGGATCTGGAGATCCTCTTCTTCTCTATCACACCTCCAAAAATCAGATCTGGATCTGATCTGGAGGATCTTCAAAACTCTTTTGAAGATCTGCAGTCGTCCTTTTGCAGCAGCGCAGCCTTCTTGCTTTTTGATCGCCTTTCCTTTGATCTGAATCGCACCAACCAAAGTCCAAAACACTTTTGGACGTGGAGAGCAAGGGGGGAGAAGAGACTATGGCATGGAGAAGGAGGGGAGAGGCAGCCTTGGGGCGTGGGTCTAATAGCATTCACTTTTTTTTTGGAATTAGGGTTGGGCGCAGGGTCTTATTTATAGACCTCTTGTGATCCAACTCCTCTTCCTCTCAACCAATCACAACCCTTTGTTGAAATCAGATCTAAATCTGATTGGTTGGAATAGAGACCCCTGGATTCCTCCTTAGAGGGCGCCTAAGACCAGTCAAAACTGGATTCTTAGTAGAACTCTGATTGGAATCCAAAAGGGAGGTGGAGTCCTTGTCCAACAAGGACTCCTAGGCGCCTCCTACTTGGGCTCACGCCACCCTTGGCGTGCGCCCTTCTCCTTGCCAGGTTCTGGCAGGGGGACAGGCCCCCACCAGCTCTCCAATAGGTGCATGACATGTGGTCAAAAGTCAAAGGGTCAATGGTCAACGTTTGACCAGTCAAAGGTAGACTTTTGACCAAAGTCAAAGAACAAGAAATGGCAGGTGACCAAAAATGGCAGGTAATGTCTTACAAATAAGACAACCTATTTTCTGACTTGGACAACCTCCAGTCAGACCATATGAAGGCCTCTGATTGAGCACAAACTCCTTTGGCTCAGTCAGGACAACTTATTTATGATAGTAAAAGAAGAACGTTAGGTTCAATCGAGTGCTAGCACGATTTCCTTGAACCTAATTGAATCTCATTCAGATCAATTGAACTAGATCAGTTCAATTGATGATCACCAGATTCAAACCCTTGTTTGTGTGACCCAGTTAGGTTCAGTTCTGTATGGTAATGGGATATGTCATGATCTCTATCATAGACATCATCGAAACTCCTTTCGATGGATCAGAACTCTTCTGATTCGAACAGCTAGAATGATCGATCATCTAAATCATTCTAATTGCTCCCAAAATCCACCAGTGACACCTAGCAGTATATGGTGGCAACCCATCAGAGCTGAATGCGAACCTCTTGGTGCAGCTACCTGTGTGATTAAGTTCTTCTATCTTGAGCCCCGATCAGATTAGGGTTAAGGTGAACTCGTCAAACCCTAGTCTCTGTCATATGATGTAATCATTCGATTCGAGTCCAATGTGAAAATCTAAATAGAAACTCTTTCTATTATTTCACTCTGCCATGGCCATGGGCTTCTGGACTTGATTCTCATGATCATCATAGGGCTACTCCTCTACCACCGAGGTAGATAGATTCCCATCTTGATGCAATCCAGTTCCTACAATGAACATGTCTATAGCCAACATACACCTCAGGGTTCCATATGGCTAGGAGACCGAGTAATGGTGTAGTCAAACTATAACACCCTCAAGGTGAACTGCCGATGCATCTCAGGTCAAAGAACCAGACACACTACTGCAGCATCGAGTCAGTCATTGACGAGAAGGTAGACTTCCTAATGACTACTCGAGGTGGTCACGCTCAGTGCCCTCGTTCTCTAACGAGTACCTGTACTCTCGCTCCGGTGTCTCCACACCGTAGACTCAAGACTCATCTACTAAAGAGAAGCGATCGTACACCAACCTTCCGGATCAATCACCATCCTCGTGATGATCCTATGGTCGGGAGCTGTTTATGAGTTAATAATGATTATTCATGTCTTAAATTTTCAACTCTTGAAAATATGAATTATCATTACCATTAACTCAAAGGATGTATCACAGACACTAAATACACATGTGTGATAGAAAATAACCCATTTCATTAATTATAGTCAAAATTATAATTTTGCCCCTAGAAGTGTATTACAAGTGTCAGCCAATTCTGGCTTCTAGGGCACATATATCTAACAATCTCCCACTTGTCCTAAAGCCAATTGGCTACAAGTCTAAGTCCCATCTTCTCAAGGTGGGCTTCGATCTTCTGCTGGCCCAACGGCTTTGTAAGTGGGTCTGCCACATTATCTGCGGAGTTGACTCTCTTGACCTCAACGGGTAATCGCTATCGCCGCTCAATGTGCTTGGACTTCTGGTGAGACCTCGGCTCCTTAGCAAGGGCTATGGCGCCATTGTTGTCGCAGTAAAGAGGAATGGCATCTGATGGCATTACTCCAATTTCTGCAGCAAACTTCTTGTACCAGAATGCTTCCTTTGCAGCCTCTGATGCAGCTATATATTCTGCTTCCATGGTGGAATCTGCTATCACAGTTTGCTTGGAACTCTTCCAGCTGACAGCTCCACCATTGCACACAAACAGACTTCCAGATGTCGACTTTCGATCATCTATATCGGACATGAAGTCCGAGTCTGTGTATCCCTGGAACTTGGAGTTCTCCATTACCAAAGACCAACATCATATCCTTAGTTCTTCTCAAGTACTTAAGGATACATTTCACAGAAGTCCAGTGTTCTTCACCTGGATTTGACTGATATCTGCTTGTGACACTCACAGCATGGGCTATATCAGGTCGTGTACATAGCATGGCATACATGAGGCTCCCTATTGCAGAAGCATAAGGGATCTTGCTCATGCGTTCTATTTCCTCAGGTGTGCTGGGGCACATCTTCTTGGAAAGATGAATACCATGTCTGAAGGGTATTAATCCCCTCTTAGAGTTTTCCATACTAAACCTCTTTAGTACTTCCTCTATGTACATCTTCTGTGAAAGTCCTAGCATCCTATTCGGTCTATCCCTATAGACCTTAATTCCTAGAATAAAGGATGCTTCACCTAGGTCTTTCATGGAGAATTCCTTGGACAACCACATCTTGACTGATGTCAACATGGGAATATCATTCCCAATAAGGAGGATGTCATCCACGTACAATACGAGGAAGACAACAGCGCTCCCACTGACCCTTTTGAAAACACATGGTTCCTCTTCATTTTTGATGAAACCAAACTTTTTGATCACATCATTGAAACGAGTGTTCCAGCTCCGAGATGCTTGCTTAAGTCCATATATGGACCTTTGCAGCTTGCAAACCTTGTGATCAGTATCACTGGATGTGAAACCTAGCGGCTGTTCCATATAGATATCTTCCTCAAGATATCCATTTAGGAATGCCGTTTTCACGTCCATTTGCCATATTTCATAATCGAAATAGGCTGCAACGGCAAGCAATGTGCGGATGGATTTTAGCATAGCCTACCGGGAAAAGGTATCCTGATAGTCAAT
>QRFJ01000694.1:380865-470864 GCA_006176705.1 Cocos nucifera
ATGGTAATGGGATATGTCATGATCTCTATCATCGACATCATCGAAACTCCTTTCGATGGATCAGAACTC
The DNA here is from genome assembly GCA_006176705.1 of Cocos nucifera. Taxonomy (NCBI): domain Eukaryota; kingdom Viridiplantae; phylum Streptophyta; class Magnoliopsida; order Arecales; family Arecaceae; genus Cocos; species Cocos nucifera. Next base: position 380,935 of record QRFJ01000694.1, read on the forward strand.
TTCTGATTCGAACAGCTAGAATGATCGATCATCTAAATCATTCTAATTGCTCCCAAAATCCACCAGTGACACCTAGCAGTATATGGTGGCAACCCATCAGAGCTGAATGCGAACCTCTTGGTGCAGCTACCTGTGTGATTAAGTTCTTCTATCTTGAGCCCCGATCAGATTAGGGTTAAGGTGAACTCGTCAAACCCTAGTCTCTGTCATATGATGTAATCATTCGATTCGAGTCCAATGTGAAAATCTAAATAGAAACTCTTTCTATTATTTCACTCTGCCATGGCCATGGGCTTCTGGACTTGATTCTCATGATCATCATAGGGCTGCTCCTCTACCACCGAGGTAGATAGATTCCATCTTGATGCAATCCAGTTCCTACAATGAACATGCTATAGCCAACATACACCTCAGGGTTCCATATGGCTAGGAGACCGAGTAATGGTGTAGTCAAACTATAACACCCTCAAGGTGAACTGCCGATGCACCTCAGGTCAAAGAACCAGACACACTACTGCAGCATCGAGTCAGTCATTGACGAGAAGGTAGACTCCCTAATGACTACTCGAGGTGGTCACGCTCAGTGCCCTCGTTCTCTAACGAGTACCTGTACTCTCGCTCCGGTGTCTCCACACCGTAGACTCAAGACTCATCTACTAAAGAGAAGCGATTGTACACCAACCTTCCGGATCAATCACCATCCTCGTGATGATCCTATGGTCGGGAGCATTTTATGAGTTAATAATGATTATTCATGTCTTAAATTTTCAACTCTTGAAAATATGAATTATCATTACCATTAACTCAAAGGATGTATCACAGACACTAAATACACATATGTGATAGAAAATAACCCATTTTATTGATTTATAGTCAAAATTATAATTTTGCCCCTAGAAGTGTATTACAAGTGTCAGCCAATTCTGGCTTCTAGGGCACATATATCTAACAATCTCCCACTTGTCCTAAAGCCAATTGGCTACAAGTCTAAGTCCCATCTTCTCAAGGTGGGCTTCGATCTTCTGCTGGCCCAACGGCTTTGTAAGTGGGTCTGCCACATTATCTGTGGAGTTGACTCTCTTGACCTCGACGTAACCCTTCTCGAGGTAATCGCGGATGAGGTGGTATCGCCGCTCAATGTGCTTGGATTTCTGGTGAGACCTCGGCTCCTTAGCAAGGGCTATGGCGCCATTGTTGTCGCAGTATAGAGGAATGGCATCTGATGGCATTACTCCAATTTCTGCAGCAAACTTCTTGTACCAGAATGCTTCCTTCGCAGCCTCTGATGCAGCGATATATTCTGCTTCCATGGTGGAATCTGCTATCACAGTTTGCTTGGAACTCTTCCAGCTGACAGCACCACCATTGCACACAAACAGACTTCCAGATGTCGACTTTCGATCATCTATATCGGACATGAAATCCGAGTCTGTGTATCCCTGGACTTGGAGTTCTCCATTACCAAAGACCAACATCATATCCTTAGTTCTTCTCAAGTACTTAAGGATACATTTCACAGAAGTCCAGTGTTCTTCACCTGGATTTGACTGATATCTGCTTGTGACACTCACAGCATGGGCTATATCAGGTCGTGTACATAGCATGGCATACATGAGGCTCCCTATTGCAGAAGCATAAGGGATCTTGCTCATGCGTTCTATTTCCTCAGGTGTGCTAGGGCACATCTTCTTGGAAAGATGAATACCATGTCTGAAGGGTATTAATCCCCTCTTAGAGTTTTCCATACTAAACCTCTTTAGTACTTTCCTCTATGTACATCTTCTGTGAAAGTCCTAGCATCCTATTCGGTCTATCCCTATAGACCTTAATTCCTAGAATAAAGGATGCTTCACCTAGGTCTTTCATGGAGAATTCCTTGGACAACCATATTTTGACTGTGTCAACATGGGAATATCATTCCCAATAAGGAGGATGTCATCCACGTACAATACGAGGAAGACAACAGCGCTCCCACTGACCCTTTTTGAAAACACATGGTTCCTCTTCATTTTTGATGAAACCAAACTTTTTGATCACATCATTGAAACGAGTGTTCCAGCTCCGAGATGCTTGCTTAAGTCCATATATGGACCTTTGCAGCTTGCAAACCTTGTGATCAGTATCACTGGATGTGAAACCTAGCGGCTGTTCCATATAGATATCTTCCTCAAGATATCCATTTAAGGAATGCCGTTTTCACGTCCATTTGCCATATTTCATAATCGAAATAGGCTGCAACGGCAAGCAATGTGCGGATGGATTTTAGCATAGCCTACTGGGGAAAAGGTATCCTGATAGTCAATGCCTTCGCGTTGACTATAACCTTTTGCCACTAGTCTAGCCTTGAATGTCTCCACATTCCCATCTGCACCAATCTTTCTCTTGAAGATCCATTTACACCCAATAGGTACTATACCTTCTGGTGGATCTACCAAGGTCCAGACTTGGTTTGAGTGCATCGAGTCAATTTCTGACTGCATTGCCTCTAGCCATTTCTCGGAGTCGATATCTGATATCGCCTCGTTGTAGGTTTTGGGATCATCACCATGAGCACCATTACCTACGAGGAACATTTTCCTCTACTTCCTCTGAAATAATACCTAAGTATCTTTCAGGGGGACGGGAAAACTCTTTCCGATCTACGAGGTGGAGGAGGTAGTGTTCTTATTGGCTCAACCTGATTTGGTTCCAACTTGGTCCTTAGCTCGTTCTACTTGTGAGACTTTCTCATCAAGCTTGATCTGCTTTCCAATGCCGCTATCTTGAATAAACTATTTTTCAAGAAAGATGGCATGTCGACTCACAATCACATTGTGGTCTTCTGGAATGTAGAAATAGTATCCTAATGACTCTTTAGGATATCCTATGAATCGAGCTCTAAAGGACCTAAACTCTAACTTGTCCGCTTGTTGTCTTTTGACATGAGCCGGACAACCCCAAATTCTGAGATGACTCAGACTTGGTTTCTTACCGTGCCATATCTCATACGGTGTGGTAGGAACGGTTTTAGAGGGAACCCTATTCAGTAGATAGATTGAAGTTAACAATGAGTGTCCCCAAAGAAAATCAGGGAGGTCTGTGAAGCTCATCATGGATCGAACCATATCCAATAGAGTCCGATTTCTCCATTCTGAAACCCCGTTGAGTTGAGGTGTTCCTGGTGGAGTCCATTGAGAGACTATGCCATTTTCCTTGAGATAGTCTAGGAATTCCCGGCTAAGGTATTCACCTCCTCGATCTGATCGAAGAACCTTAATGGGTTTTTCCAGTTTGTTTTTCTACTTCATGTCTGAATTCTTTGAACTTTTCAAAAGCTTCAGACTTGTGTCTCATAAGATACACATACCCATACCTAGACAGATCATCGGTAAAGGTAATGAAGTAGACAAAATTGCCTCTAGCCGGCACATCAAATGGGCCGCACACATCAGTATGTACTAGGGCAAGGAGATCTGTGGCCCTCTCCCCATGTCCAACAAAAGGGAGTTTAGTCATTTTGCCTTGAAGACAAGATTCACAAGTTGGATATGACTCGGAAGTCAATGGACTCAATAGCCCATTTTTCTCCAATTTGTTGATCCTATCTTCTGCTATATGACCTAATCTAGGTGCCATAGATATCTATCATCGTTTGGACTATCCCTAGGTCGTTTGGCATTCACGTTTTGCTCGATAGTTAGAACAGGTACATCAATATGTAGCTGATAAAGACCATTAATAAGGAAACCATTTGCAATTTTATTTCTTTCATAAAGAATGTTACAATGGTCCTTAAAGAAGGTGATCACATAACCTTCTTGTGCTAAGCATGAAACAGAAATCAAATTCCTGCTAGCTGCAGGCACAAAATAACAGTCTTTCAAAACTAAGTCTAAACCAGATGGTAATCGAAGAGGGTATGTTCCCACGGCTACTGCAGCAACTCTTGCTCCATTACCGCGTAGGATCATGTCTCCATCCCTCAGCCTCCTGCTATCCTCAAGACCCTGCATAGAAGTGCACAGATGAGCACTAGAACCAGAGTCAAGCACCCAACTGGATGCAGAAGAAACCGTAAGGTTAGACTCAATAACGAGCATACCTCCAGAAGGACCTTCCTTCTTGTTCTTCAGGGTGGCCAGGTAAGTAGGGCAGTTCCGCTTCCAATGGCCGTCGCTGTTGCAATGGAAACACTTTCCTTTGCCATCGGCCTTTCTTCTTCGGCTCTGCCTTCTTCTTCTTTGATCCTTCCACCTTTTGCTTTTTCACAGACTTCTTTTTCTTTCCATAAGACTTTCTTTTGGAAGAAGTCCGTTCCATAGCAAGAACTGAGCCTTTAGAACCTTTCATAGAAAGCTCAGCGGTAACCAGCATATTCATTAATTCGGCCAAGGAATTCTGAAGTTTATGCATGTGGTAATTCATGATGAATTGCCCATATGCATCAGTCAAGGATTGCAGAATAATATCGTTCTGCAGGTCTAAGTCCAACTTCACACCGAGCTTCTCAAGCTCTTCCATGTCCTTGATCATTGTCAGACAGTGATCTTGGACTGACTGCCCATCACGCATCTTAGCCTTAAAAAGTCATTTTCGTGACTTGATATTTGGCTGCGCGACTCTGTTCACCAAACATCTCCTGCAGGTGAGCCAACATTTGGCGAGCAGTCCCGATATCCTCATGTTGGCGCTGGAGCTCATCAGACATCGAGCCCAACATGTAATATCTGGCCTTATTATCTTCGTCAATCCATTTTTCCAGAGACGCTCTCTGTTCAACAGATGGACGGGCTGGTAAGGTGGGAGGGTCCTGGTCCAAAACATGGGTTAACTTCTCAGAACCCAAAATAATTTTGTAGTTCCTGAGCCAATCTTTATAATTGGGTCCAGTCAGTCTATGTGTGTCCAGGATACGTGCCAATGGGTTGGACGCAGACATTTTCCTGTAGAGAGTCAAAGATTCTAGTTAGATACTGTAATTTTGACTTGACCAATTTGTTTAGGGATTTTATTTTTAAACAAATTAGCTCCCACTATTTTCTCGGATCCCTACACTCCCTCTGTAGAGATGCGAAAATCTCCACGATTAATGATTTCTAGTGGGTGGTGCGGTCTCACCAACTGACTCATCACCTCACCTAACAGTTATTGGTGATGGGTTAGCCAATGAGTGAACAACTCTTGTTCAATGATTCTCTAATCATGGTGCACCCAAACTTGGTCTCTAATTCATGAATCTCACCGTATCCGGAATATTGATCCACTCCTTAGTTAAGTCAGACCCACCATTTGCATAGACTGGGTTCCTAATTGAGTCTCTCACCGTATCCGAAATATTGAGCCCAACTCATCCTCCAGCCCATAGCATCCAATGCCTAATAGACATGGTTGCATCTTCCCGGTGCAACTGAGCCACTGTATCCAGCCGAGAACAATCAACCCCGGGAAGGGCCCGCACATCTACAATGGTGGAAGACCTCAGACTTAATCTTTTCTTAGGGAGAATTGATTCAGGTCTCATTAAACTAGACTTGGCTTAGTCATAACAATTATGACTAACCTAGTGGCATGGGTTAGCTCGGATTATTGACCACCTCAGATCAGAACTGTGTCAACAGATATGGCCAGGTAAGTGAGACCGGTGGAAGGAATATGCCATTAACTCGTACAAGAATGCATTCAGGTCGAGTAGCTTCCAATTAAAAACCAGTCGGTCGTATGTGCCAAACTTACCTTAGACACCAAATTGTTGAGTCAGAACCAATTGGGTTAGCCTACAATCCAGACTCTAACCTCTGAGCCTAATTAGGTCTTGCTTGATCGTGACTCGATCTTGACCCAGACTTAATCCTATTAGGCTGGTCAATTTAAGCATTGTTGATCCCATCTAACCAACTCTTGATTCGGTTTGATCAACCGCTTAGACCTAATTGAGCTACCCAAGCCCGAACCCAGTATTATGAATATGTCTTAGATCTGAAATTCTCAATTTTAGACCTAATTAATATTCCATAAACTTAATTCTTAATTAAGTAGGGTTCATAAACAAAATATGCACAATAAATCCTAGGGTTTCAGGATCTAGGGTTTTGCAGAAAGTAAGTTTTGGGTTTCTGATTAAGGACGAACACGCAGCACCCCTACACATCATAAGAACACCCCATCGAATGGGAAGAGAGGGCCTTTAAACCCTTCTTCGTTCTTATGACCGGACGGCCAAGAGGAACGCCTTAATCAGGAACATTCAATACTACAAAACAGTTATCAGATCTATATCATATATCTCATATACAAAGTAGATCTAATCATGGCATATTTTGCATACATCTCATGTATCAAATCATGCATATTTTTCAGATCTAAATTATCTCATAATAATCTAAAAAATTAGATTTAAATTGATCTTAATCAAAATAAATTCTAATCTAGACAATTATGTAGAACTATTCTACAACTAGTCTAGACATGCATCAATCATATCTCATATGATATTTAAAATTAAATAATTTTTATTTGCTATTTTTTAGATGTTATTATAACACTTATAATATCAAAAAATAGTAAATAAAAGATCTAAAATATGATTTAATCAGATTAAATCAAAAACATGCAAGACTATTCTATAGAACTATTCTATTCTAGAACTAGTCATGCATATCTTCTAATCTTAGATCCAAATTCATTTAATTTTAATTTTTTCTGATTTTCAGATCTGATCACATCTCATGTGACATCTGAAATCAATTATTTTCTAATTAAAATAAATTTAAAATTAGATCTAAATAATTTTAGAACCATGGCTCTGATACCAGTTGAAGGGAAATCCTGATTTTTCCCGGTCCAGGTTCGTTCAGATCTGATCAGATCAAGAGATATATTTCAAAAATTTTTTCTCTTGATCTCAATCAGATCTTGATATGTTTAGATCTGATTCTTATTATTTTAATAAATAAAATAAAATAAGATAAATTAAATCAAATTTAATTTACCTGATTTGGGTAATCCTATTACCCTGTTGATGATCCTGATTGCAGCGGAAGGTTCTGGATCTTAGCCACGCAAGCGCCTGGCCTCTACCGGTATCCACTCGGGTTGGATCTGGAGATCCTCTTCTTCTCTATCACACCTCCAAAAATTAGATCTGGATCTGATCTGGAGGATCTTCAAAACTCTTTTGAAGATCAGCAGTCGTCCTTTTGCAGCAGCGCAGCCTTCTTGCTTTTGATCGCCTTTCTCTTGATCTGAATCGCACCAACCAAAGTCCAAAACTCCTTTTGGACGTGGAGAGCAAGGGGAGAAGAGACTTATGGCATGGAGAAGGAGGGGAGAGGCAGCCTTGGGGCGTGGTCTAATAGCATTCATTTTACTTGAATCTGAGTTGGGCGCAGGGTCTTATTTATAGACTAGCTTGTGATCCAACTCCTCTTCTTCCCAACCAATCACAACCCTTTGTGAAATCAGATCTAAATCTGATTGGTTGGAATAGAGTCCCCTGGATTCCTCCTTAGAGGGTGCCTAAGACCAGTCAAAGTTGGATTCTTAGAAGAACTCTAATTGGAATCCAAAAGGGAGGTGGAGTCCTTGTCCAACAAGGACTCCTAGGCGCCTCCAACTTGGGCACACGCCACCCTAGGGTGGCGTGCGCCCTTCTCCTTGCCAGGTTCTGGCAGGGGGACAGGCCCCCACCAGCTCTCCAATAGGTGCATGACATGTGGTCAAAAGTCAAAGTGTCAATGGTCAACGTTTGACCAGTCAAAGGTAGACTTTTGACCAAAGTCAAAGAACAAGAAATGGCAGGTGACCAAAAATGGCAGGTAATGTCTTACAAAATAAGACAACCTTATTCTGACTTGGACAACCTCCAGTCAGACCATATGAAGGCCTCTGATTGAGCACAAACTCCTTTGGCTCAGTCAGGACAACTTATTTATGATAGTAAAAGAAGAACGTTAGGTTCAATCGAGTGCTAGCACGATTTCCTTGAACCTAATTGAATCTCATTCAGATCAATTGAACTAGATCAGTTCAATTGATGATCACCAGATTCAAACCCTTGTTTGTGTGACCCAGTTAGGTTCAGTTCTGTATGGTAATGGGATATGTCATGATCTCTATCATCGACATCATCGAAACTCCTTTCGATGGATCAGAACTCTTCTGATTCGAACAGCTAGAATGATCGATCATCTAAATCATTCTAATTGCTCCCAAAATCCACCAGTGACACCTAGCAGTATATGGTGGCAACCCATCAGAGCTGAATGCGAACCTCTTGGTGCAGCTACCTGTGTGATTAAGTTCTTCTATCTTGAGCCCCGATCAGATTAGGGTTAAGGTGAACTCGTCAAACCCTAGTCTCTGTCATATGATGTAATCATTCGATTCGAGTCCAATGTGAAAATCTAAATAGAAACTCTTTCTATTATTTCACTCTGCCATGGCCATGGGCTTCTGGACTTGATTCTCATGATCATCATAGGGCTACTCCTCTACCACCGAGGTAGATAGATTCCCATCTTGATGCAATCCAGTTCCTACAATGAACATGCTATAGCCAACATACACCTCAGGGTTCCATATGGCTAGGAGACCGAGTAATGGTGTAGTCAAACTATAACACCCTCAAGGTGAACTGCCGATGCATCTCAGGTCAAAGAACCAGACACACTACTGCAGCATCGAGTCAGTCATTGACGAGAAGGTAGACTTCCTAATGACTACTCGAGGTGGTCACGCTCAGTGCCCTCGTTCTCTAACGAGTACCTGTACTCTCGCTCCGGTGTCTCCACACCGTAGACTCAAGACTCATCTACTAAAGAGAAGCGATTCGTACACCAACCTTCCGGATCAATCACCATCCTCGTGATGATCCTATGGTCGGGAGCTGTTTATGAGTTAATAATGATTATTCATGTCTTAAATTTTCAACTCTTGAAAATATGAATTATCATTACCATTAACTCAAAGGATGTATCACAGACACTAAATACACAGGTGTGATAGAAAATAACCCATTTCATTAGTTATAGTCAAAATTATAATTTTGCCCCTAGAAGTGTATTACAAGTGTCAGCCAATTCTGGCTTCTAGGGCACATATATCTAACACATTGCACTACCAGATGTCGAAATCTATTATCCTAATGTTGTGAAACATGCAGGGTTTCATGCATCTGTATACCCTACATCTAGGACCTATGATATGTCATGATGCAAACATAAATTTGAAAATAAATCAAGCATGGTTGGTATTAATCAAATCAATGCCTAGATCAAAAATTATTCTAGAAATCCTAGATCAAATCTAGGTTAGTAAAGAGATTAGATCTCTTGCCTTTGTATGGTTCGAGAACATCATGGTTGAGTCCCATTGTTGTCCTTATTGCTTGGTTCCACACATGCATCTGGCCTTTATAGGTAATCCACACAAGGCTGCAACACTGATTAAAGGTTTGTTGAACGAAGATTGGCTCGAAGTGCTAGCTTCTCGTGGATCCCTCCGATGGTTAATCATAAAGATATTCTTCAGATCTCTTGGATCCTCCAAGAGATGAAGAATACAAGAAAAATTGAGAGAGAAATCTAACTCTTGGATCTCCCAAAAATTAGAATATAAAAGATTTGAAAACTATCCTAAGAGAAGATAGATCTTCTCTTTTATCACGTCAACCTTTGATGTCTTGAATGCATCTCCATGCTAGGACAAGAGGAGACCTTCTCCTCAATTATTTTTCAATACTTCTAGATCTCTTTCTCTCTGATTTTTTTCATAAAAAAATTCATACAAAAACTAAGAAGAAAGGATTCTCAAAAGAACCCTAAGAGAAAACTATTTTTCTTCTCTTTCTTTTCATTAGGACATGATCAAATCATGTCCCAAAGAGATCATCATGCCCCAACTCCTTGGAGCAGCCATCCCCCATGCCTTCTCCCTCTCTCTCTCTCTCTCTCTGACTTTTATCATAGAAAAATCACATAAAAAATAAGAAGTAAGAAATATAAAAGAAAATCATAGGAGAATATAATCTTCTCTTACCTTTATCTTTTCAAGACATCAACTTTTATTATCCAAAAAAAGACCTTTCCTCCGAGGATATTGGCACCCATAACCTCCATGCCTTCTTATCTTTTTCCTCTGCCTTTTGCAAGGAATAACCAAGGATTTCTCATGCCTTCTCTCCTCAAAAGGTGGCACCTTATAACCAACTAAGACTAGGTCAAAAGACCAAGTTAAATAAGGCAAAAATAAAGATACAAAGATGGCATCCAACTCTTGGATGCCCCTCCCTATTTTTTGGGCATGTGGATGTCCCACCCTATATTTTTCACATGTGTTCTAGCAAAAAATGCATGCACAAAAGGAAGAAAAAGGATGCAATAAAATAAGGAGGGCGTTGGGAAAAAATTACAAAGAGAGGAGGAGAGTATAGGATTCTTAAGACTCTATCAAATAGAGTCCTTGGTCAAACCAATTGCTAGCTTTGACCAATTCAAAACTAAATTCCAAAACTACTAGATGTGGGGCATAGGAAATCTTCTCTTATGCATGAAAAAGGTCATGAAGATTTCTAAAAATTAAAAGGGTGGTGTGGATGTGAGCTTAGAAGTGGCACTTCCAAGTCTTGGAAATATGAGAAGATGGGTCATGAGAAGATAGAAGCGAGCCAGAAGAAGAATCAGTCTCAATAGTAAAATTTCAAAAACTGGATTCGGCTCACACTGAGACCGAGCTGGCTCAAGTTAAAAACCTGGATCGGCTCATTCCAAGGACTGGGTCGGCTAGGTCTTCAGAAAAAAAATCTAGATAGAAAGTAGCAATATTTTTGGGCTATTGGCATGGATACATAACTGGGTCCAGCTCAGTCTGGGACTAAGCCGACCTCGTCACAGATTAGTCAGCTCAGTCTGAAATTGGCCTGGCTCAGTTTTCATGGGATTATTATTTTTGTGTACGTAGGTTGTTTGGGATTTGAAAAAGTTTTTCTATGAGCTTGGGACTTAACCCTTTGTAAAGTATATATATTGGAAACATAGGTTCAAGGATTGTAAGAGTGCTGAAATACGTGCTGAATAAAAAGCTCTTTTCTCCCAAAAATCTTTTCTTCTCTTCTTCTTTATTCTTTGATTTATTTGATCGTACTTTCGCATAAATCTCCGAGAAGTACTTCCTTATTGCTTGGCTAATCACCAGCGGCCATGCTAATTCATGTAGGAAGAGCACATATTTCCAACATTTGATATCAGAGTAGTGTTGCGTGGAAGGAAGGAAGGAAGACACCTTAGGATTTACTACATCCAGGATCTATTGCATCAGGTTTTATCCTAAAACTTCTAGTTTGCTTCATGGTTGTCTCTAGATTGAGGTGGAGATTGTTTACACAGAGGAATGGTAATACAGAAGTTTGGAAAGAGGATCTAGGGCTAGTTAGATCTTCTTTGAAGTATAGTTTTGCTGGTGTGTGAGATCGTGAAGGGTGTTAGGGATTTATTCTTGACTTGTCTGAAGTCATGGGATCAAGTGGATTCAAGGTGGATTTTGAGAAGTTCGATGGCAAGAAGAACTTAACTCTATCGCAGCAAAGAGTAAAGGACTTATTGGTTTAGCAGCGGATTTATAAGGTCTTAACAAAAGAAAGGTTGGAAAAGATTAGTACTGAGGATTAGAAAGAGTTAGAGAAAATTGCTTTTAGTGCAATTCGGATGTGCTTGGCCGATTAGATTTTGCCCAAAGTTTGCACAGAAACTACGGCAAAGGGGCTCTGGGAGAGACTGGAGAACACATACATGAAAAAGAACATGACGAACAAGCTGTGGTTGAAGAAATAGATGTATAGTCTGAGGAAGTTCGAAGGCAGAGATCTTATTGCACATATCCAAAGGTTCAATCAGGTATGTTCTAAGGTGATAAGTTTGGATGTGAAGATCGATGAGGAAGATCGGGCATTGATACTATTATGTTCTCTCCCAGGTTCGTATGATGGTCTTATAACAACTTTAGTTTATGTGAAGGAGACCCTAAACTATGAAGAGGTTGTTGGTGTGCTTAGATCAAATGAGCAAAGAAAGAAGATCTGTAAGGGAGACCCTAAGTCTGAGATCTTGGCTGTGAATGAAAGATAGAAAAGATCAAAGGAGAAGATAAGAGGAAAATCTAAGGATAGGTCAAAATCTTACGATCAGAGAAAGATGATATTGAAATGTTATAAATGTCATCAGTTTGGACACCTGAGGAGAGATTGTCCCCTTTTAAGATCAGAAAAAGAAAAGACCAGCAAGGAAGATGATACAGCTTCTGTGAGTAGTAGAAAAAATTTGCTAGTTGTATCAGATGGATCCATAGAGTGCAATACTATGTAGATATTAGATTCAGCATGCTCGCACCACTATACTTCTCATCAGGAGTGGTTTGCTACCTACTAGAAGGTCGATGGTGGAAGTGTCAGCCTTGGAGATGATCACCCATGCAAAGTAGCTAGAATTGGCTCTATCAGGGTGAGGATGTATGATGGGATCATTCGTACATTATCAAATGTCAGGCATGTATTGGAGTTAAAAAAGAATTTGATTTCTTTGGGCTACTTAGAGGAGCATGGTTATGCTTTTAGTAGCTAGGCTAGGAGTGGATGTCTGAAAATTTCCAATGAAGCTTTGGTGGTGATGAGAGGTAGAAGACTAAGCAATAATCTTTATAGAATGGAAGGCTCAGTGGTAAATGATAGTGCAGAGGTGCTAGCAGTGGCACAGGAGGAGCAGATTTTATATCAGCTATGACACTATCGAATGGATCATATGAGTGACTGTGGGCTCACTGAACTAAGCAGAAGAGGTATGATCCTAGCCATGAAGAAGGAGGGCATAGATCTTTATGAACCATGCATCTTTAGCAAACAGCATAGGGTGAAGTTTATCAGAAGTACCAAGCACAGCGAGGGAGTGCTGGATTTAGTGCACTCGAATGTGTGGGGACTAGCTCATGTATCAGCTAGAGGTGGGGCAAAATACTTTGTCACTTTCATTGATGATTTTTCAAGGATGGTGTGGGTTTATCTGATTAGAAAAAAATCAAAGGTGTTTGCCCAGTTCAGAGCTTGGAGAGTAGAAGTAAAGGAGTTAGGAAGACAGATGAAGTGTCTGAGGTCAGACAATGGAGGAGAATATACTAGCCTGATGTTCAGAAGGTACTATAAAGAAAATGGCATCAAACGCCATTACACGGTCAGGATGACTCCCCAGTAGAATGGTGTCATGGAGAAGATGAACCGAACACTGATCGAGAAGGCATGAAGTTTGAGGCTATAGACATCACTCCCAAAGTCCTTTTGGGACGATGCTCTAACTTTTTCTTATTTTCTTGTGAACAAGCCCCCTCATTATAAGCTGAATGGAGGCATTTTAGAGAAGGTCTAGAGTGGAAAGAAGGTAGACCTTGGCCATCTAAAAGTCTTCAGTTACACAGCCTATGCACATGTGGAGGCAATCGAGAGGAGCAAATTGGATCCAAAATCTCAAAAGATGACATTCATAGAGTATCCACAAGGAGTCAATGGGGATCTGCTGCGAGACTCTCAAGCACAGAAGTCAGTGATCAGCAGGGATGATATCTTTGATGAGAAGAGCATCTTGAGGAGGTTTGGGATAGATGGAACTGAGAAAATAGAGGTGAACAGTCAGAAAATGATGGCATGCATGTTACATCCACTTACAGGAGTGTTCCTATTGAGGTGGAGCTGGGCAGAAAAGTATTGTCTCAGATTGAAAATCAGCATGGAGGGCCGGCAGCTCAGACAGATGTGTAGGAGCAACCACAGACATCAGGCAGAGATGTGCCAGTGAGAGTGGCTTTGCACAAGCCCTAGCGTACTATTAGGAGATCGGTCAGATATGGCATTGATGAGGTTATCTCCTATGCACTCATCACTGCTAATGGAGATCTAGAGAGTTATGCAGAGGTCATGGAGAGTGAGGATCATGATTCATGAATGCAGGCCATGATGGAGGAGATGAAATCACTTGAGAAGAATCAGACATGGGAGCTGGTAGATCTTTCAGAGGGTGCTCGACCTATTGGCTCAAAGTGGGTGTTCACAAAGAAAGAATCATCTTCAGAATAAGGTGGAGTCAGATTCAAAGCAAGGTTGGTAGTAAAGGGATACTCACAAAGGGAAGGAATTGACTAAACATAAATTTTCTCTCCTATGGTGCTTCATACATCTATTCGAGTTTTGCTATCACCGGTGGCATAGAATAACATGGAATTGGAACAAACAAACGTGAAGATGGCCTTCTTTCATGGGACTTTAGAGGAAAGAATCTACATGAAGCAGCCAGATGGTTTCATGGAGATAGGATAGGAAGAAAATGTATGTTTACTAAGGAAGTCTTTATACGGCTTGAAATAATCCCCTCGTCAATGGTATCGAAGGTTTGATAGCTTTATTTTGAGCCTAGGTTTCAGCAAATGTGAACATGATTGTTGTGTCTACATCAAGGATGTAGATGAGGAGGATGCCCTATACCTGTTATTGTATGTAGATGATATGCTCATAGCTAGTAGAAGCATGGATGCTGTGAAAAGGTTGAAAAGGGCATTATCATCTGAATTTGAGATGAAAGATTTGGGTCCAGCTGAGAAAATTCTTGGAATGGAGATTTGTAGAGATAGGTGCAAAGGAGTGCTCCATTTGTCACAAGGAAGGTATATCCAGAAGGTTCTAGAGAGGTTTGGGATGGAGAAGGTCAAACCTATAGAGACGCCATTGCCGAGCCATATGTCTCTCTCCAAGTTACAGTGCCCCCAGTTAGAAGAGAAGAGAGAGTACATGGAATGAGTCCCTTATGCAAATGCTGTAGGCAGTGTGATGTACACTATGGTGTGCTGTAGACCAAATATAGCACAAGCAGTGAGCACGGTTAGTAGATACATGTCTAACCTTGGGAAGGAATACTGGAAAGCATTGAAATAGATATTAAGATATCTGCATGGAACTAGGGATTATGGTTTGGTGTTTGGTGGGCAATTGGGAGGATTTGGAAAACAATCTATGAAGATGTGTGAAGGTTTAGGTCCTCTGCAAGGGTTTGTTGATGCAAATTATGCTGGTGATCTTGATACAAGGAGGTTTACTACTGGATACCTCTTCTGTATATATGGTGGACCGGTGTCTTGGAGATCAATCCTTCAGTCAATCACGGCCTTGTCTACCACAGAGGCTGAGTACATTGGGATAACGGAGGCTGCAAAGGAAGCCCTTTTGCTTCGAAGGCCGATTGATGAGTTGGGGGTGGAGCAGAGCAAGGTTACACTATTCAGTGATAGTCAGAGTGCTCTGTTGTTGGCATAGAACCCAGTCTATCATGTGCGTACAAAGCCTATAGACGTAAAGTACCATAGAATCAGAGAGCTGGTGGAGGAAGGTGAAGTGGAACTGATGAAGATCCATACCAAGGAGAATCAGTCTGATGCACTCACGAAGGTACTCTCCAGAGATAGCTTTCAGAGATGTATGGCACGAATGGGTTTGTTGAGAAGAGATGAGTTCACAAGGACTTGAAAGCATCAAGGTGGAGAATGTGAGCTCAGAAGTGGCACTTCCAAGTCTTGAAAACATGAGAAAATAGGTCATTGAAAGACAGGAGCGAGCCAAAAGAAGAATCAGTCTCAATAGCAAAGTTCAGAAACTAGGCTGGCTCACACTGAGACTAAGCCAGCTCAATTAAGAACTGGGTCGGCTCAGTCCAGAACTTGGTTGGCTAGGTTTCAGAGAAAAATTCAGATAGAAAGTAGAGTTTTTAGGCTATTAGCATGGTACACAATTGGGCCGGCTCAATCTGGGACTGAGCCGACCCAGTCGCAGGTTAGTCGGCTTAGTCTGAAACTAGGTCGGCTCAATTTTTATGGGTTATTTTTTTGTGTACATGGGTTGTTTGGGTTTGAAGAGTTTTTCTATGAGCTTGGACTTGATCCTTTGTAAAGTATATATACTAGAAATAGGTCAAGATTGTAAGAGTGCTGAAATATACTAAAAAAAAGCTCTTTTCTTCCAAAAATCTCTTCTTCTCTTTTTCTCTATTTCTTGATTTATTTGATCGTGCTTCCATATAAATCTTTGAGAAGTACTTTCTTGTTGCTTGGCTAATCACCAGTGGCCATGCCGATCCATGTGGAAAGAGCGCATATCCCCAATAGTGGACTCTCTTAGGTGGCGCAAGGAAGAAGGGAATCCTAGTCCAACTAGGATTCTCTTAAATAGACTAGGTCAAAATAAAGTAAAATCTATTCTAATTAGATTTGGGTCAACCTAATTAAAAGACATTTCTAGTCCAATTAGAAACCTAATTTAATTTAATTTAATTTAATTTAATTTTTAATCAAATTAAAATTAAGTGTACTCAAGTTCTAGTTGAATAGGGACTTGTTCTTCCTTGCAACTGGCTTATCCAATAAACTAATTAGACTTCATCTAATTAAGTCCAAACTAGTTCTAATTGAATCTAATTTAGTTAGACTTGATCTAAGCCTGATTGCTCAATTGAATTGAGCTAATTAGCAATTCAATTGCTAATCGATCCTCCTATAACACTTGCATTAGGTCAAACATCAATCATATTGATTATTTGACCTTAGAACGATTCTCAATCATCGATCAACCATCCAATCAGGTAACAATCTCTAATGTGTGTAACTCGATATATTCAAACCTAAGCTAGTAGCATAAGAATCAATTCTTATATCAATCAGAATGATTATCTAGTAATGGTATCCGATGTCTGGATAGGTCGAATGTATGCAAAGCAACATTCTTAGAATCTTGGCCTACGGTTGCTATATAATTCATTCCTTTGATCAATAATGCTCAAGACAACTTTGTGTAAGTTGTCAACACTCATACAAGTCATGCATATTATGTTTCAAAATTTTGCAAATTCTGTGACTCCTCACGAGAATTTTCTAGGCCTAGATTTTGTTAAA
The DNA here is from genome assembly GCA_006176705.1 of Cocos nucifera. Taxonomy (NCBI): domain Eukaryota; kingdom Viridiplantae; phylum Streptophyta; class Magnoliopsida; order Arecales; family Arecaceae; genus Cocos; species Cocos nucifera. Next base: position 397,882 of record QRFJ01000694.1, read on the forward strand.
TTAAAATACAGTGAGACATTCACTTTATAAAGTTAATCAGGAGTGATCAATTTCATCTTGACTCATACATCGGCTCTACAAGTACTTGACTATTCTCAAAAATCTTCTATTACTGTATTAGAAATATAGATAGGTTGGCACCAAAGTATAGTGAGTTGCTTGTAAGTCACCATGGTGATCTTAGATCGGAGGGACACTTATATCCATCGACCTTAACAAGCTACTTTTGATAATAGAGTACTACATTGGTCGTGTTCAATAAAGATGTACTCCTACATCCTACTTGCATATCATGCCAGTGTCTCCACACCACTTGGTTACGGAGACAACCAACGCATATGACATATAATGACCTACACTTGATAAATTATCATCCTAATTAATAACTTATCATTTGATCTTAAACTATTTAAGAACCATCCGATAAACCTTTCTTTATCGATTAAGTGTAGTTCTAAGAACTTCATTATAATTTAAGAGTTTATTTAAGGAAGATAGAACTTTTATGATGAATAAGCTAAATAACTTTATTATTTGATAATTCATATACTAATTTCAATCTTTTACAACTTAAATATTGGCTTTAGAATATATTTTCTAATAACTCTAACTTGAACTAAAGCCAATCAGAATGATATCAAATATCCTATTTTCTACTTAAGCTCATAGAACTTCTTAGTTTCGAGGCTTAAGTAAATGGATCGATCGAGTTCTCATTTTTCATCGATCTTCTGAAGGTCGACATCACCCTGATCAAAAATCAAAGGTGATAGCAATACAGAGTATGCTGTTTCTATAGTGCATCTTTAGTTCTTTAGCCTGAGTTATGACTCCAGTGCTACGATAGAACTAGGCCATTATTGGAGGGTGCCACTCCCAACCTACTAATAAACCATTAGGAATTGCACAGCCTACATAGTAGCATCAGATGGCATGATATATTCTACATCACTAATAGAATAGGCTACAATATTCTACTTGGAACCTTTCCAACAAATTGCTCCTCTAATTAGGGTAAATTCATGACCGACACTCTCTTTCTATCATCTATATCTAACTAAAAGCAAGAATCAAAGCATTCATAAGTTTTAAGTCAGTATCTCCATATTTGAGTCACTAGATCTTAGAATATCTCAAATACTTAAGGATTATCTATACAATCTTGCAGTGATTCTCATCCAGATCAGATTGGTATCTGCTCACTATCTCTAGCGAATATACCAAGTTAGGTTTCATACATGGATTGGGATAAGATGACAGCTAAATCTTTATTCCTTGTAATGCTGGAACATCACTCTCGATTAAGAGAATGTCATCCACAGAGAGCATAAGCAATAACACTATAAAACCTTTTGTCCACTCTCAAATGCAGGTTTTTTCTTTGTTCATAATAAAGACATACGTTCAAAACATATGTTTCAACTTTGAGACAATATCCAAATGGGCTTTATAGGTCTCTACTTTCCCATCTGCACTACTATGATCCTTTGAAAAATCCATTCACACCTAATAAATTTTATCCCTTCAGGTAAATCAACTAGTGTCTATATACTATTGATTTTCATCGACTTCAATTTGGATTTGATGGCAGCTACTTCTCAGAGTCAGACCTCTACATAGCATCCATATAGGAGATCAGATCCTTGTTATTCTCATCAAGCTCAACAGGATTGCCATCCCAGACCTAGATACCGAAGTATCTATCTAGCTAACATGGTATTCTACTAGATCTTCTTAATGGTGCCTCTTTAATGGGCTTCGGATTTGATCTAGCCAAATCCGATTCTGTAGATTTAATAGATTATGATACTACATAGCATCCAAGACTAGCTTAAAAGACCTAGTAAAATAAGGCAAAAACAAAGATACAAAGGACAGGCGTGTGTTCCAGCAAAAAATGCATGCACAAAAGGAAGAAAAAGGATGCGACAAAATAAGGAGGGCATTGGGAAAAATTTACAAAGAGAGGAAGAGAGTTTAGGATTCTTAAGACTTTATCAAATGGAGTCCTTGGTCAAACCAATTGCTAGCTTTGATCAATTCAAAACTAAATTCCAAAACTACTAGATGTGGGGCATGGGAAATCTTCTCTTATGCATGAAAGAAGTCACGTAGATTTTTGGAAAATAAAAGGGTGGCATGGACTCTCTTAGGTGGCGCAAGGAAGAAGGGAATCCTAGTCCAACTAGGATTCTCTTAAATAGACTAGGTCAAATCAAATTAAAACCTATTCTAATAAATTTGAGTCAATCTAATTAAAAGACATTCCCAGTCTAATTAGAAGTTCAATTAAATTAGATTAAATAAAATTTAAATCTAATTTAATTTCTAATCAAATTAGAAATTAAGTGCACTCAAGTTCTAGTCGAATAGAAACTTGTTCTTCCTTACAACTGGCATATCCAATAAATCAATTGAACTTTATCTAATTAAGTATAAATCAATTCTAATTGAATCTAATTCAATTAAACTTGATCTTAGCCTGATTGCTCAATCGAATTGAGCCAATTAGCAATCCACTTGCTAATCAATCCTTCTGTAATACTTGTATCAGGTCAAACATCGTTCGTATTGATTGTTTGACCTTAGAACGATTTGTTAATCCTTGGACTAATTTTTATGATAATAAAAGTATTTGAGTATAATTTGTTAAGTTACTAATATTATTTTTGGGGATGTGTAGTTTACAATGCTCTAAGTGACTTTCATCAATCAAATGGAGTATCATCAATCAAGAAGCTCTTGAAGAAAAATCATGATTTGATACATCCTAAAAGGAATAGTTAATGAGAGATAAATTAAGTTTAAGAAGCAAGTCTAGCCTATAAAAGAAATTGAAGAAGAAAGATTGTCAAAATCTAAATGCTATGCTTGGCATGCAACTTAGTCGACTAAGCTTAGGAGTTAGTCAACTATGTATCTAAGAACAGCAAAATCAGAAAGTACAGAAAAATAAAAATTTTGATCTCTAAAGACTTAGTCAACTAAGTCTCAAAGGTTAGCCGACTATATCTCAGAAGACTGCAAAAGATAGAAAGTATAGAAAAGGCTAAAGTTGAGGTGCAGGAGACTTAATCGACTAAGTCAAGAAGGTTAGTCGACTAAGTCACTGTAATGGCTCATTTTTTCTAGAACCGTATTTTTTCAGCCCCAATTTTTTTTCAATGACTAGATCTTCATGCCCAATGGCTAGGACATTAAATAAAACTTCTTCAGAGGATTTAGAGTGGTGGAAAAACCTTGAAATATATAAGAAATATTTAAGAACTTCAAGAAGAACTTTTGGAACATACATTCAAGAGCTTTCAAGCCTATACCAAGTTCATTCATTGAGAGCCATTAAGTGAAGTAAAAAAAATATTTTCTTGAGATTATTTATCCTTCCAATCATCCTCAAAGTGAGAGAAGTCAAAGAAAACCATTAAAGAGCTTCACTAGCTTCTCTCAAGCATTCAAGAAGAAGAGCAAGAACAATCAAGCCTTTCATTCACAAACTCCTTCTTTAAGCTTCATTGAGTTTTTCTTTCTAAACTTTTTTTTAATCATTGTATCTTATTTGTTTACAAGTTTCTTGGGATAAGAAACTTAGGATTGGTCCAAGCCTAGAATTGGACTTTGTAAAGATTTGATTGGTAAGCCTAGGTCAAAATCAATCAGGGTTGATTGTTAGCCCAGAAAAATAATCATTGTAAAGGTTATAGTTGGTGAGCCTAAGTCAAAATCAACTGGATTGGATTGTGAGCCAAGAAAAATAGTTGAATTATAATTAATTGAATGATTATAGTTGAACTCTCAAGTGGTTTACTTGAGGAGTGGACGTAGGTGCCGAATTTGATGTCGAACCACTATAAAGGCTTGGTCTCTTGTGCTTGTCATTGTATTGTTTACATTATTCTCATTCTATACTTGTATCTCACATTATTTCACCTAACATGCTATATTAAAATTTAGTTTAATTAGAGTTTAAATTTTTAAACACTCAATTCATCCTTCCTCTTGGGTGGCCATCCTTGGGCAATAAGTGGTATCAGAGGAGTGCTCTAATATTAGTTATTGACCTAACGGTCATAGAGCCAATGATTTAATGGCAAACCCAATTAAAAATTTATTGGTTAAAGGATAATTAACCAATAGACCACCACTTTTCAATAAAAATAATTATACTTATTGGAAAGCAAGAATGAGGATGTTTATTCAAGCACAAGACTATGACATGTGGAATGTCATAGTGAAAGGCCCCTATACATCCACAATCATAATTGATGGCATGTCCATTCTAAAGCCCAAAAAGGATTAGGATGAATATGACAAAAGAGAAGCACAACTCAATACTAAAGCAATGAATGTATTATATTGTGCTTTGGATGCAAATGAGTTTAATAAGATATCAACATGTTCATCCACCAAAGAAATTTGGGATAGACTTGAATTTATCCATGAGGATACTAATCAGATCAAAGAATCCAAGATAAATATATTGGTACACAAGTATGAATTAATCAAAATGGAATCATATGAAACTATCACCAAAATATTTGCAAGATTCACCGATATATTAAATGGTTTAAAGAGTATAGGAAAGGATTATTCTAATAGTGATGTTGTACGAAAAATTCTTAAATCCTTGCCAAAGAATTGGGAGCCAAAAGTGACTGCCATTCAAGAAGCAAGGGACTTAAACAAGTTAGCTTTTAGAAGAGTTCATTGGATCTCTTATGACCCTTGAGCTAAACATGAACCAAGGGAAGGAAGAAGAGGTAAAGAAAAAGAAAACCATAGCCCTTAAGGCTGCTGCCATCTATGAAAAAAAGAGTGATTCCAAAGAAGACTCAAAAGATGATGAGGAGATGGCCATGATAGCAAGAAGATTCAAGAAGTTCATGAAAAAAGGAAGAAATTTAAGCCTAAAAAAAAATATAGTAAGGAAGAAGGTAGCAAAGAGAAAGAGAAGGAAAAAAAAAGAATAACCACCTCTTTGCTATGAGTGGAAGAAACCTAGATACTTCTGGAAGGACTGTCCTATATTGAAGAAAAGCTCCAAGAGAACAAAGAAGAAAGCATATAAAGCCACATGGAGTAATGATGAAGACTCTTCCTTAAGTGAGGAAGAATATCAAAGAAAAGAAAAGGCAAACCTTTGCCTTATGACACATAATGATGATGAGGTAAATGATGATACTTTAATTTCAGATTTTACTTTTGAAGAGTTATATGATGCTTTTAATGACTTAATTGATGATTTTAAGAAGTTATCACATAAGAATAAAGAACTGTTGGCGCAAAATCTGGCCATTGTCGGAGTCAAAGCTAGATTTGGAGAAGACGAGGTCATCATTGGGAACTACAAAATAAGTCTTATCCGGAGTCTAGGATGGTGGCTCCGGCAAGATCCTCCGACGATCAAGTCAGCTCTTTCGATCCACAAAAATGGAATACGTAGAGAGATTTTAGCAGAGTTTTTAGAAAGAGAAGGAGAGCTTTCGGGCAAAAGCGTATCTGGACGGTCTCTTATATAGATGAAGTCTGTAACAAATTGATAGGGATAGTCATAACGGTCCGATAGTGGGCCGCTTAGGGTCACGTAGAGTTTGTTATGGAGGATAGTGTCTATTATCACGATGTGCGAGCCCATCGGGATCCAACGGTCGATGCTCGGATGGGAGAGATTGATGATTCTTTTGACTATATCGAGGATGAGTGCCGAGATCCTCTAGGACTGCTGGATGGAGTTTAGAGTTTAGCTATTTGGAGGAGTCCGTCTAAAAAAAAAAAATTGAAAGGAGTTCGACTGTTGGAGGAGTCCGACTGGGGGAGGAGTATGGTTAAAGGAGAAGTTTGGAAGGAGTTCAACTATTGAAGGAGTCTGACTGAAGGAGAAGTTTGAAAGGAGTTCGACCATTGGAGGAGTCCGACTGAAGGAGAAACCCAAAAGGAGTTCGATCATTGGAGGAGTACGATTGAAGGAGAAGCCTGAAAGGAGTTCGATCATTGGAGGAGTCTGGCTGAAGGAGAAGTTCGAAAGGAGTTCAACTGCTAGAGGAGTTTGACTGAAGAAGAAGTTCGGAAGAAGTTCAACTGCTGGAGGAGTCCAAGGTTTAACCATGGAGGCTACTGCCGGGTAGGATCCTTCTGAGATCAAGCATCCAGTTGAACTTCAATAGGAGTGGGTTTGTCCCCAACACTAGTCCCCCTACTTTTGAGTTTGAAATTCAAGGGAAGGGAGTACCAAGTGTGATTGCCAAAGTTTCTTTCCATTTCCTACGCTTGCTAAGGCCCGACATCGAAGCTTCATAAATTTGAGGTGACCCGAAAAGATGCCTTTGGAGCTCCATGCCAAAACTCTACCTAGGGTATGGCATCATTATGAATCTATCTACCACCAGTCTCTGCCATGATAGTGGGGGCATGCATTGGCCATAGGCCAATCGAAGGGGATTCACAATCATAACCACCTAGAATCCTCAGGGCTATTTGACCCATTTTCTTCCTCCGAGTCGTTATCTCTTCCAAAATCTTCTTCCTCCTCTTCTTCTGATTTTCTTCTCTCCGTCGTGCGAGAGCTTAAGCTTTCCCTTCCTCTTCCTTTAATCCCAGGTGTTCTCCTGTTTGTCTTCTATGGCCTTCGTCGTCTTCCTGCCTCTTCCAATCGACTTAGGTTAGCTTCGCTATCCTTTTGATAAGCATCATAAATTCACCAATAAAAGTATTAATTTATTAATTAATTTAAATTAATTTTTAAGAATTATTAATCAATTTATATATAATTTTTGAGAAATTCATATTTTTATAAATTAAAAAATTAATTAAAAATAATAATAATTAAAAAAAATTATAATCAATCAAAAGAGTTCATTTTTTTTATCATAACAAAATAAGTTTGAAGCAAAATGGAGCTAAAATAGAAAAGATATGAATTTCTAAAAAAATAAAATAAAAAAATTTAAATAAAAAATAATATACGGCTCAAACGGCTCAAGCCACCACGCTGCAACAGTCGGCACGTCCAAACGTGCTGAGCTAAGTCGACCAAGCTGGTGCGTCAAGCTATCCACGCTAGCCGACTCAAGCCCAAAAGCCATCAGCCGGTCTACAGCACAGTGTGGACCGTCAGCTCAGCAGATACCGGCAAATCATAGCTTGCCACGTGGTGGACCTAGACCCCTAAAGGGTCTACAGAAAATTCATTATGGCTCATAGGGCATTTTGGTCTTTTCATCTATTAATAAAAGGTGCTAATTGGTTGCGGTGCATGATGTGACCGATCCACGCGGTCCATGAGAACAGTAAATGCGCGATCGTGCGGTGGTGGTTGTTTGCGGTCAAGATCGGATGGTCAACATTTTTTTTGATTACTGATTTCACCTGGATCGCCATCAAACGACAGCGCCTAATTTCAGCCTTAATCCGACGGTCTAGAAGGCTCCCAACGGCGATCAAATTCTTAGGCGCATGATCAACGGCCTAAATTCCTCCATCAAGCATGATCCAACGGTCAAAAATTAATCGAACTTGATCTGGGCTATTACACATCCATTTTTGGTATTTTTGAAACCATCGGATCACCATCCAATGGCTAGAATTAAAAGAACTCAATAAGGGCTATTTTAATATGAATTTCACTCAGATTTTTTTTCTATTTTCATGATTAAAACAACCCTTAGTCCCACATTGCCTCCAGAAAAATATCTAGCCTCTCTAGCTCTATAAAAAGGACCCCAGACCTTCAGAAATCAACATCACCGATCAAGATGAAGCTTTGGTATAGGGTGAAACCAGGCTATGGGTTAATGGCTGCTTCAAAGCAATGGGTATCGAGAAGAAGAGCTAGGCGTCTACACCATCTTTCAACCAATGCCGATCCAAGATCAGAGATCAGTCTTTTTTATTTTTTTTTATTTTATGTATTTAAATTATTAACTTTTTAATGCAATATTTAATTTCATGCTCTTTATTTTTATTAATTATTATTTTTTATTTTATTACAAGTAAATACTAATATCTAACTAGTAGATCTTAGTACCAAGTTTAAATTCCCACACTTTTTAATTTTTATTTTTTGACTTCACTTCTAATCCCGAAACTCTTCTCTTTTTTTTTTCTTTTATAAAATCAAAGATTTCAAATGTAAAAATACTACCTTCCCTATGGATTCGATCCGACTCACTACTATCTATGAATTTTTAATTATTTTAAAAAATTAAATTAAACTGATAAACATGGTGTCTTAACGATAACATCGCATGTCTATTAAATTTTTGGCACCATTGTCGGAGAATGCACGGATATTAAATTTTTGATCTCTTTGATATTTTTGTAAATAAATTGTAAATAAAATTTTATCTTCTTATAAATATTGCTTGCTAATTTTTTTTATTATTTTACAGAAAAAGAGATTAAAGAACAAAAAGAACCAAAAGTTTTGCTTAGTGAGGTCAATCCTAACCCTAGTCCTTTTTATTTATTTATTTATTTTAAAATTATTTTTTTAAAAAAATATATCCACTTAAATCTAATTAAAAATCTTATGATAAGATTAGAAACCCTAACTGTTTAGAGAATGCATCATATTAGTTTTATTTTTATTTTTATTTTTTTTGGTGATTGCTGGAGGCAAGGTAAGCCTTTCAAAATTCAATTAGTTGCATGCATCTAGTTTAAATTGCATAGAACCTTTTGATAAAAATTTTTTTGTGCATATTCATATTAAACCAAATTAAGGGCATAACCCAATTAAACAAGATAAGGTGGGGATTTGATCACCCTTCCTTAGCCCACAAACAACCAACCAGCATCCTGCATTGACCTAAGCCTTTAATTTTAAAATCAATTAGATATCAACCCTAGAAACTCGAGCTTAATAGGACAAGAAACCCGATGAGTTGAACCAGGTTAGGGTTAGTCAATTTGACTAGTGTCTAAAAAAGTGGTTCAGGGATGACTGGGCCCGAAGGAAGGTGGTTTCTAATAGGTTTCGTTCGCTTACCTAGCCAAGCATAATTGGTGTCTAAGGCAAGCAATGGGGGGACTCCCACCGACCTTACACTTACCTGGCTAGTTGATTGGCTAATCCTACACTTGGAGGGCTTGAAGGTGATCTTGGCAGTTAGGAGCTGTCTAGATCTAGGATAACCTTTAGTCATGATTGATTGACCAGATTGCTGACCAACATCAAATCTAATTAAACTTAATTCTTCTCTCTCTTCTTAGTTCTAGGACTCCTTAGGACCTCTTCTTTAGAACTCTTCTTTCTTTCTTTTTCTTTCTCTTCTAAAAATAAAATAAAATAAAATAAAAATTAATTAAACTAACTAAAAAAATATTAAAAATAATAATTAAATTAAATTAAATTAAATTAAAATTAATAAATAAAATAATTTAAAAAAATTAATTTTTAATATAATAAAATAGTAAAAATATATAAAAAAATTCTAAAATTTTTTTTAACCACATATTAGGGTTGCACTAATACATATACAGTAGAAAATTACTTTTTTTGATTTAGTTGAACCTAATTAAATGGTTAATTCACATTAAACCATAATAATCAAATGGCTAATCTAAACCTAATAGTCCAAAAATTAGATAAAGTTGACCTTCTTGCTCAGAAATTAGATCAAGTCCTAACCCTAAGTCAACAATCTCCTGCATAATTCACATCATCTTCTAATTATCAGGAGATTTGTTCAATCTATGCTAGTCCAACCCATCATGTGAGTAAATGTCCTATGACTGCACAGTTTCCACATTTTATCTAAGAACAAGTTCAAGCTACTCAAGGATACTCCAAATTGATTAATGATCCATTTTTAAATTCATATAATCTAGATTGGAGTAACTTCAATTTTTCTTGGACATTCCAATAGACACAGGCTCAGACTTAAATTTTATCTATATAAAATTATCAAAATAGATCCCAATACCAAAACTATGCCTATAATAATGGCTAGCCTAGTCAGTTTATCCAATCATTGCATTATAATCAACCCTCATACCCACCTCCTCATCAACAGACCAATCTAGCAAATGATAAATTCAATCAACTTCAATAATTAATTCTAAGCCAACAACAATCAATCGTCAAGCTAGAAGCTCAAATAGGATAATTAGTTGAGTCTAACACGAGGAGAGAACTAGATCAACTACTGAACCTACCAATTTTAAACAACCCATCTAATGTCCACCAACCACCTGGACCGAGTTATCAATTTAATGTCTCACTTAAGAATCCTCAATTAGAGAATGCCAAAGTAATTTTTGAACTTAAAAGCTATTGGATTCTTATGGATCCATACCAAGATCAGGTGAGAGAGGCTAGTACTGATGCTAGCCAAAATGAAAATTTAGAGAAACTGGTAAGTACTAAGACTAACCACATAGAAGAACCCGAGCCAGAAATTAGTACTGATGCTAGTTCTAGTTTAAATGAGATAGAAAAAGAGAAAAAGAGAATAGATGATTTACCCAAGACTCATAAACCTAATATCCTATTCTCTTCAATCCTAGAAGTCGGTTCTCTTACAAAAATCAAGAGGCATGTAATGAAATGTCAATGGAGTTATTTAAGCAAGACCATAATAATTTTCCTCTAGAATTAAAACCACCTTTAGTCACCATTCCAGCATCCATTGAATCAAACTTAACTCCTAATATAAAAACTTAATTCATGAGCATTTTAGAAGAACAAATAGGAGAAATTTTTAATAAACATGGGTTAGAGAATGGAATCATAAATTATGTTCCTAAAATTAACACAATATATCAATCATGGGATTATAAATCAACTTTTTGAGATTAGCAATCCAAAACCATTAAAATTTATCAATCCAATATTTGACATAGGATAGTAAGCTGCATTGTGTCTGGATGAAGATGGTAAACTTAGCGTTTGTTGGGATGCAATCCAATATTTAGTTTTTATCTAATTTATCTTTTTAGTTTATTTTCTTTTTAGGATAATTTGAATAAGTTGGAGGGAGAGCCCAAATTTAGTTTATTTTCTTTTTAGGATAATTTGAATAAGTTGGAGGGAGAGCCCAAATTTTTAAAGGCATGTGCTGGACCAAAAATACAGTCAGGTGTATTCTTTCATGTTCTTTATTACATCCTTCATTTTTTTTTCCTTCTCCATTGAGGATAATATCGATTAAGTTGGGGGAAGAGAAAAATAAAAATTTTAAAATTTTAAGTCCTCAAAAAAGTCAGTATGTAGTATTTAGATACCTGATTATGCTTAAGAATTAAATTAAACTAAGCATTTTTAAAAAAAAATTGATACACAGATCAGAGAATCTATGAGATATTGAGGAATCAAGTATTAAAAAAATTTAATAAAGAGTTAAGTCTAGAACATAAAAAGTTTTTCCTTGGAGCATTTCTAATTATTTCTACTAGCATCAAAGAAAAGTCTACTTTTTATAGGCTTGTGTAGGGTAACTATACATTTCTTCATATAATAAATTTATTTTAATAAAATAGTTTTTAAGTACTTCTCACTGAGTAACCGGATCTCTTTGCCTAAGCAAGCATTGAGTTTCGCGTCAAAAGGTGGGAAGGACAAAGAAGCTCGTTATAAAGCTAGTCTTAACTCATAGCCTGTTTGATTCGAGCTAGTAAGCTCGAGGGGTATTCTATACCTAGTGCCCTAAAGCCAACTGGTTTGAGAGTCATTGGCCCAAGACTCGCTACATGGATTAAATAGAAAGCATAAGGGATTAAGACACTCAATAGTGGTACAACATTAAAAAAAAAAAATATTGATTTTTCACCAAGTAATCGGGTCCCATTGCCTAAGTAAGCAATGATATTCGTGTCAAAAAGTGGATAATATAAAAATAAAAATTAATAAATGAAGGATGGAAGTAGCAATACACTTGTCTATATGAAAGTTTAGACAAATCAGAGATAAAGGTAGGATAATTTAGAAAAAATTTTGAAAAATTTAATGTTCTTTACTTAATTTTTCTATTGATAAGTATTAATACCCAAAATGATATGTCTCATTTAAGCTCTACTGAATATCAATGATCATTTTAAAAACTACTTAGGTAAAATTTGAAACCCTAAAGTTAAAAGATATTTAAAACTAAATTCTTTCTTTACTCGAGGATGAGCAAAGCTTAAGTTGGAGGGTGTGATAAGCATCATAAATTCATCAATAAAAGTATTAATTTATTAATTAATTTATATTAATTTTTAAGAACTATCAATCAATTTATATATAGTTTTTAAGAAATTCATATTTTTATTAATTTAAAAAATAATTAAAAATAATAAAAATTAAAAAATAAAATTTTATAATCAATCAAAAGAGCTCATTTTTTTATCATAACGAAACAAGTTTGAAGCAAAATAGAGCTAAAACGAAAAAGATATGAATTTCTAAAAAAATAAAATAAAAAAATTTAAATGAAAAATAACATACGGCTCAAACGGCTCAAGCCGCCACGCTGTAGTAGCCGACGCATCCAAACGCACCGAGCCAAGCCAACCAAGCCAATGCGCTAAGCCATCCACGCTAGCCGACTCAAGCTCAGAAGCCATCAGCCGGTCTACAGCACAGTGTGGACCGCCAGCTCAGCAAACACTGGCGAATCATAGCTTGTCACGTGGTGGACCTAGACCCCTAAAGGGTCTACAGAAAATTCGTTGTGGCTCACAGGGTAGTTTGGTCTTTTCATCTGTTAATAAAAGGTGCTGATTGGTTGCGATGTATGATGTGATCGGTTCATGCGGTCCATGGGAATAGTAAATGTGCGATCGTATGGTGGTGGTTGTTTGCCCAAGATTGGACGGTCAACATTTTTTCTAGTTGCTGATTTCACCTAGATCACCATCAAACGATAGCGCCTGATTTTAGCCATGATCCGATGGTCTAGAAGGCTCCCGACGGCGATCAAACTCTCAAGCGCATGATCAATGGCCTAAATTCCTCCATCAAGCATGATCCAATGGTCAGAATTAATCTGACTTGATCTAGGCTATTACACATCCATTTTTGGTATTTTTGGAACCATCGGATCACCTTCCAATGGTCAGAATTAAAAGAACTCAATAAGGGCTATTTTAATCCGAATTTCACTCGAATGTTTTCCTATTTTCATGATTAAAACAATCCTTAGTCCCACATTGCCTCCAGAAAAAATATCTAGCCTTCCTAGCTCTATAAAAAGGACCCCAGACCTTTAGAAATCAACATCACCGATCAAGATGAAGCTTTAGTATAGGGTGAAGCCAGGCTATAGGTTAATGACTATTTCAAAGCAATGAGTGTGGAGAAGAAGAGCTAGGCTTCTACACCATCTTTGCACCAATGCTGATCCAAGATTAGAGATCAACCTTTTTTATTTTCTTTTTATTTTATGTATTTAAATTATAAAATTTTTTAATGTAATATTTATTTTTATGCTTTTTATTTTTATTAATTATTATTTTTTATTTTATTGCAAGTAAATGCTAAGATCTAACTAGTAGATCTTAGTACCAAGTTTAAATTCCCATACTTTTTAATTTTTATTTTCCGACTTCACTTCTTATCTCGAAACTCTTCTCTTTTCTTTTTCTTTTGTAAAATCAAAGATTTTAAATCTAAAAACACTACCTTCCCTATGGATACGACCCGACTCACTACTATCTATGAATTTTTAATTATTTTAGGAAGTCGGATTAAATTGATAAACACGGTGTCTTAACGACAACATCGCATGTCTATCACCTTTCCCAAGTTATTCCTGCATTCTCTGCTTTCTGCTTCTTAGGTCTCTTTGTATAAGTTTTCTGTGCTTCATTTTCTTAGCTTTTCGAGCATTTTTTATGATTTTGCTTTGATCCAGATGTCCACCAAGGAATCATTGTCGACCTGCTTGGAGAGTTCGGCTCCTCTAGCCACAGCGAACCTATCTCCTAGGAAGGCCAAGCCTTCTGAGTTGCCCTCTCCTTTCTTCTCACTGGCAGTTATTATCTGCCAACTTTGGTTTGACGATCTTTTATTAGCTAGGATTCAGTTCGGTATTTCCTCTAAATATAAGTTCAAACTTTTTAGACCCAACGATAGGGCCTGCTCTCCGCCTCCCGATCGAACTTGCTTGTATTTAGAGGCTCTTCGAGCTGGGCTTAGGTTATCCTTACCCCTTTTCATGGCCAACCTATTTAGATTTCTCAATACCTTTCTTGCTACTATGGTGCCGAACTTCTTTAGGTTCATCATAGGATTTTTTTTCTTATTTTTTATGGTAGGCGTCCGACCTACCATTTTCTTATTCCAAACCTTCTTTACTTTCAAACGCCACCCGACTACTAAGGATTGGTGGTATGTGTCCTCCTAATTTGGCAGGAATGAATTACTTAAGGGCACCCCCTCTTCCATCCATGGCAAAAAAGAGAAATTCTTCTTTGTCTCAAACCCATCCTTGAGGTTAGGACTTCCTTCATGGGGGGAGATAAGGGACTCGATCCATCAAGCTCCAAGACTGGAAAATGAGGATAGGAGTTTGGTCGATATATTGAAGGGTTTTAATGTTTTGCCAATTTCTGACTTTTTGGATGAGCAGATCCTATTTAACCTTGGCCTCAGTCCCCTAAATCCAGCAGGTAGTCTTTTTTTTTTTTGATTGGTTGTGGGGTGTTCTTTGTCCAGACCTTGACTTTTCTTTGATCTTTTCTAGCTTAAACTTTTATTCTTTACAGATATGACTCCTGAAGAGCGAGATCGTCTAACCAAGGGACTTAAATCCCTCAAGAGAAAAGACGGCCCTATCGGGGATCTTCCAAAGAAGGCTCGCATTGGTGAGTCTAGCCATGCCATGTCGATCCAGGCCATGCCCACCCCCGAGCCTGCTACCACCATACTGAGCCCGATCCCATTCGAAGAGGTCACTCCATCTGCTCCCCTCCAATTGGAGGAAGCCATGGGGAAAAGGAAGAAGAGGGTTGTCGGCAAGAAGGTCGGAAGGAGGGTCAAAAACTCTGAACGTGGGGGTTCCGATCAAGAACAAGCTTCTCTGAACAATCAAAAGGTCGTCCAATCACTCATGAAGGGGAGTATTCTTCTCCACATTGCGGAGAATATGCTGTAGAAGGGCGACATCGAGAGATTCGATGAGTACTTCACCGCCTACCTTGAGGTAGTCTTCTCTCTCATAGTCTTGATCTAGGGTTTTTTCCATTTTTGAAGTCAGGATTCTCTAATTTTAACTTGGTTTCTTATCATAGCTCGAATATTATCTCTTTATCCACTTTGAGGCGGCTAGTCAAAGGCAGGCCGAAGCTTTGAAGGCCCTCGAGGAAGCTCGTGTGGAGGCCGAGAAGGCCCGGGCTGAAGTTGAGAGCATGAGGGTGGCTTCAAAAATCTAATCTATCGAGGTTGAGCATCTTTGAAAAGAGTTGAGGGTGGAGCATGAGGAGACGACAAACCTGAGGACTGCCTTGGCTCAGGAGGAGGAGGAAAAGAGAAAGGCGCAAGGAGTCGACGTGGTGGTGGAGCAAGCAGTCGAAAGCTTCAAGTCCTCTAGGGATATGGAGGATATCAAAATAGCTTTTTCTTAGGAGGCCTTCATTGAGAGGTTCAAGATCTATCTAGGGAGGGTCGTTGAGAATTTTTTTGAGGTAGATTTGGACCTCTTAATGGAAGAGCCTGGTGATAGAGCCGACCGT
Organism: Cocos nucifera; assembly: GCA_006176705.1. Lineage (NCBI taxonomy): Eukaryota > Viridiplantae > Streptophyta > Magnoliopsida > Arecales > Arecaceae > Cocos > Cocos nucifera. The sequence goes on from QRFJ01000694.1 coordinate 413,530, forward strand.
TCATCCCTCGGGGTCGGAATTATCCCAATCGATGTCCCTTCTTCTTCAGCCATGGGAGCTATCTCGAAGGCTCTCAAACCCATTGCTGCAGTGCCTGAGCCTACCCACAGATCCAACATGAATGAAGATGCTCTGACCTCTCCTATCGTCAAGCTGCCTGAGGTTTAGATTCTCGAAGATCGTGTAGCTTTTTTTTTTTTTTTTATGCTGATGTATTTTAGTAACATCCAAGTAAATGATAGACAAATCTTTTTCTAGCCTTACACTTTGTGTTGTCGTTTGCATGGTTCAGAATGCTCTTGATGACCTAGGTCATGACTCCCCTCTTCTAGTTGATGCCGATTCTTTTCCTCATGGGGTTTTGATTAGACAACTGATTAGGAGCTTGAAGAAGGAGATTCATCACTTGAAGAAGAAGTAGAGAAAAATTGAGGATGATCTCCAAGAATCGAGGAAGAATGCTTTGGAGGTGACTATCGAAGTTACCCACCTTAGAATCCTGCACAGGAAGACTCCATCAATTTCAGCATTCGGAAGGATAGCATCGAGAAAAAAATGGTTGAATTGAGAAGAAGCGCCAGCAACATGTCTTGAGAGTTAACAGCAAAGATCAGCTCCCTTGAGATCGATCTTATGGTGGCAAAGAAAAAAATTAAACTGCTGGAGGAAATTTCATCATGATCTACCGATAGGGCCCGGTATGATTGGGACTGGTCCAGGAGGTTCTCTAAATTTTAGAATTAGCTTTACGACATCAAAGCCTGGCATAATGAGTATAAGCTAACTTAGTTGAAGAAGGTGAGCAGACTCGAGCCTGAGCTCCGGGTAGCTAACAAAGAGGTGAGCCGTCTCCAGTAAGAACTAGCTGATGGTCGGCGGGCCATCTCTAGTGGAGAGCTGAAGGAGATTGCCTCCTTGAAGAAGATCGTCGGTGAGCTTTCAGAGGCTGTCGGGATGGAGAAAGTCAAAGTTCAGTGATTGAAGCTTCAACTGATCTATGACCTTCAAGCCATCCAGGATGCGGAGGCTGAGGCCGAGGACCTAAAGAGGCAGCGGCGGGAGCTCGAGGGCCAGTTCGGGCATATAAATAGAGTGTACATAAAAAATTTATATAAAAAGAAAGAACTTGAGGAGGAAATCGTTAGATTGAAGTGGGCCTTAGTGATGGCTGGCGTCGATGATCCGAAGCTTGAGGAGTCCAGTCCGTCTTAAGGCTTCACCTTCTTTTATATATTTTTTCTTATAATCGGTCTTGCCGATCCCTACCGTGTTGGCTTCCTTGTAATATATAGTCGGTTTGGCCGACCTTCATCCTACTTGTAATAAATTTAAATTTGTAATAAAATAATATCTTGTCCGTCGTTGTCTCATGTGAATGCAATGCTCATCTTCGACCCTTCTCTCTTTATTTTATAATTGGTCTTGCCGATCCCTGTCACGTTGGCTTCCTTGTAATATATAGTCGATTAATTTGGCTGACCTCTATCCTACTTGTAATAAATTAAAACTTTTAAAAAAATAATACCTTATCCATCATTGCCTCATGTGAATGCAATGCTCATCTTCGATCCTTCTCTCTCTTCTTTTTTTTTTTTTACTCTTGTTAGGACGAGGTTCTCCTCTTGTTCCTACTGAGGTCGTAGGAGCGTATTAGGGTTGGTTTCAAGGCCTCTCCCCTCTTTCAATCTAAAGCAAACGAGGCCTTTGATTTTGCTCAAGTTAGGATGAGGTTCTCCTCCTGTTCCTAATGGATTGTTGGGGCACGTTAGGAACATTATCAGGGCCTCTCCCTTCATCTCGTATAAAATGAACGAGGCCTTCGACTTTGCTCAAGTTAGGAAAAGATTCTCCTCCTGTTCCTAATGGACTATAGGAGCACATTAGGGCCGTTGTCAGTGGCTCTCCCCTCATCTCATCTAAAATGAATGAGGTCTTCGACTTTGCTCATGTTAGGATGAGGTTCTCCTCCTATTTTTAATAGGCTCTAGGGGCACATTAAGGCCATTGTCAGGGCCTCTTCTCTCATCTCATCTAAAATGAATGAGCCCTTCGACTTTGCTCACATTAGGATGAGCTTCTTCTCTTGTTCCTAACGTGACCGTAGGAGCACATTAGGATCTTTGTCAGGGCTCTCTCCTTATCTCATCTAAAATGAATGAGGCCTTCAACTTTGCTCATGTTAGGATGAGGTTCTCCATCCGTTCCTAACATGGCCGTATTTATCGTGAGATTAAGTTCAGAGGGTGGTCCCCCTTTATTATCGATATACAACAAAAATTATGATGTTGAAGTAGGAGGATTTCATTATAATCAAATCATCGGTAATATATTCACAGATTTTTCAAATTTCATGATCGAGGTAGGTCTGTCCCTTCGAGTTTCTTCAAGTAGTATGTCTCGGGTCGGACACTTTCGTGATCTAGTAGGATCCTTCCCAATTTAGGGTAAGCTTCCCTTGATTTTGAGGCTGAGAGATGGCAGCTTGTCGAAGCACTAAGTCCCTCACTTTGAATATTTTACCTCTAACTCTGGAGTTATAGTATCGGGCCATCCTTCGCCTATAAGCTGCCATCCGAACTTAGGCTTTCTCTCTTTTTTCTTCTAGTAGGTCAAGGTTGGCTCTGAGGTCTTACAGATTTTGCTACTTATTGAAAGCCACTACCCGTGTCGATGGAAGCTTAAGTTCAATTGGGATGACTGTCTCTATTCTAAAAGCTAAGGTGAATGGTGTTTCTCCAATCGATAGCCTTTGGGTAGTACGGTATGCCCACAGAATATGATAAAGTTCATTTGCCCAGGCTCCTCTTGCTCTTTTGAGTCTCGTCTTGATGCCTTGCAATAGGATCCGACTGGTCACTTCAACTTTCTCATTTGCCTATGGGTGAGCTACCGACGTAAAGTGGTAGAAGATATTCAGACCTTCGTAGAACTTGACAAACCTTGCCCCTACGAATTATCGACCATTATCTATTATGATAGATTGAGATAGTCCAAATCTGTAGATGATCGACTTCTAGACGAAGTCCTACACCTTGGCTTCAGTAATCTTTGCCAGTGGTTCGACCTCGACCCATTTAGTGAAATAGTCGATGGCGACTAGGAGAAACTTTCATTGCCCAGATGCCATTAGGAAGGGTCCAAGAATATTCATTCCCCACTGTGCAAATGGCCAAGGAGCACTCAATAGGGCAAGCTCGGTGGCTGGTTGCCTTTGGACATTTGCATTCCTTTGGTAGCAGTCACATCTCCTGACATAATCAACACAATCACCATGTATAGTCAGTCAGTAATACCCTTATCGGAGTAGCTTATGAGATAGAGATCTGGCACCCAGATGGCTCTCGCAAATTTCCTCGTTGACTTCCCATAGTGTGAAATCAGCCTTAGAGGATCGGAGGCACCTCAATAATGGAAGAAAATATGATCTATTATATAGCTTATTCTCATAAAGAACATACCGGAAGGCTTGATTTCTCAACTTCCGAGCCTCTTTTGGGTCACGAGGAAGAATCCCGTCCTTAAGATAAGCGATCTGTTGTCAATCTAGCAGGACTCCTGGCCAACTTGCATGATGGGCTATGGTTCCTCTATGCATGGGCATTTTAATGTCTCATAAAAAACTTCTTTTGGAAGTTCATTAGGAGCTAAGGTGGCTAGCTTAGAAACAAGGTCGGCCCTAGCATTTTTCCCTCTTAGGATTTATCGAATACTGAAGCTGCCGAAGGCTGGGGTCAAGCTCTTCACCTTCTCATGATATTTTACCATGCTCTCTTTTTAGGCTTCATAACTGTCGCTGACCTACCCCACGATCAGTTGGGAGTCACTGCAAACCTAAAGCCGATCAGCTCTTGATTCTTTGGCTATCCTGAGCTTGGTTATTAGGGCCTCATATTCTACCCCATTGTTTATCATCGAAAATTCAAAATGCAGTGTGTACTCCATCATGATCCTTCCAAATTGATTAGGATCAGCCCAGCACCTACTCTGAAAGCATTGGAGGAGCCATCGACATATAGGGCCCATAAATCTTTAGGAAGGTTCATTCTTTCTTTAAAGGAGCTTGGGTGCAATCATGGAATGTTGGTTTCATTTTGAAGCTCAACATCATTTGGGATGGTACATTCAACTATGAAGTCGGACAGTGCTTGAGCCTTGATTGCTAGCCAAGGTCGATAGTTGATGTCGAACTCTATTAATTTAGTGGCCTATTTTGCAATTCTTTCAGAAGCATCCATTTCATGAAGGATTGCTCTGATTGGCTAGTCAGTGAGGAGCGTTATAGCATATCCCTAAAATTAAGGCCAAAGTCTCTTTGCTGTAATCAGAAGAGCATAAGTCAATTTTTCCAATTTTGTATACCTGATCTTGGCATCCCTTAGGATCTGGCTTATGTAGTAGACTGATTGCTGTACTTTCATCTCTTCTTTGACCAAGACTACCGCTAGCATCGTAGGGAAGACCGTGAGGTAGAGAAATAGCTCCTCTCCAGATTCAGGTTTGGCTAGTAAGGGGCGAGCCGAGGTAGTTTTTGAGCTCGTTGAATGCCTTGTGGCATTCCTGAGTCCAGTGAAAATCTTTCAATTTTTTGAGAATTTGGAAGAAGGGCATGCAACATTCGACCGACATTGAGACAAAATGATTCAAAGATACCATCCTTTCAGTCAGGCACTGAACTTCTTTGATGGACTTCAGAGCGGTCATCTCCTGGATAGCTCGAATCTTCTTCAAGTTGGCCTCAATCCCTCTTCTCGAGACCATAAACCCTAAAATTTTTTCTGAGGCTACCCTAAGGGTGCACTTGATTGGGTTTAGCTTTATCTTATATTTTCTGAGTGCATCGAAAGCCTCTTCAAGGTTGGCAATATGATTGACAAATATTCAACTTTTGACCAGCATATCGTCGACATAAACCTCCATATTGTGGTCGATCTACTCCTTGAAGATTTTATTGACCAAGCGCTGATAAGTCACACCTGCATTCTTAAGCCTGAAGGACATGATCCTATAATAGTAAAGATCATGGTTAGTAATAAAAGCAGTCTTCTCCTCATCCTTCGGTGCCATCAAAATTTGGTTGTAGCCAGAGAAGGCATCCATGAAGGTGAGGAGCTCATAACCTAAAGTCGCATCCATCAGTCAGTCGATTCTGGGCAAAGGATAGCTATCTTTTGGGTAGGCCTTGTTCAACTTCTTAAAGTCGATACACATCCTCCACTTGTCATTGATCTTCTTGATCAGGACCACGTTAGAGGCCCAAGTCGGATAGCTAACTTCTTGAATAAATCTAACATTGAGAAGCCTGTCGACTTCTTTTGCTATTGCCTTATGCCTTTCTAGTGCATGGCCCCAAACTCTTTCTTTCACTAGTCAATGTTTGGGATCAACAGCCAGTCGATCTTCTAAAACCTCAACATTAATCTCAGGCATATCCATCGAAATCTAGACAAAGATGTCGGCATTCCTCCATAAAAAGATGATGAGCTGCTTCTGAACTTCATCTTCAAGATTGGAGCCAATTTGCACCGTATGCTCTGCATTTTCGTCATTCAGGAGGACAATCACAAGATCTTCTATGGGCTCACCCCATTCTTCGGTAAGGTCATTGCGGACATTAAGCTCATCAACTAGGTAGGGGTCAAGTCGAGTGCTGTTTTATAAGGAGATGGAGTAGCAGTGCCGAGCTAATGCTCGATCGCCTTTGATTTCACCTATTCCATTATTTGTTGAAAATTTTATCTTCAGATAATAGCTCGACACCATGGCTCATAGTGCATTCAAATCCGATCGGTCGAGGATCGCATTGTAAGTGGAGGGAGATTTTACCATCAGAAAGTCGATCCACGCCTTAGCCTGCTTTGGATATTATCCTACAGTCATGGCTAGAGTTATTATTTCCTCTACTAGCACAGTGATGCTAGTGAAGCCGACCAACGAGGAGCTTATGGGTCTCAGGTGATTATTGGATATGGATATTTTAAAGAAAGCATCATAATACAAAATATCAGTGGAACTTTCATTATCTACCAAAATACAGCATACATCATAATCATCAATGTTTAAACAGATTATAACCATGTCGTTGTGTGGGAACTGGACTCCTCGGACATCCTCATTGGTGAAAGTGATGGGCTCCTCAGTCCTCCACCTCTTCTTAGGCTTTGTCAATCTACTAGCCTCCCTATGCCGAAGTCTCCTAGAGATGGCATTAATGATGCTGATCGAAGGCCGATCTTCTCGCTGCTGCTCATCCCTCGGTGGTTTTGGCGGCAGGGGTGCTCTCAGTCAATCTCCTCATCCTTCCAGTCGATGTCGCAGGAACCGACCAAGTCTACCACACCTGATGAGCTCTTTGATCTCATCTTGGAGCTGGATGCACTCTTCTATATCACGACCATGATCATGATGGTAGAGGCAGAACTTTCTAGAATTATACTTGTCGGGATGAGTCCGCATCCTTTCCAGTCTTGGTAGTTGGTCTCTGATCTCCATCAGTACTTGAACTTTTAGAGTATTGAGAGAAGCTTAGTTATGGAATCTTCTAAAGGGAGAGCTTCATCGCGCCCTTCTATTTGGGCTTCTTCACCTCTGGGCCTAGGTAGTAGTTTCGACTTGCTTACGCTCTAGAGGAGTTTGAAAGCATGGCCAAGCTCTACTCAATTTCTCTTCAGTCGTGGGCACATTCGGTTCGCCCGCTTGCTGCTCTTAGGCGGCTTCATTATCCCTGGTCTTAAGGACCTCTTCAGCTCAGGCATAATCTTTAGCCTAAGCCAGCATATTGATAAAGTCCCTAGGATACTTCTTTAGGAAGAACAGCAAATCATTCTTCTGAAGGCCATCCTTGAGTGCAGCCACTGCAACAGACTGATCTAGATTTCGAATCTCCAATGTAGCATCCTTAAATCGGGTGACATTAGCCTGGATAGATTCTCCCTCCTTTTGCTTGATATTCATCAGAAAATCTGAACCTTGACGGGGATGTCGGCTGCTAATGAAATGAGCCACAAACTGATGGCTCATTTGATCGAAGAAAAAGATGATACCTGACTTAAGGGCCAAATACCAGTTCCTAGTGACTCCCTTGAGGTTGGACAGGAAAGCCCGGCACAAATGGTGTCTAACGCATCGTGGAGTAGCATCATTATCCGGAAGGCCTCCAGGTGGTTGATCAGATCGGTGGTTCCATCATAACTTTCAAACTAAGGGAGCTTGAAGTTCGACGGAATTGGTTCCTGCATAATCTTCTAAGAAAAAGAAGGGTCAGTACAAATATCGTTACCATGGGAGGAGGGAACATGATGGAGTTCTATGATTCATCGGCTCATTTCCTAGAGCTTTTGATCTAGAAGATTTTTAGGATCGTTGATCTCCAAGGTTTTCTGGTGGAATGGGGATAAAGCTCCCCCCAAGATCGAGTCATGGTCCGAGCAAGGGCTCTTTACCCTCTGCTTTCCTTTTTTGAGGGGTCGACTGACCCAAGTCGGTCACCCCCAGATCGGGTTCTCTAGCTCCCAAGAAATCTGCTTCGATCGAGATGGCACTAGAGACGGCTGCTACTGCCGCATGACCTGCACCACTTTAGTAAGACCGTGGACTTATTGGACCAATATGTCGAACTGCACTGTGTTGACCATCGCAGGCAGTGGGGCTTAAGATGCAAGACAAAATAGGGGTAGAAAGATCTGGATGAAATCAGACCACGGAGGTGGTTGACCGTCGGCTTGAAGTCTTTTTAGGGGGCATCCTCAAGAGATTGAGAGGAAACATAGGACTCTGGCTGGGATAAAGGGAGATCTCTGCCATGTATTCCTTCTAGAATAAGAAAACCTCAATAACTTAAGGGGGCCCTTCCTCTAGTGCCAATTCTATTGGCACAAAATCTGATCATCGTCGAAGTTGAAGCTGGATTTGGAGAGGATGAGGTCACCATCGGGACCTGCAAAATAAGTCTCATCTGGAGTCTGGGGTGGCGGCTCTGGCAAGACCCTTCGACAATCAAGTTAGCTTTTTTGGCCTACAAAAATGAAATACATAGAGAGATTCTAGTAGAATTTTTGGAAAGAGAAGGAGAGCTTTCGGGTGAAAGCGTATCTGAAGGATCTCTTATATAGATGGAGCCTGTAACAAACTAATAGGGATAGCCATAACCATCCGATAGTGGGCCATTCCGGGCCACGTGGAGTTTATTATGGGGGATAGTGTCTGTTGTCGTGATGTGCAAGCCCATCGAAATCCAATGGCTAAAGATCGGATGGAAGAGATTGACGGTTCTTTTGGCTATATTTAGGATGAGTGCCGAGGTCCTCTAGGGCTACTAGATGGAGTTTGGAGGGAGTTTAGCTATTTGGAGGAGTCCGTCTAAAGAAGAAATCTGGAAGGAGTTCGACTATTGGAGAAGTCCAGTTGGGGAAGAAGTCTGGTTGAAGAAGAAGTTCGAAAAGAGTTCAACTACTGGAGGAGTCCGACTGAAGGAGAAGTTTGAAAGAAGTTCGACCATTGGAGGAGTCCAATTGAAGGAGAAGCTCGAAAGAAGTTCGATCATTGGAAAAGTCCGACTGAAGGAGAAGCCCAAAAGGAGTTCAACTATTGAAGAAGTCTGACTGAAGAAGAAGTTCGGAAGGAGTTCAACTGCTGGAGGAGTCCGAGGTTTAACCATGGAGGCTTCTGTCGGGCGGGATCCTTCCGAGATCAAGCATCCAGCCGAACTTTGATAGGAGCAGATTTATCCCCAACAAGAAGTAAAGAAATATAACCAACTCTTAACCAAAGACAAAGCTAAAGTAGAAGGCATGAAAGAACTATAAAATAAATTAGATGAATCTAGTGAAAAGAATATATCTTTGCAAGATGAAATAGTAAGACTAAAATTAACTATGGATAGGTACATGATTAGTTCAAAAAATCTTTAAATATTGATTGATATTCAAAAGATGATTTTCAATAAAGTTGATTTAGGATACAATCCATAAAGAAAATAAAAATTTCTAAGAAACGTATTTGATAGATCATAAAATCAAAAAAAAAAAAAACTTATTTTAAATGTAACAAAACTAGATATAAAGTATTTGAATGCATAATGAATGCAAATAAGAAATTAAATACAAACCAATCAAAGATAAGACAAATTTGGATTCCAAAAGAAACCATTTGTGTTGACCTCAAAGGATCCAAGTTAACTTGGATACCTAAATCTACTTGATTTCGTGTATAGGTGTGCTTGACATCCGTGAGAATAGTAAAAGTAAAATTATCTCTCTTGAAGCAATAGATGGAGGTGTGGTGACATTTGGTGACAATAGTAAAAGTAAAATTATTAGTCATGGTAACATCTTGATCACACCCTCTACTTGTATAGAAAATGTATTGCTAGTTGATGACTTAATGCACAATCTACTTAGTATTAATCAACTATATGATAAAAATTTCAATATTTCATTTAAATCATCTCATTGCATAGTAACTAATTCATTTGATGATAGCATTAAGTTCATAGAAAAAGACTTGGCAATGTTTATATTGAAGGAGAAATCCTAATTTTCTGGGTCAAGTTCGTTCAAATCTGATTGGATCAAGGGGCATATTTCAAAAATTTTCTCTTAGATCTAAATCAGATTTAATATTTTTTAGATTTAATTTTATGATCTGATAAATAAGAAAATAAGATTAAATTAAATCAAATTTAATTTACCTTGATTATGGGTAATCCTATTACCCTGTTGATGATCTGCTGATTAGCAGCGGAAGGTTCTGGATCTTAGCCACGCAAGCGCCTGGCCTCTACCGGATATCCACTTGGGTTGGATCTGGAGATCCTCTTCTTCTCTATCATGTCTCCAAAAATTAGATCTGGATCTGATCTGGAGGATCTTCAAAACTCCTTTTGAAGATCTAGCAGTCGTCCTTTGCAGCAGTGCAGCCTTCTTGCTTTTCGATCGCCTTTTCTTGATCTGAATCGCACCAAATCAAAAGGCCCAAAACTTCCTTTAGGACATGGAGAGGAGAAAGATAATTAGAAGCATGTTATGGAGGAGGGAGAGAGGCAGCCTTGGGGCATAGGCTAGGAGAAATTCTATCAAAGTTGGGTGCAGACCGTCTTATTTATAGACCCTACTGTGCCATCCAACTCCTCTTCTTCCCTCAACCAATCACAACCCTTTGTGAAATCAGATCTAAATCTGATTGGATGGGATAAATATCTGATCCTAATTAGATAAGAGACCCCTAGATTCCATCCTTAGAGGGTGCCTAAGACCAGTCAAAGTTCTTAGGTGAGGAACTCTAAGTTTGAATCCAAGAAGGCAATGGAGTCCTTGTCCGTATGGGACTCCTAGGCATCCCTATCCACTTGGGGCACACCATCCTAGGCATGTGCCCCTTCTCCTTGCCAGGTTCTGGCAAGGGGACAGGCCCCCACCAGCTCTCCAATAGGTGCATGACACATGTGGTCAAAAGTCAAAGTGTCAATGGTCAATGTTTGACCAAAAGTCAAAGGACAAGAATTAGACCAAGGTGAATGGAACAAGAAATGGCAGGTGTTGACCAAAATTGGCAGGTATCTCATACAAATAAGACAACCTTTTCTGACTTGGACAACCTCCAGTCAGACCAGGTATGAAGGCCTCTGATTGAGCACAAACTCCTTTGGCTCAGTCGAGGACAACTTATTAATGATAGTAAAAGAAGAACGTTAGGTTCAATCGAGTGCTAGCACGATTTTCTTGAACCTAATTGAATCTCATTCAGATCAATTGAACTAGATCAGTTCAATTGATGATCACCAGATCTCAAACCCTTGTTTGTGTGATCCAGTTAGGTTCAGTTCTGTATGGTAATGGGATATGTCATGATCTCTATCATCGACATCATCGAAACTCCTTTCGATGGATCAGAACTCTTCTGATTCAGAACAGCTAGAATGATCGATCATCTAAATCATTCTAATTGCTCCCAAAATCCACCAGTGACACCTAGCAGTATATGGTGGCAACCCATCAGAGCTGAATGCGAACCTCTTGGTGCAGCTACCTGTGTGATTAAGTTCTTCTATCTTGAGCCCCGATCAGATTAGGGTTAAGGTGAACTCGTCAAACCCTAAGTTTCTGTCATATGATGTAATCATTCGATTCGAGTCCAATGTGAAAATCTAAATAGAAACTCTTTCTATTATTTCACTCTGCCATGGCCATGGGACTTCTGGACTTGATTCTCATGATCATCATAGGGCTGCTCCTCTATACCACCGAGGTAGATAGATTCCATCTTGATGCAATCCAGTTCCTACAATGAACATGCTATAGCCAACATACACCTCAGGGTTCCATATGGCTAGGAGACCGAGTAATGGTGTAGTCAAACTATAACACCCTCAAGGTGAACTGCCGATGCACCTCAGGTCAAAGAACCAGACACACTACTGCAGCATCGAGTCAGTCATTGACGACAAGGTAGACTTCCTAATGACTACTCGAGGTGGTCACGCTCAGTGCCCTCGTTCTCTAACGAGTACCTGTACTCTCGCTCCGGTGTCTCCACACCGTAGACTCAAGACTCATCTACTAAAGAGAAGCGATTGTACACCAACCTTCTCGGATCAATCACCATCCTCGTGATGATCCTATGGTCGGAAGCATTTTATGAGTTAATAATGATTATTCATGTCTTAAATTTTCAACTCTTGAAAATATGAATTATCATTACCATTAACTCAAAGGATGTATCACAGACACTAAATACACATATGTGATAGAAAATAACCCATTTTATTGATTATAGTCAAAATTATAATTTTGCCCCTAGAAGTGTATTACAAGTGTCAGCCAATTCTGGCTTCTAGGGCACATATATCTAACAATCTCCCACTTGTCCTAAAGCCAATTGGCTACAAGTCTAAGTCCCATCTTCTCAAGGTGGGCTTCGATCTTCTGCTGGCCCAACGGCTTTGTAAGTGGGTCTGCCACATTATTGTCTGTGGAGTTGACTCTCTTGACCTCGACGTAACCCTTCTCGAGGTAATCGCGGATGAGGTGGTATCGCCGCTCAATGTGCTTGGATTTCTGGTGAGACCTCGGCTCCTTAGCAAGGGCTATGGCGCCATTGTTGTCGCAGTATAGAGGAATGGCATCTGATGGCATTACTCCGATTTCTGCAGCAAACTTCTTGTACCAGAATGCTTCCTTTGCAGCCTTCTGATGCAGCGATATATTCTGCTTCCATGGTGGAATCTGCTATCACAGTTTGCTTGAAACTCTTCCAGCTGACAGCTCCACCATTGCACACAAACAGACTTCCAGATGTCGACTTTCGATCATCTATATCGGACATGAAATCCGAGTCTGTGTATCCCTGGACTTGGAGTTCTCCATTACCAAAGACCAACATCATATCCTTAGTTCTTCTCAAGTACTTAAGGATACATTTCACAGAAGTCCAGTGTTCTTCACCTGGATTTGACTGATATCTGCTTGTGACACTCACAGCATGGGCTATATCAGGTCGTGTACATAGCATGGCATACATGAGGCTCCCTATTGCAGAAGCATAAGGGATCTTGCTCATGCGTTCTATTTCCTCAGGTGTGCTAGGGCACATCTTCTTGGAAAGATGAATACCATGTCTGAAGGGTATTAATCCCCTCTTAGAGTTTTCCATACTAAACCTCTTTAGTACTTCCTCTATGTACATCTTCTGTGAAAGTCCTAGCATCCTATTCGGTCTATCCCTATAGACCTTAATTCCTAGAATAAAGGATGCTTCACCTAGGTCTTTCATGGAGAATTCCTTGGACAACCATATTTTGACTGTGTCAACATGGGAATATCATTCCCAATAAGGAGGATGTCATCCACGTACAATACGAGGAAGACAACAGCGCTCCCACTGACCTTTTTGAAAACACATGGTTCCTCTTCATTTTTGATGAAACCAAACTTTTTGATCACATCATTGAAATGAGTGTTCCAGCTCCGAGATGCTTGCTTAAGTCCATATATGGACCTTTGCAGCTTGCAAACCTTGTGATCAGTATCACTGGATGTGAAACCTAGCGGCTGTTCCATATAGATATCTTCCTCAAGATATCCATTTAAGAATGCCATTTTCACGTCCATTTGCCATATTTCATAATCGAAATAGGCTGCAACAGCAAGCAATGTGCGGATGGATTTTAGCATAGCCTACTGGGGAAAAGGTATCCTGATAGTCAATGCCTTCGCGTTGACTATAACCTTTTGCCACTAGTCTAGCCTTGAATGTCTCCACATTTTCCCATCTGCACCAATCTTTCTCTTGAAGATCCATTTACACCCAATAGGTACTATACCTTCTGGTGGATCTACCAAGGTCCAGACTTGGTTTGAGTGCATCGAGTCAATTTCTGACTTGCATTGCCTCTAGCCATTTCTCGGAGTCGATATCTGATATCGCCTCGTTGTAGGTTTTGGGATCATCACCATGAGCACCATTACCTACGAGGAACATTTTCTCTACTCCTCTGAAATAATACCTAAGTATCTTTCAGGGGGATGGAAAACTCTTTCCGATCTACGAGGTGGAGGAGGTAGTGTTCTTATTGGCTCAACCTGATTTGGTTCCAATTGGTCCTTAGCTCGTTGTACTTGTGAGACTTTCTCATCAAGCTTAATCTGCTTTCCAATGCTGCTATCTTGAATAAACTATTTTTCAAGAAAGATGGCATGTCGACTCACAATCACATTGTGGTCTTCTGGAATGTAGAAATAGTATCCTAATGACTCTTTAGGATATCCTATGAATCGAGCTCTAAAGGACCTAAACTCTAACTTGTCCGCTTGTTGTCTTTTGACATGAGCCGGACAACCCCAAATTCTGAGATGACTCAGACTTGGTTTCTTACCGTGCCATATCTCATACGGTGTGGTAGGAACGGTTTTAGAGGGAACCCTATTCAGTAGATAGATTGAAGTTAACAATGAATGTCCCCAAAGAAAATCAGGGAGGTCTGTGAAGCTCATCATGGATCGAACCATATCCAATAGAGTCCGATTTCTCCATTCTGAAAACCCCGTTGAGTTGAGGTGTTCCTGGTGGAGTCCATTGAGAGACTATGCCATTTTTCTTGAGATAGTCTAGGAATTTCGGCTAAGGTATTCACCTCCTCGATCTGATCGAAGAACCTTAATGAATTTTTCAGTTTGTTTTTCTACTTCATGTCTGAATTCTTTGAACTTTTCAAAAGCTTCAGACTTGTGTCTCATAAGATACACATACCCATACCTAGACAGATCATCGGTAAAGGTAATGAAGTAGACAAAATTGCCTCTAGCCGGCACATCAAATGGGCCGCACACATCAGTATGTACTAGGGCAAGGAGATCTGTGGCCCTTTCCCCATGTCCAACAAAAGGGAGTTTAGTCATTTTGCCTTGAAGACAAGATTCACAAGTTGGATATGACTCGAAAGTCAATGGACTCAATAGCCCATTTTTCTCCAATTTGTTGATCCTATCTTCTGCTATATGACCTAATCTCAGGTGCCATAGATATCTGTCGTTTGGACTATCCCTAGGTCGTTTGGCATTCACGTTTTGCTCGATAGTTAGAAAATAGGTACATCAATATGTAGCTGATAAAGACCATTAATAAGGAAAACCATTTGCAATTTTATTTCTTTCATAAAGAATGTTACAATGGTCCTTAAAGAAGGTAATCACATAGCCTTCTTAGTGCTAAGCATGAAACAGAAATCAAATTCCTGCTAGCTGCAGGCACATAATAACAGTCTTTCAAAACTAAGTCTAAACCAGATGGTAATCGAAGAGGGTATGTTCCCACGGCCTACTGCAGCAACTCTTGCTCCATTTACCGATGCGTAGGATCATGTCTCCATCCCTCAGCCTCCTGCTATCCTCAAGACCCTGCATAGAAGTGCACAGATGAGCACTAGAACCAGAGTCAAGCACCCAACTGGATGCAGAAAGAAACCGTAAGGTTAGACTCAATAACGAGCATACCTCCAGAAGGACCTTCCTTCTTGTTCTTCAGGGTGGCCAGGTAAGTAGGGCAGTTCCGCTTCCAATGGCCATCGCTGTTGCAATGGAAACACTTTCCTTTGACATCGGCCTTTCTTCTTCGGCTCTGCCTTCTTCTTCTTTGATCCTTCCACCTTTTGCTTTTTCACAGACTTCTTTTTCTTTTTCCATAAGACTTTCTTTTGGAAGAAGTCCGTTCCATAGCAAGAACTGAGCCTTTAGAACCTTTCATAGAAAGCTCAGCGGTAACCAGCATATTCATTAATTCGGCCAAGGAATTTTGAAGTTTATGCATGTGGTAATTCATGATGAAATTGCCCATATGCATCAGTCAAGGATTGCAGAATAATATCGTTCTGCAGGATCCAAGTCCAACTTCACACCGAGCTTCTCAAGCTCTTCCATGTCCTTGATCATTGTCAGACAGTGATCTTGGACTGACTGCCCATCATGCATCTTAGCCTTAAAAAGTCATTTCGTGACTTGATATTTGGCTGCGCGACTCTGTTCACCAAACATCTCCTGCAGGTGAGCCAACATTTGGCGAGCAGTCCCGATATCTTCATGTTGGCGCTGGAGCTCATCAGACATCGAGCCCAACATGTAATATCTGGCCTTATTATCTTCGTCTATCCATTTTTTCCAGAGATGCTCTCTATTCAAGTGGATGGACGGGCTGGTAAGGTGGGAGGGTCCTGGTCCAATACATGGGTTAACTTCTCGAAACCCAAAATAATTTTGTAGTTCCTGAGCCAATCTTTATAATTGGGTCCAGTCAGTCTATGTGTGTCCAGGATACGTGCCTAGTGGGTTGGACGCAGACATTTTCCTGTAGAGAGTCAAAGATTCTAGTTAGATATTATAATTTTGACTTGACCAATTTATTTAAAAATTTTATTTTTAAATAAATTAGCTTCCACTATTTTCTTGGATCCCTACACTCTCTCTGTAGAGATGCAAAAATCTCCATGATTACTGATTTTTAGTGGGTGGTGCGGTCCCACCAACTGACTCATCACCTCACCTAACAGTTATTGGTGATGGGTTAGCCAATGAGTGAACAACTCTTGTTCAATGATTCTCTAATCATGGATGCACCCAAACTTGATCTCTAATTCATGAATCTTATCATGTCCTGAAATATTGATCCACTCCTTAGTTAAGTCAGACCCACCATTTGCATAGATTGGATTTTTAATTGAGTCTCTCACCATATCCGAATATTGAGCCCAATTCATCCTCCAGCCCGTAGCATCCGATGCCTAATAGACATGGTTGCATCTTTTTGATGCAACTGAGCCACTGTAACCAGCCGAGAACAATCAACCCCAGGAAGGGCCACACATCTACAATGGTGGAAGATCTTAGACTTAATCTTTTCTTAGGGAGATTTGATTTAGGTCTCATTAAACTAGACTTGACATAGTCATAACCATTATGACTAACCTAGTGGCATGGGTTAGCTCTTGGATTATTGACCACCTCAGATCAAAACTGAGTCAACAAACATGACCAGGTAAGTGAGACTGATGGAAGGGATATGCCATTAACTCGATAAGAACACATTCGAGTCAAGTAGCTCCCAATTAAAAATCAGTCGGTCGTATCTGTCAAACTTACCTTAGACATCAAATTATTGAGCCAAAACCAATCAAATTAGCCTACAATCCAAACTCTAACCACTGAGCCTAATTAGGTCTTAGCTTGATTGATCACTCACGTGACTCAATCTTGATCCAGACTTAATCCTATTAGGCTAGTCAATTTGAGCATTGTTAATCCCATCTAACCAATTCTTGATTCGGTTTGATCAACCGCTAGACCTAATTGAGCTACCCAAGCCTGAACCTAATTTTATGAACTTGTCTTAGATCTGAAAATTCTCAATTTTAGATCTAATATGTTTCATAATCTTAATTCTTAATTAAGTTTAGTGTTCATAAACAAAACATGCAAATAAGATCCTAAGATTTCAAGATCTAGGGTTTTGCAGAAAGTAAGTTTTTAATTTTTTATTAAGAACGAACGTGCAGCATCCCTACACATCATAAGAACACCTCATCGAATGGAAGGAGAGGGTCTTTAAAACCTACTTTGTTCTTATGACCAGACAGCCAAGGGGAACGTCTTAATCAGAAATACAACTAATCTACAAAACTAATTAGATCTAAGCATATATCTCATATAAGAAAATTGATCTAATTAAAATATATTTTGTATACATCATATCATGCATATTTTTTAGATCTAAATTATCTCATAATCATCTAAAAATATTTAATTTAAATTTGATCTTATCAAATAAAATTTAATCTAGACCTATTTGAAGAACTATTCTACAACTAGTCTAAGCATGCAACTATCATATCTTATATGAACAAATTAAATTTAATTTATTTTTTATTTTTAGATCTGAATATAATATTTATAAGATTAAAAAATAGCAAATAAATAAATCTTAAAATTATATTTAGTCAAATAAAAATTATGATTATGCTAGACTACACATAGAGCAATTCTATTCTTAGTCTAGTTATGTATCTCATACATATTAGATCTAGATTAATTAATTTTAATTTTTTATTTTTTGAATTTTAGATCTAATCGTATCTTATGTGATATCTAAAATTACTAATTTATTAGATTAAATTAGATCTAAATAAATTTTATGAAACTTGGCTCTGATACCAGTTGAAGGAAAAATTCTGATTTTTTGGGTTTGGTTCGTTCAAATCTGATTGGATCAAGAGGCATATTACAAAAAATTTTTCTTAGATCCAAACTAGATCTGATATTTTTTAGATCTAATTTTATGATCTGATAAATAAGAAAATAAATTAAATTAAATCTAAATTAGTTTTACCTTGATATGGGTAATCTAATTACCCATTGATGATCTACTGATAGCCTGAGGTTCTGGATCTAGCCATGTAAGTGCTTGGTCTTTATTGATATCCACTCGGGATAGATCTAGAGATCTTCTTCTTTTTTATCACATCTCCAAAAATCAGATCTGGATCTGATTTAGAGGATCTTCAAAACTTCTTTCGAAGATCTGCTATCGTCTCTGCAGTAGTGCTACCTTCTTTCTTTGTCGTCAGCCTTTTCTTGCCTGGATCGCACCAAACTGAAGGCCCAATTTTCTTGGGCATGGAGAGGAGAGAGATGATCAGAAGATGGCATGAAGGAGGGAGATAGGTAACCTTGGGGTGTGGGCTAGGAGAAAGTTCTATCAAAGTTGGGCGCAGATAAGTCTTTATATAGACCCTACTGCGCCACGCAGTGCCACATCACACCAACCAATCACATTGCTTCGTGCAATCAAATCTAAATTAGATTGGTGGGATGACATCACCTGATCCAATTAGACGAGAGATCCATAGATTCATCCTTAGGTGGCACCTAAGATTGGTCAAAGTTTATAGGTGAGGGTCACCTAGTTTGAATCCAAGAAGCAACCTGGAGTCCCATCTATATGGGACTCAAGGCACCCCTCTCCATGGGTGCACGCCATCCTAGGTGTATGCCCCCTCTCCAAAATCTAATAAGGAGATAAACCCCTATCTACTCTCCAATAAGTGCAAGACATGTGGGCAGATGTCAAAGGGTCAAAGGTCAACATTTGACCAAAGTCAAAGGACAAGAATTAGCAGGTGACGAAAAATGATAGGTGTTGTCTCAAATTTATCTTATAAATTAAGACAACCATTTTCTAATCTAGACAAGTTCCAGTCAGACCAAGTAAAGGTATTTGAGTGAGCACAAACATATTTGGCTCAGTCGAGATAAGATATAATGATAGAAAAGGAGAATGTTAGGTTCAATCATGTGTTAGCACAATTTTCTTGAATCTAATTGAATCTAATTCAAATCAATTGAATTGGGTTAGTCTAATTGATGATATCTAGATCCAAACCCTTATTTGTGTGATCTAGTTAGGTTCAGTTCTATATGGCAATGGGATATGTCATGATCTTCATCATCGACATCATCAAAACTCTTTTCGATGGATCAGAACTTTTCTAATTCAGACAATTGGAATGATCGATCATCTAAATCATTCTAATTGCTCTCAAAATCCACCAGTGATACCTAGCAGTAGTATATGGTGGCAATCCATCAAAACTAAAAATGAACCTCTCGGTGCAGCTACTTGTGTGATTAAGTTCTTCTATCTTGAGCCTTGATCAGATTAGGGTTAAGGTGAACTCGTCAAACCCTAATTTCTATCATATGATTTAATCATTTGATTCAAGTCTGATGTAAAATCCTTAATAGAAACTCTTTCTATTATTTTACTCTCTGTCATGACCATGGGCTTATGGACTTGATTGTCATGATCATCATAGGGCTGCTCTTCATCCACCGAGGTAGATAGATTCCATCTTGGTGCAATCCAATTCCTATAATGAACATTCTATAGCCAACATACACCTCAGGGTTTCGAATGGCTAAGAGACTGAGTCATGGTGTAGTCAAACTATAACACCCTAAAGGTAAACTATCGATGCACCTCAGATCAAAGAACCAGATACACCACTGCAGCTTTGAGCCCATCATCAATGAGAAGATAGACTTTCTTATGACTACTCGAGGTGGTCACGCTTAATGCCCTCATTCTCTGATGAGTACTTGTACTCTCGCTCTGGTGTCTCTACACCACAGACTCGAGACTCATCTACTGTAAAAAAATGGTTGTACGCTAACTTCCGGATCAATCACCATCCTCATGATGATCCTACGGTCAGGAGCATTTTATGAGTTAATAATGAAAATTCTTGTCTTAAATTTTTAACTCTTGAAAATAAGAATTATCATTACCATTAACTCAAGGGATGTGTCACAGACACTAAATACATATATGTGATAGAAAATAATCCATTTTATTATGTATAGTTAAAATTATAATTTTATCCTTAGAAGTGTATTATAAGTATCAGCCAATTCTGGCTTCTACGGCATACATATCTAACATATATTGTTGATCTTGATGAACTCAAAAATAAAAATGTTGAATGTCTTATTGCTGTGAATGCTAAAGTAAATAAATCTAGTTGGATATGGCATAATAGGCTAGGTCATGTAAGCATGGACTCATTATCTAGATTAATCAAGCTTGACTTAGTAAAAGGTTTATCCAAAATAAATTTTGAAAAAAATAAGATTTGCAAAGCATGTCAATTTGGGAAACAAACAAAATCATCTTTCAAATCCAAGAATATTATCTCAACAACTAGACCTCTAGAGTTACTTCATATGGATTTATTTGGACCAATTTCAACTACAAGTCTAGGAGGAAAATGATATGATTTTATGATAATTGATGATTTTTCAAGGTATACTTGGGTTTTGTTTTTATCTCATAAAGATAATGCCTTTGACATATTTGTTGAGCTATTTAACAAAATCACAAAAGAAAAGAAATGTGATGTTTTATATATAAGAAGTGATTATGGCATTGAATTTGAAAATCAAAAATTTAAAAATTTTTGTTCTAAGAATGGAATAAACCATAATTTTTCAGCCCCTAGGTCACTCCAACAAAATGGGATGATAGAAAGAAAGAATAGAACATTAATTATAATGGCACAAACCATGCTTTATGAAAGCAACCTTCCAAAATATTTTTTGGTGGAAGTTATTAACACCGCATGCTATGTGCTAAATAGAGCATTAATAAGACCTATTTTGAAGAAAACTCCATCTGAGCTTTACAAAGAAAAGAAACCTAATATTTTATATTTCAAAGCTTTTGGATGTAAATGCTTCATTTTGATAAATGGTTAAGATAAATTAGGTAAATTTGATGCAAAATCAGATGAAGATATTTTTTTAGGCTATTCAACTAATAGTAGAGCATACGGAGTGTTTAATATAAGAACATTAGTTGTAGAGAAATCCTTACATGTTATTTTTTATGAAACTAACTCTCTTAAAGCAAGAAGAAATTGATATGGATGCAGATAATTTAGAAAAGAAAAGAAAGATTATGATACTTGAAGATACACTTCACAAGAATAAGAAAGTGTAAAGCAGGATGTTGAAGAAAAGGAGCAACAATCTCAAGAAGAGCAAGGTACATCTAATTTATCAAAGGAATGGAGGTATGATCACAATCATCCCAAAGAATTAATTATTGGTGATTCATCTCATAATGTTAAAACTAGATTATCTCTTAGGGAGGCTATGAATCATATTACATTTGTATCTCACTTAGAACCTAAGAATATAATTGAAGCTGAAAAGGACTCAAATTGGATATTAGCAATACAAGAAGAGTTAAACGAATTTAAAAGAAATAAAGTTTGGAAACTAGTTAAAAGATCTAAAAACTTTCTTTTAATCGAAACTAAATGGGTCTTTAGAAATAAACTAGATGAAAAGGATAATGTAATTAGAAATAAGGCTAGATTGATGGCCAAGGATACAATTAAGAAGAAGAAATCGACTTTGATGAATTCTTTGTACCTGTAGCTAGATTTGAAGCTATTAGATTTCTTTTGTCATTTGCATGTTTTATGAATTTCAAACTTTTCAAATGGATGTAAAAAGTGAATTTTTGAATGGACTAATTGTGGAGGAAGTTTATGTAGAACAACCTTTGAGTTTTGAAAATCAAGAATTGTAAAATCATGTGTATAGACTTAAAAAGGCACTCTATGGATTGAAACAAGCCCCTAGGGCTTGGTATGATAGGTTGAGCAAGTTTCTATTAGATAATAACTTTAGAAGAGAAAATGTAGACAGCATTATTTGTCAAAAGAAAATTAAATAATTTACTAATTATATAATTATATGTTGATGACATTGTGTTTGGAGCTACTAATGAAGATTTGTATAGAGAATTTGCTAATCTCATGTAGGGAGAGTTTTAGATGAGCATGATGGGGGAACTTAATTTCTTTTTCGGACTCTAAATCAAGCAATTATATGAGAGGATCTTCATCAACCAAAGCAAATACATAAAGAAAATGCTAAAAAAAATTGGGATGGACAATATTAGAGGGAGTGGCACCCCTATGAGTACAAGTTGTAAGCTTGACCTAGATCCAAAAGAAAAAGTAGTAAATCCCAAATTATATAGAGATATGATTAGATCTTTGCTTTATTTAACTACAAGTAGGTCTGATATAATGTTTAGTGTATGTATGTGTGCATGTTATCAATCAAACCCTAAAAAATCACATATAGCTTTAGTTAAAAGAATCTATAAGTATTTGATAAATGCTTAAGATGTAGGCTTATGGTACTCAAAACAATCTTCACTAAACTTAATTTGATATAGTGATTCAGATTTCGTTGGATGTTGCTTAGATAGAAAAAGTACAAGTGGAACATGTCAGTTTCTAGAAGTAAATTTAATCTCATGGTTTAGTAAGAAACAAAACTCAGTAGCCTTATCAATGGCAAAAGCCAAATATATTGCTATTGGAAGTTGTTATGCTCAACTATTATGGATCAAATAATAACTAGAGGACTTTGGTATCACTAATAACAATATTTCTATTCGATGTGATAATACTAGTGCTATAAATTTAACAAAGAATCCAATATTACACTCAAGAACAAAACATATAGAGGTTAGACTTCATTTTATTAGAAACCATATACAAAATAATGACATAACTCTTGAGTTTGTGCCAACTAAAAAATCAAATTATAGATATTTTCACTAAATCTTTAAATAAAGAAAAGTTTTGTGCCATAAGAAAGCAATTAGGGTTATTTGATCTATAATGTTAAAATTATTGAATATATTTATATGGTGAAATGATTGCTATGATGTGATGAATTTTTCATAAATCATCCTTGCATTAATTTCATTGAAAAAGATACGAGTCATTGCAAGACCTCTTGGATTGAAACTCTAGCCATTAAGTTCTATACCAAACTAAGCAGACTAAGATAAAAAGTCTTAGTCGGCCAAGACTTAGCCGACCAAGAACTTAATCTTAGTCGACTAAATATCAAAAATCCTTTTTATAAAATAGAATACTCGTAGGATTTTGTTTATTTTTCGTTCGCCCTTTTTTAGCCGTCCCAACTTAGAACCTAAGGGCATCCATTTTCTCTTAAAAAATCTCCAAATTAGAGCCCTAAAAACCTTGAGGAAGAGGACTTAGATCCATGATGCCAAGGAAGAAGTTACTTTGTACTCATCCTAAGATCACTTCTATTCAACTACGGTCGTATGAGCGAAGGACGAAGAACCATTCGAATGCTACTAAGTAGCCATAATCTGGTCTGATCCCTATTCCCCCAGCCACATCTCCACCTTCCTCACCTCCTCCTTTGGCCGCTCCAACTGTAGGTGCTTCACCATTCTCACCATCCTATCATTCCACTCCTATTTTCACTCTCGTTCAACCCCCATCTTAGGTCACACCCTCTCCCTCAAAGGTGATACCATTTTCTTCAAGGGTTGTGACTACTAAAAATAGATAGATTTTGGATTTCTAGAAAAAACAAGGATTTGAGATTGGGGAGTGCATCAAATTCCATGGGTGAGAGTACTTGTGTTCACTGAAATTGCCCACTTACCCAAATTTAGTGAGAGAGTTTTATGAAAATGCAAAGATAAGTTCTCAATCACTAGAAATTGAAGTTAAAGGAGTCAACATTTATTTGACAGTGAAAAACCTAGGGCAATTCCTGAAGACTCCGGTGGAAGGGGCTGAGAGGTTTGACGATCGGCAAGAAGGACTTTATCTACTATTTAATTGGGATGATGCTTTGGATTTTGAACAGATTTTGGCAAAACATTTAAGTACTGAGCATCGCCTTTTACATCACATGATTTGCAAGATTTTTATCCCCTAGATTAGATGCTTTGATTATGTGACAAGGAATGATGTGGGAATTCTTTATCATATACTAAAAAAAGAAAAATTCAATTTTCCTGCCATAAAGATGAAGAGAATGCAAGATATAAGAATGAGAGCAAAACCGGCTCTACCTTATGAAAAGTTCATAACCATCATATTTAGAGAGTTTGGTGTTGACATGGAGGGTGAATCATTCAAGGAGATGAAGCACTTTGACACGTATGATGAAAACTCCTTGAAAAGGATGGGTTTCAAAAAGATTAACAAGTAGTGGACCAAAGTTAATGATGAAAAGGAGCCCGTGCCGTGTCTGAGCCCATGTTGAGATCTGCAGGTCCATCTATTCAGCCTGCACATTTTGTTGGCCTTGAGAAAGATCGGATTACTAATATTGTGCACTAAGTCATTGATGAGATGTCCGATCAACTTTCTGCTTTGGTGGAGCATGTTGTGGAGCATGCCCTTACCAGGCAGCATTCTTAGGCAGTTGTGGATCCATCCTCCTTGACTCATCTTGACTTTACCTTAGATTAGGCCATCTATAGTTGCGTACCCTTGAGCTTAAAATCTATTTTGTATTTGACATGATATCTGTAATGGTTTAAGCTCCTTTTGATCTTTTGATGTATGCCCATTTGGCCCTATGTTTATGATCAAACTTTTAATATATATGTGAATGAAGTTTCCTATTTTCCTTATTTGCACATGCAATATATGATGGATTATCTCTTGTGTATAATGTATAATGTCTAGTACTTTTAATATTCTTGATGTGTAATGTAAATATTTATCTTTTTGATAATGATAAAATGGGGGAGAAGGATAATAATGAATGAATGTAATCTAAAAATTAAATATATAATAACTAATTTGAAGTATTTAATTTTAATTGATTCAAATATGAGAAGATGTATTTTGAAATCTCAAAAATCAATTGGCACACATTAAGGAAGAGTAAATACAAAAATTAAAACTTAATTTGAACATAGTGATCATATTCATGGGGAGCATATGAAATTCAATATGACATAAATGAATATATTGCATATAAACTAATTACATGAAAGTTATGTTGAAATTTGAAAGAAAGGTATACCCAAAGGATTTTGTCATTATCAAAAAGGAGGAGATTGTTGACCCTTGGATTGATTTTGATGATAACAAAAACATTTGAGCATAATTTGTTAAGTTACTAATATTGTTTTTGAGGATGTGTAATTTATAATACTCTAAGTGACTTTTATCAATCAAATGGAGTATCATCAATCAAAAAGCTCTTGAAGAAAATCAAGACTTGATATACCTTAAAAAGAATGGTTAATGAGAGATAAATCAAGTTTAAGAAGTAAGTCTAGCCTACAAAAAAAATTAGAGAAGAAAGGCTGTCAGAACCCAAATGGCATGTTTGGCACGCAACTTAGTCGACTAAAATTAGGAGTTAGTTGACTATGTATCAGAGAACAATAAAAATAGGAAGCACAGAAAAATGAAAATTTTGGTCTCAAGAAACTTAGTCGACTAAGTCTTAGAGGTTAGTCGACTATGTTTTAGAAGTTTATAGAAGATAGAAAGTGTAGAAAAGACTGAAGTTGAGGTGCAGGAGACTTAGTCGACTAAGTCAAGAAAGTTAGTCAACTAAGTCATTGTAACGGCTAGTTTTTTTCATAACTATATTTTTTCAGCCCCAACTTTTTTTTCAATGGCTAGATTTTTATGTCCAATGGCTAAGATATTAAATGAGGCTTCTTCAGAGGATTTAGAGTGGTGGAAATGTCTTTGAATATATAAAAAACATTTAAGAACTTCAAAAAGAAATTTTGGAACATACATTCAAGAGCCTTCAAGCCTACACCAAGTTCATTCAATGAGAGCCATTAAGTGAAGTGAAGGAATTATTTTCTTGAGATCATCTTGTCCTTCTAATCATCCTCAAAGTGAGAGAAGTCAAAGAAAATCATTGAAGAGCTTCACTACCTTCTCTCAAGTATTCAAGAAGAAGAGCAAGAACAATCAAGCCTTCTATTCATAAACTCTTTCTTTGAGCTTCATTGAGTTTTTCTTTCTAAACCTTTTTTTAATCATTGCATCTTATTTGTTTATAAGTTTCTTGGGATAAGAAACGTGGGGTTGGTCCAAGCCTAGCATTGGACTTTGTAAAGGTTTGATTGGTAAGCCTAGGTCAAAACCAATCAAGATTGATTGTTAGCCCGAGAAAATAATCATTGTAAAGGTTGTAGTTGATGAGCCTAAGTCAAAACTAATCGGATTGGATTGTGAGCCCAAGAAAAATAATCGAACTATAATCAATTGAGTGATTATAGTTGAACTCTCAAGTGATTTATTTAAGGAGTGGACGTAGGTGTCGAGTTTGGTGCTGAACCACTATAGAAGCTTGATCTCTTATGCTTATCATTGTGTTGTTTACATTGTTCTTATTCTATACTTGTATCTCACATTATTTCACCTAATACACTATATTAAAATTTAGTTTAATTAGAGTTTAAATTTTTAAACATCCAATTTACCCTCCTCTTAGGTGGTCATCCTTGGGCAACATGATTCTCAATCATCAATCAACTATTTGATCAGGTAACAACCTCTAATATATGTGACTCCATAGATTCGAAGCTAAGCCTATAGCATAGGAACCAATTTCTGTACCAATCAAAATGATCATCAAGCAATGGAATCGGATGTTCAGATAGGTCAAATGTATGCAAAGCAATATTCTTAAAATCCTGGCCTACGATTATCGTATAATTTATCCCTTTGATCAATAATGCTAAAGATGACTTCGAGTATCAACACTCATACAAGTCATTCATATTATGTTTCAAAATTTTGCAAATTCTATGACTCCTCATGAGGATTATCCAAGCCTAGATTTTGCTAAATTAAAATACAGCGAGACATTCGCTTCCTAAAGTTAATCAGTAGTGGTCAATTGTATCTTGACTCACATCGACTCTATAAGTACGTGGCTGTTTGCACCAAAGTATAGTGAGTTGTTTGCAAGTCACCATGGTAATCTCAGGTCGGAGAGACACTTATATCCTTCGGCCTTAACTAGCTACTCTTGATAGTAGAGTGCTATATTGGTCATGTTCAGTGCAAATGTACTCCTACATCCCACCTGCATGTTGTACTAGTGTCTCCATACTACTTGGTTATGAGGATAACCAATGCATATGACATACAGCGACCTACACTCGATAAGTTATCATCCTAATTAATAACTTATCATTTGGCCGTGAACTATTTAAAAACCATCCGATAAATCCTCCTTTATCGATTAAGTGTGGTTCTAAGGACTTCATCATAATTTAGGAGTTCATTTAAGCAAGATAGAACTTTTATGATAAATAAGCCAAATAATTTTATTATCTGATAATTCATATACTAATTTTAATCATCTATAACTTAGATGATTGACTTTAGGATACATTTGTTAACACCTTAGTCCTTCTTAAGTACTTAAGGATACACTTCATAGAAGTTCAGTGCTCTTTGTCTGAATTTGACTGATACCTGCTTGTGACACTCACAGTATAGGCGATATCAGATTGTGTATACAACATGGCAAATATGAGACTTCCTATTGTCGAACCATAAGGGATCTTGCTCATGCATTCAATCTTCTTAGGTGTGTTAGGGCACATCTTCTTGGAGAGATGAATGCCATATCTAAAGGGCACTAGTCTCCTCTTGGAGTTTTCTATGCTGAACCTCTTCAGCTCCTCTATGTACATCTTCTATGATAGACCCAGTATCCTATTTAGTCTATCTCTATAGACCTTAATTTCCAATATAAAAGATGCCTCTCCTAGGTCTTTCAAAGAAAACTCTTTTGACAACCACATTTCGATGGATGTCAACATGTGAATATTATTCTTAATTAGAAAGATGTTATCTACGTACAATATGAGGAAGACAACAATGCTCCCACTGATCTTTTTGAAGACATAAAGCTCCTCATCATTTTTTATGAAATCAAATGATTTGATCACATCATTAAAATGTACATTTTAGCTCTAAGATGCTTGCTTAAGTCCATATATGGACCTTTGCAATTTGAAGATCTTGTGATCACCATCAATGGATGTAAAATTAAGCGATTATTTCATATAGATATCTTTCTCAAGATATTCATTTAAGAATGTCATTTTCACATCCATCTACCATATTTTATAATCGAAATAGGTTGCAACAGCAAGCAATGTGCAGATAGATTTAAGCATGGCTACTGATAAAAAGGTATCTTGATAGTCAATATCTTAGCACTGACTATACCCTTTCGCTACTAGCCTAGCCTTGAATATCTCTACATTTTCATCGACACCTATCTTTCTCTTGAAGATTCATTTGCACCCAATAAGTACCATTCCTTTAGGTGGATCTACCAAGATCCAGAGTTGGTTCGAGCATATTGAGTCAATCTCTGACTTCATTGCCTCTAACCATTTCTTGGAGTCGATATCTGATATCCCCTCATCATAGATGTTGGGATCATAACTATGAACCTCATTTTCTATTAGGAACATTTTTTCTAAATCCTCTGAAATGGTACCTAAGTACCTCTCAGAAGGATGAAAAATTCTACCTAATCTATGAGGTGGAGGAGGTTGTGTTTGGACTGGCTCAATCTGACTAGGTTCTATAGGTTCGTTAGCTTGTTGCTCTTTGGAGACCTTCTCCTCGAGCCTAATCTATCTCTCGATGCCACCATCTTAAATAAACTATTTTTTAAAAAAAATGGCATGTCGACATACAATCACATTATAGTTTTCTGAAAGATAGAAATAATATTCTAACAACTCTTTAGGATATTCGACAAATCGAGCTTTAAAGGACCTAAACTCTAATTTATCCACCTGCTGTCTCTTGACATTAGTTGGACAATCCTAAATTCTAAGATGACTTAGACTTGACTTCTTACCATGCCATATCTCATATGGTGTGATAGGAACAGTTTTAGAAAAAATTCTATTCAGGAGGCAGATAGCGGTTATTAGATTATGTCCCCAAAGAAACTCAGAAAGATTCATGAAACTCATTATGGATCGGACCATATCTAATAGGATCCAATTTCTTCATTTGAAAATCTTGTTGAGTTGAGATGTTTTAAGTGGAGTCATTGAAATACTATACCATTTTTCTTAAGATAGTCTAGAATTTTCTAACTAAGGTATTCGCTGAAGAGAAAATCTTGTTTTCCATCATAGGATCGTTCAGATTTGATTGGATCTAAAAAAATATTTTAAAAAATTTTCTAAAAATTTTTATTAGATCTGAGATATGTTAGATCTGATTTTATATATCTGATATTAAAACTAAAAATTAAAATTAAATTTGATTTAATTTTCTTACCTTGGTTGAGTAAATAGTTTTTATCCTGCCAATGATCTATTATCATCTAGGGTTCTGGATGTAGCTATGCAATTGCCTGATCTCTACCAAAGTCCACCCTGGCAGGATTTCGATGCGCTCTCCTTATGGATTTAATCTCAAAAGATTAGATCTCGATCTAATTTCTGAAGCCTTCAAATAAACTTTGAAGGCAGTACCCTATCCCTTGATCTAGATCGTCCTGTCTTGTTTTATCTTCAGCTTTTCTCAACTTTTGATAGCTAAAACCTCACCAACTCTGGTGTGGACATGGAGAAGAGAGGGAGGAGCTCTAGATGGGGCATGGACGAGGTTTATGGCAGTAGCATATGGGTGTGGTGATCAAAGGATTAAAGCCCTAGTGCGCAGGGTCTTTAAATAGACTCCTGCACCACCTTAGAGTCCCATTTCATCAAGCAATCAAATTGCTTGATAACTTAGGACTCTAGGGCTGATAGCCCACATTCCCAACCTGATTTCTATCAGATTTGGTCAACCAAAAATATCTCCAAAGGAGGCAGCATGAAGGGATAAGGAAGAGTCCAGGGTGCTTAGGACTCTTCCCTCAAGAGTTTGATTCAAATCAAACTCTATCTTTACCTAATCTAGGCACCTCCAAAAATCACCAAATTTGGCACACTTAAACTATGACTCAAGCCCTATCACATATCCAAATATTAGATGAAAGGAGTTCCTAAAAAAATTTCTAGAAGGCTCTAATCCTATGACCCTTAATTCTCTCAATTAGGTCAACTATTGACCCTAGTTCAAAATGGAATTATTTCTAGAATTAATCAAACCTAGATAAGTTTCAGCTAGATGAAAATAAACCTATTTATAATCTAGAAATATGTCAAATCAAATTTGACTAAATAGAGATAGATCAGAAAAACTACAGAAGGAGAATGTCAGGCTTAATCGTGTGCTAGCATAATTTTCTTAAACCTGATTAGATCTAATCCAAAACAATCAAACAAACTAAGCCTAATTAATCACATCCAAATCCAAACCTTTATTTGTGTAACCCAATTAGGTTCAATTGAAAGATCAAGGGTGCTTCTCCTAAGGCTTGGAAGATCATGAAGGAGTCAAGATGGTGGCTCCTGGAGGCTTGGATCGGTTGAAGTTGTATCAACTGAGAAAGAGGGCTGACATACTGTCGAGCTAGCTCAGATATAGGTCAAGCCAGCTCGAGATGAGATCGAGTCAGCTCTCTCAAATAAATAGAGAATGTGTATTTGAGAATCTATGGCTTGACAGGCAATCGAGTTGACTCGAGTGTTCATTGAGCTAGCTCGATCAGGCGAATAGATGAGCACGAGTTTCTTTGTTTGATCTTGGATTGGATCTAATCCAAGGGGTCTTAAGGCTTGAGTTGAGAGGTCTTAAGGTGGCTAACTTATATATAGGGCTGAGTCTTTAGTCCTAGGGATGAGAGCTTATAAGACATGGACTTGGATGAGTGCTTTTTTATATGAGTTAGCCTAGGAGAGTTTTTTAGGGCTTAGTCATATTGACTCAGGGCGGTTATATATACTTTATATATGTAATATTTTTTGATAAGAAGATAATATAGAAATTTCTTTTCTCCCTAAAACCCTATTCCTCTCTCTCTGGATTTGTCGCCCATCTCTTGGTTTCTATTCATCAGGGATGCCTTCTTCTTCTGGTTAAAGATCTTTGGTTATTGGTTTTAGATTTTCTAATCTCCAGTGAATCAATTTTTATAATTGGTATCAAAGTTTAGATCGTGTGGAGGAAGAAGAAGATCACAGAAGGAAGAGATCTATAAAGGCTAAAGTTTCAGCGAGATCCTATCGAGGTATTTCTCATCTATCTTAGTGATTTTGCTATTGTGTAACTTGGATCTGGTCATTGAAGGTAGCATAAAAATATATTTTGAGAAGTTTGATGGAAAGATAGCTTTTTCATGTGGAAAGTTCATGTAAAGGATCTTCTTGTGTAGTATGAATTAGATCAACCTTTGGAGAATAAGCCAGAAGGGATGACAGATCGATAATACATGTCGATGGAGAAATTGGCATGTTCTATGATTAGAGGATGTTTGGCAAACTCGACCCTCTATTCAGTGCTGAAAGAGAAAATCCATAAAGGACTTTGGTTAAAGTTGCAGGATCTTTACATGGAAAAGAATATGTGCAACAAACTTATATTGAAGAAGAGGCTGTATAGCCTTCGCATGGTTGAAGGTGCAAATGTCCTTAGTCACATACAGTTGTTTGATCAAGTGAGCAATGAATTGCTGAATGTTAGGGTAAAAATGGAGAAGGAAGACAAATCATTGCTATTACTTTGTTCACTATCCCCTTCCTATGATCCACTGGTTATTACACTGCTTTATGGGAAAGAGATATTGTGCTATCAAGACATTATCTCGGTGTTGCGCACAAATAAGCAGAGAGAGAAGATGATCAAGGATGGCATTTTCTTGGAGGGTTTGACTATAGGGAAAGATCTGAAAGAGGAAGGATAAGAGGAAAATCAAGGGGGCGATCAAAATCTCGAAAAGGCAGAAAACAAGTAAAGTATTACAAGTGCAATAAGATTGGACATTTTCATCATGATTGCCCGCAGTTGAAGAATCAAAATGGAGAAAATGGAGGATCAGATTATTTGAGTATAGTGATTGATTAGGAGGTGGAGGATGACCTCTTGGTGGTGTCGGATCATCACAAGCAAAGCACAAAAGTTTGGACCCTAGATTCAGCCTGTTCGCATCACTATACCCCAAACTGGTCTTGATTTTCTACATACATTGAGATCGATGGGGGGAGCATGACACTTGGGGATCATCACCCTTGTAAGATTACTAGTATTGAGATAATTAGCATGAGGATATTTGATGGGATGGTGCGGACTCTCATGAATGTGAAGCATATCCCAAAACTACTGAAGAACCTTGTGACATTGGGCTACTTGGAGCGGAGTGATTACAGCTTTAGCATTCATGCCAATAGTGGAGTATTGAATCTCTTCAATGGAGCCATGATAGTAATGAGGGGTAGAAGGTTGAAAAATAACCTTTATATGATGGAGGAATCAATGATGACTGGAGGATACGATATAGCAGTAGCAATGCAGGATCAGCAGGGGGCTTATCGGTTGTGGCATTATCGTCTGGGCCACATAGGAGATAGAGGGCTGAAGGAGTTGAGCAAAAAGAGACTAATCTTTGATCTAGGTGAAGGAGTTTTTGAGCTTTGTGAGCCATGCTAGATAAAAAAATAGAGAGTTTAGTTTGCGTCAGCACAGCTTACATGGCAGCCCCACTGGATCTAGTTCACATGGATGTATTGGGACCGACTCTAGTTTCTGCCAAAAATGGAGGAAGATACTTCTTGACCATGATAGATTGTTTCTCAAGAAAAGTTTGGATCTACTTTTTAAGGGAGAAATCAGAAGTCTTCACCAAATTCAAAGTTTGGAAGGCCGAGATGGAGAAAGAACAGGGCAGAAGTGTGAAGTGTTTGCAGTCTGACAATGGTGGGAAGTATACCAGCAAGGAGTTCAAATTTTTTTGTGAGGAGTTTGGCATCAAAATATACATCTTGATGAAGAAGACTCCTCATCAAAATGGGGTGGATGAGAGAATGAACAGGTCCCTTATGGAGAAAGCAAAATGCATGAGACTGCAGGCAGGGCTTCCTAAGGTATTTTGGATAGATTCAGTGGATGCAGTCTGCTATCTAGTGAATCGATCATCTCACACTAGGTTAGATGTAGGAATTCTAGAGGAGAAATGGTCTAGAAGGAGTATAAACCTGAACCATCTAAGGATGTTGGGTGCATGCCATTTGTGCACATCGGTGCTGGTGAGCGGAGCAAATTGGACGCCAAGGCAAAGAAGATGGTGTTCTTGGGATATCCATGAGGTGTTAAGGGGTACCGGCTGTGGGATCCCTTAGAGAAGAAGGTCGTTATCAATAAGAATGTGGCCTTTGATGAAAACTCAGTTCTACATAGGCGAGGTGGCATAGAAGGATAGTAGGAGCAGCAAATGGTCCAACAAGGTAATGCTGGACAACTAATCTCTTATTCTGTTTTGCCACTTGCAGGTGCACCGAGAGGACTTGAGTTTTAGGTGGAGGATTGTTCAAAAAAATCTCTATAAGTGGAGAAGACTGAAATAGGGGTTAGAAGCCAGGAAGACCAATGAGAGCATGCTGGATCAACGAACGACATCAACATTGCATTGCATAAGCCGAAGAGGAACGTGCGACAACCAAATTGATATGGCTTTAGAGATTCAGTGTCATATGCCCTGGTGATAGTGAATGGAGATCCCTAAACTTACGAGAAGGCTATAGAGAGCCAGGATAGAGATAGGTTGATTCAAGCTATGGCTGAGGAAATGCAGTCTCTCCAAAAGAATCAAACATGGTGTTTGGTGCAACTGCCAAAGAGAAAGAAACCCATTGGATGCAAATGGATTTTTAAATGCAAAGAGGGGCCTTCAAAATAGGAAGGTAACAAATACAAAGTAAGATTAGTGGCCAAAGGGTACTCCCAGAAGAAAAGCATCAACTTCAATAAAGTTTTCTCTCCGATCGTCAAGCGTATGCCTATTAGGATGCTGCTGAGCATCATTGCAGCTTAGGACTTGGAGTTGGAGCATATGGACGTTAAGAAAGCATTTCTTCATGGACATCTGGAGGAGAGCATCTACATGCAGTAGCCACCAGGGTTCACAGAGCCTAGAATAGAAGAGAAGGTTTGTTTGCTATAGAAGTCGCTATATGGGCTGAAGCAGTCGTCGAGGCAGTGGTATGATAGGAACGCGATGTTGTCGTTAAGACATCATGTTTATCAGTTATATCCAACTTCTTAAAATAATTAAAAATACATAGATAGTAGTGAGTCGGATCAAATCCAAAGGGAAGGTAGTGTTTTAGATTTGAAAATCTTTGATTTTTGAAAAAAAGAAAAGAATTTGAGTTTTGAAATCAAAAGTGAAGTTGGAAAATTAAAAGTGAAAATTAAAAGATGTAAAAGTTTAAACTTGGTACTAAGATCTAACTAGTAGATCTTAGCATCTATTTGCAATAAAATAAAAAATAATAATTAAAATATAGAAATTAAATTATAATAAAAATAAAGAGCTAAAATTAAAGTATAAAAAATAAAATTTTTATTAATTAAAATTTTAGAATTTAAATACATGAAATTTAAAAAGAAAATAAAATAAAATAAAATAGCCTGATCTCTGATCTTGGATCGGCATTGGTAGAAAGATGGTATAGAAGCCCAGCTCTTCTTCTCGGCACCCATTGCTTTGAAGCAGCCATTAACCCATAGCCTAGCTTCCTCCTGTACCAAAGCTTCACTTTGATCAGATCCTGATTTTTAGAGGCTTAGGGTCCTTTTTATAGAGCTAGGAGGGCTGGAGAGTTTTCTTCTAGGCAATGTGGGACTAAGGAGCTCTTCGATCGTCAAAATATGAAGAAATTTGAGTAAAAATTGGATTAAAAGAAGTCCTAGATGAATTCTACTACTCTGGATGAAATTTGGCCATTGATAGAAATCCAACGGATCAAAAATCATCAAAATCGGATGTGTATCAGCCCAGATCATGTTGGATTAAATTCTGGCCATCCGATCACACGTTGATGAAGAAAATCTAACCATTAATCATGCGTCGAGAGTCCTGATCACTATCAGGAGCATTCTGGACAATTGGATCATCTCCTGAATCAAGCGTTGCCATTGGATGGTGATCCGCGTGAAGTCTGATGTAGAAAAACTTCCTCCACCGTCCGATCTTGATCGCAAGATACTACAACCGTTTGATCGCGCAATTACTATTCTTATGGACCGTATGGATCGGCTTCACAATACACCATAACCAATCAGTGCCTCCTATTACTGAGTGAAAAGTCCAAAATATCCTGTGAGCCACGATAGATTTTCGTGGACCCTTTAAGGGTCTAGGTCCGCCACGTGTCGCGCTGTGATTTGCCGATTTCTACTGAGCTGGCAGTCCACACCTGGATCGTGGACCAGCTAACGACTTTCGCAGCTGAGTTGGCTTGGCTTAGCACATTTGGATGCATTGGCTTCATCGGCTTGGTGGCTGGGCTTGCGAAGCCAGTTGAGCCTTTTTTTTTTAATTTTTTTCATTTATCTTTAGAAATTCATATCTTCTCCATTTTGCTTCAAACTTATTTTATTGTGATAAAAAAAATATGCTCTTTCCATTGATAATAAAATTTTATTTTTTAATTTTATTATTTTTTAATTAATTTTTAATTAATAAAAATATAAATTTTTTAAAAATATGTATCAATTAATTAATAATTTTTAAAAATTAATATAAATTAATTAATAAATTAATACTTTTATTGATAAATTTATGGTACTTATCACACCCTCCAACTTAAGCTTTGCTCATCCTCGAGTAAAGAAAGAATTTAGTTTTAAATACCTTTTAATTTTAGAGTTTCGAATTTTACTTAAGCAGTTTTCAAAATGGCCATTGATATTTAGTAGAGCTTAAGTGAGATATATCATTGGGATATTAATACTTATCAATAGAAAAATTAAGTAAAGAATATTAATTTTTTTTGATTTTTTTCTAAATTATCATATCTTTATCTTTGAATTATCTAAACTTTCATATAGGCAAGTGTATTGCTACTTTCACCCTTCATTTATTGATTTTTATTTTCACATTACCCATTTTTTGATGTGAATATCATTGCTTACTTAGGCAATGGGATCTGGTTACTTGATGGGAAACTAGTATTTCTTTTTTTTTTTAACATTGTACGACTATTGAGTGTCTTAACCCATTAAGCTTTCTATTTGATTCATGTAGCGAGTCTTGGGCCAATGACTCTTAAACTAGTTGGCTTTACGGCACTAGGTATAGAATACCTCTTGGGCTTACTAGCTCGAATCAAATAGGCTATAATTTAAGACTAGCTTTACAACAAGCTTCTTTGTCCTTTCCACCTTTTGATGCGAAACTCAATGCTTGCTTAGGTAAAGAGGCCCGATTACTCAGTGAGAAGTACTTGAAAACTATTTTATTTAATTTTTTATATGGAAAAATATATAGTTACCTTACACAAGCCCATAAAAAGTAAACTTTTCTTTGATGCTAGTAGAAAATATTAGAAATGCTCAAAGAAAAAACTTTTTATGTTTTAAACTTAACCCTTTATTGAATTTTCTTAATACTTGATTTCTCAATGTCTCATAGATTCTCTAACCTGTGTATCAATTTTCTTTTAAAAATGCTTAATTTAATTTGATTCTTAAGCATAGTCAGGTGTCTAAATACTAAATACTAACTTTTTTGAGGACTAAAAATTTTTATTTTTCTTCCCCCCCAACTTAATCGACATTATCCTCAATGGAGAAGAAAAAATAAAGGATATAATAAAGAACATGAAAGAATACACTGACTATATATATATATATATATATATATATTTTGGTCCAGCACATACCTTTGAAAATTTAAGCTCTCCCTCCAACTTATTCAAATTATCCTAAAGAAAATTAAATAAAAAGATAAATTAAACTTAAAAAAACTAAATATTGGGTCACCTCCCAACTAGCGCTAAGTTTACCATCTTTAGCTAGATACAATGCAGCTTACTATCCTATGTCGAATATTGGATTGACAAGTTCTAATGGTTTTGGATTATCAATCTCAAAAAGTTGATTTATAATCCCATTATTGATATATTCATTGTTAATTTTAGGAACATAATTTATGATCCCATTCTCAGACCCATGTTTATTAAGAATTTCTCCTATGTTTTTCTAAGATGTTTATGAATGGAGTTTTAGGAGTTAAGTTTAATTCAATGGGTGCTGGAAGGGTGTCTAAAGATGGTTTTAATTCTAGAGGTAAATTAATGTGATCTTGCTTAAATAACTCCATTGATACTTCATTACGTGCCTCTTGATTTGATGACTCGGATGATGGTTTAGTCATTTCTATGAGTGGTTCAGTGGGAGGCTCCCATCTCTGGCTATTTTTATTGTTCCTAAATATTTTATCTAGGTTCTCATATTCATGGGTTGGCCAGATACTAGATTCAAGGTCGACTTTCTCATCGCTAATGTTTATGGGTTCATAAATTTCATCTTGGACTATACTTATATTAGCATGCTTAGTAGATTCCTATTCCAAGTTGAAAATATTCATCTCGATAATCATGTTTTCAAAAGATAGTTTCATAAGTCCATTCCGACAATTGATTTTAGCATTAGCAGTAGCTAGGAATGGTCTTCCTAAATCACTGGGATTTGACCCTTAGGATTTGATATTGGCTCAGTCTCTAAAATAACAAAATCAATTGAAAAGATAAAATTTCCAACCTTAATCAAAACATCTTCTACCATTCCCTTGGGGATCCTAAAAAATCAGTCTGCTAATTATAATGTGATCCCTATTGGCTGAAGCTTTTCCAATCCTGATTGCTCATAAACTAAATAGGACAAAATATTTATACTAGCCCCTAAATTAAGTAACGCCTTCTCAATGTGGATTTCTCCTATGATATATGAAATTATTAGAGACCCTAGGTCCTTGTACTTTATAGGCATATGACTTAACAAATATGAACTCACACTTGCTGCTAAGAAAGCTCTCTTTGGTACATTAGTCATCTTTTTCTTGGTGCAAAGATCTTTTAAGAATTTGGCATAAGTCGGAACTTGTTGGATCATGTCTAGTAGAGGAATATTTACTTGAACTTGCTTAAATACCTC
The DNA here is from genome assembly GCA_006176705.1 of Cocos nucifera. Taxonomy (NCBI): domain Eukaryota; kingdom Viridiplantae; phylum Streptophyta; class Magnoliopsida; order Arecales; family Arecaceae; genus Cocos; species Cocos nucifera. The sequence goes on from QRFJ01000694.1 coordinate 451,487, forward strand.
TAATATTTTGTTTAAATATTTTGATTGTTTATTAGATCTTAATTAATTTGGAAAAGGAGCTCTAGAGATTGTGGGCATCTGGTTTAGGGCATTATCAATTTCAGGAGCTTGAGTTTGTAAGATAAATTATTCATTAGGTGGCTCAATAGACTCAGCACTAGTATTAGATGTGTTTACCTTATTATCTACTTATTTTCTTGATCTCAAGGAATGAATAGCATTAACTTGATTAACCTGATTTTCTTGGGATGGTCTACTATTTTGATTCCTTGGGTTGGGCTTAGGTTGGCTAAGCAGCCTACCTCGTTCACATTCACTTATGGCCGATGCTAGCTGACTCACTTGCATTTCTAAGTGGGCTATGGCCTAAGAATTTGAATTTAGAATTTGGCCCATGGTTTGCATTAAATTGCTTAAGATGGTATTGGTGTCAGCATTAGATTTGGCTAGGGTTTCCAAGCTTTTCTCTAAAGAACTAAGTTTCTTTCCATTAATATTAAAGTCTGATGGTGGTAGGGTGTTTATCACAGGATTAGGCCTTGGGTTTTGCTGATTGAAACTTAGACCACCTACATTTAGATTTTATGATCATGAAAAATTTGGATGATTCCTCCAACTTGGGTTATAAGTAGGTGCATAGGGATTGTTCAATGGTCTCTGATATATGGCATTCACTTGTGCACATCCATTATTTAATTGGTTCATTGGGAGGGGACATTCCTCAAGGATATGGTCTGGTGCATTGCACCCGTTACACATGGGAGCAAACATTTGGTTCACACTGGTTGGTCTCTGAAGTTTTAAGGCCTCTAACCTACGTGTCAAAGTCATAATTTTGGCTTCTGCAGCTAGGAAGATTTGAATTTGGTAAATTTCACCTCTTGAAGGTGTTGATTTTTCTAGTTCCCTAGTTGTTTTCCATTGTAAACTTTTCTCGGTTAGGTCTTCTAAAAATTGTTAGGCTTCATTTGATTCTTTGTACATAAATTGTCCCTGGCACATGGACTCTAGCATTGTTCGGGAATTTGAATCTAATCCTTAATAAATTATTTGGCATAGCCTCCAAGTTTCTATTCCATGGTTTGGGCATTGGGTCAAGAGGTTCTTGAATCGATCGAAGTATTTCCAAAATGATTCATTAGCTAGTTGATAGAATTGGTTTATTTCATTTCTAATTCTAGCTGTTTTATGATGAGGAAAATATTTTTTTAAGAATATTCTCATAAAGCCCTCTTAGGTCGTGATAGATTGATTTGGAAGACTATAAAGCCACTTTTTGGCATTATCCTTAAGGGCAAAATTGATTAATCTCAGTTTAATTTCGTCCTCTGATAATTGTTGTAGTTTCATAGTTGCACAAACCTCTTCAAATTCCCTAATGAATATATATGCATCCTCTATTTCCATAAATTTTGGAAGCATGTTAATGATTTGAGATTTAATTTCAAAGTTGTTTGCTATGCGTTGGGGCAACCTGATACAAGAGGGTTGGATGAAACCAACTAGATAACATAAGTCCTTAAGGATTTGAGGCTGAGGCTGATTTGCTAAATCCATTGTGGATGTTGAGGTTGTAAGATCTGAAATAGAAATTAAATCCATTTTGACTAGGCGACCAGAAATTCTTCTCCACATAAGTGCTGGAGAATTCACTATATTCTCAATGTCCTAAATCTTTTTTTTTAATTTTTTTTTAAACTTTTTTTTAAAGTTCTAAGTTAATTCAACCTTTTCATACCCTAGGACAACATGCAACATAACTTCTTGTTATGCCAGGGCAACCTTATGTTAGGGCAACAGAGATTGAAAATACCTGAAGTAAAAATTTTTATTTTCAAATAAGTTTCAAACAAATTAATCCTAACCTAAGATCAACCTAGACCTAGATAGCTCCAAACTATTCCAAGTCAGCCTTCGAGCACTCCAGGTGTAGGATCAGCCAATCAACTGGCTAGGTAAGTATAAGGTTGGTGGGAGTCCTCCTGTTACTTGCCTTAGACACCAATTGTACTTGGCCACGTAAGCTAACGAAACTAATTAGAAACTACCTTCCTTCGGGCCCAGTCGTCCTTGAACCACTTTCCTAGACACCAGTGTGAAGGAAAATCCTGATTTTCCAGATCAGTTCATTCAGATCTGATCAGATCAAGAGATATATTTTAAAAATTTTTCTCTTTAATCTAAATTAGATCTAAAATACTTCAGATTTGATTCTTATTATTCTAATAATAAAAATAAAATTTAGATAAATTAAATTAAATTTAATTTACCTTGATGTAGGATAATCTTATTATCCGTTAATGATCCTGTAAATAGCGGAAGGTTCTGGATCTAGCCATGCAAGTGCCTGGCCTCTACTAGTATCCACTTAAATTAGATCAGGAGATTCTTTTTTTCTCTATCACGTCTCCAAATAATCAGATCAGAATCTAATTTGGAGGATCTTCAAAACACCTTTCGAAGATTAACAGTTGTCCGTTGCAGCAGTGCAGCCTTCTAGCTTTCTATCGCCTTTCTCTCATTTGGATTGCACCAACTAAGATCCCAAACTACTTTGGGCATGGAGAGGAGAGGGAGAAGATGGGCTTGGCATGGAGGAAGAGAGACAAACAGCCTTGGGGTGCAGAGAATTCAATTACTCTTTGGGTTAGGCGCAGGGTCTTATTTATAGACTATGCATGATCCAACTCCTCTTCTTCCCAACCAATCACAATCCTTTGTGAAATCAGATCTAAATCTGATTGGTGGGAATAGAGTTCCTTGGATTCCTCCTTAGATGGCACCTAAGACCAGTCAAAGTTGGTTGTTAGAAGGAGTCTAATCGAAATTCTAAAAGGAGATGGAGTTCCTATCCAACAGGGACTCTTGGGCGCCTCCTGCTTGGGCGCACGCCAAGGGTGGCGTGCGCCCTCCTCCTTACCAGCTTCTAGCAGGGGGATAGGCCCCCACCAGCTTTCTAATAGGTGCGTGACACATGGATAGAAGTCAAAGTATCAATGGTCAACATTTGATCAGTCAAAGGTCAACTTTTGACCAAAGTCAAAGGACGAGAAATGGTAGGTGACCAAAAATGGTAGGTATTGTCTTACAAAATAAGACTACCCTTTTCTTATTTGGACAGGCTCCAGTCAGACCAAGTGAAGGCCTCTGATCGAGCACAAACTTCTTTGCCTCAGTCAGGATAACTATTTATGATAGTAAAAGAAGAACGTTAGGTTCAATCGAGTGCTAGCACGATTTCCTTGAACCTAATTGAATCTCATTCAGATCAATTGAACTAGATCAGTTCAATTGATGATCACCAGATTCAAACCCTTATTTGTGTGATCCAGTTAGGTTCAGCTTCTATATGGTAATGGGATATGTCATGATCTCTATCATCGACATCATCGAAACTCCTTTCGATGGATCAGAACTCTTTTGATTCAAACAGCTAGAATGATCGATCATCTAAATCATTCTAATTGCTCCCAAAATCCACCAGTGACACCTAGCAGTATATGGTGGAAACCCATCAGAGCTGAATGCGAACCTCTTGGTGTAGCTACCTATGTGATTAAGTTCTTCTATCTTGAGCCTCGATCAGATTAGGGTTAAGGTGAACTCGTCAAACCCTAGTTTCTGTCATATGATGTAATCATTCGATTCAAGTCCGATGTGAAAATCTAAATAGAAACTCTTTCTATTATTTCACTCTACCATGGCCATGGGCTTCTGAACTTGATTCTTATGATCATCATAGGGCTGCTCCTCTACCACCGAGGTAGATAGATTCCATCTTGATGCAATCCAGTTCCTACAATGAACATGCTATAGCCAACATACACCTCAGGGTTCCATATGGCTAGGAGACCAAGTAATGGTGTAGTCAAACTATAACACCCTCAAGGTGAACTGCCGATGCACCTCAGGTCAAAGAACCAGACACACTACTGCAGCATCGAGTCAGTCATTGACGAGAAGGTAGACTTCCTAATAACTATTCGAGGTGGTCATGCTCAGTGCCCTCGTTCTCTAATGAGTACCTATACTCTCGCTTCGGTGTCTCCACACCGTAGACTCAAGACTCATCTACTAAAGAGAAGCGATTGTACACCAACCATCCGGATCAATCACCATCCTCGTGATGATCCTATGGTCGGGAGTATTTTATGAGTTAATAATGATTATTCATGTCTTAAATTTTCAACTCTTGAAAATATGAATTATCATTACCATTAACTCAAAGGATGTATCACAGACACTAAATACACATATGTGATAGAAAATAACCCATTTTATTGATTATAGTCAAAATTATAATTTTGCCCCTAGAAGTGTATTACAAGTGTCAGTCAATTCTGGCTTCTAGGGCACATATATCTAACAATCTTCCACTTATCCTAAAGCCAATTGGCTACAAGTCTATGTCCCATCTTCTCAAGGAGGGCTTCGATCTTCTATTGTCCCAACGGATTTGTAAGTGGGTCTGCCGCATTGTCAATAAAATTGACTCTCTTGACCTCGACGTAACCCTTTTCGAGGTAATCGTGGATGATGTCGTATCGCCGCTCAATGTGCTTGGATTTCTGGTGAGACCTCGGCTCCTTAGTAAGGGCTATGGCTCCATTGTTGTCGTAGTACAGAGGAATGGTCCTTAGCTCATTGTACTTATGAGCTAAGTACAATGATAAAATCAGTGGGAGGATGTCATCTACGTACAATACGAGGAAGATAAAATCCCTAAACAAATTTGGTTCCAATTGGTCCTTAGCTCATTGTACTTGTGAGACTTTCTCATCAAGCTTAATCTGCTTTCCAACGCCGCTATCTTGAATAAACTATTTTTCAAGAAAGATGGCATGTCGACTCACAATCACATTGTGGTCTTCTGGAATGTAGAAATAGTATCCTAATGACTCTTTAGGATATCCTATGAATCGAGCTCTGAAGGACCTAAACTCTAACTTGTCTGCTTGTTGTCTTTTGACATGAGCCGGACAACCCCAAATTCTGAGATGACTCAGACTTGGTTTCTTACCGTGCCATATCTCATACGGTGTGGTAGGAACGGTTTTAGAGGGAACCCTATTCAGTAGATAAATTGAAGTTAACAATGAGTGTCCCCAAAGAAAATCAGGGAGGTCTGTGAAGCTCATCATGGATCGAACCATATCCAATAGAGTCCGATTTCTCCGTTCTGAAACCCCGTTGAGTTGAGGTGTTCCTGGTGGAGTCCATTGAGAGACTATGCCATTTTTCTTAAGATAGTCTAGGAATTCCCGGCTAAGGTATTCACCTCCTCGATCTGATCGAAGAACCTTAATGGGTTTTCCAGTTTATTTTTCTACTTCATGTCTGAATTCTTTGAACTTTTCAAAAGCTTCAGACTTGTGTCTCATAAGATACACATACCCATACCTAGACAGATCATCGGTAAAGGATAATGAAGTAGACAAAATTGCCTCTAGCCGGCACATCAAATGGGCCGCACACATCAGTATGTACTAGGGCAAGGAGATCTGTGGCCCTTTCCCCATGTCCTACAAAAGGGAGTTTAGTCATTTTGCCTTGAAGACAAGATTCACAAGTTGGATATGACTCAGAAGTCAATGGACTCAATAGCCCATTTTTCTCCAATTTGTTGATCCTATCTTCTGCTATATGACCTAATCTCAGGTGCCATAGATATCTATCGTTTGGACTATCCCTAGGTCGTTTGGCATTCACGTTTTGCTCGATAGTTAGAATAGGTACATCAATATGTAGCTGATAAAGACCATTAATAAGGAAAACCATTTGCAATTTTATTTCTTTCATAAAGAATGTTACAATGGTCCTTAAAGAAGGTAATCACATAAGCCTTCTTGTGCTAAGCATGAAACAGAAATCAAATTCCTGCTAGCTGCAGGCACATAATAACAGTCTTTCAAAACTAAGTCTAAACCAGATGGTAATCGAAGAGGGTATGTTCCCACGGCTACTGCAGCAACTCTTGCTCCATTACCGATGCGTAGGATCATGTCTCCATCCCTCAGCCTCCTGCTATCCTCAAGACCCTGCATGGAAGTGCACAGATGAGCACTAGAACCAGAGTCAAGCACCCAACTGGATGCAGAAGAAACCGTAAGGTTAGACTCAATAACGAGCATACCTCCAGAAGGACCTTCCTTCTTGTTCTTCAGGGTGGCCAGGTAAGTAGGGCAGTTCCGCTTCCAATGGCCGTCGCTGTTGCAATGGAAACACTTTCCTTTGCCATCGGCCTTTCATCTTCGGCTCTGCCTTCTTCTTCTTTGATCCTTCCACCTTTTGCTTTTTCACAGACTTCTTTTTCTTTCCATAAGACTTTCTTTTGGAAGAAGTCCATTCCATAGCAAGAACTGAGCCTTTAGAACCTTTCATAGAAAGCTCAGCGGTAACCAGCATATTCATTAATTCGGCCAAGGAATTTCTGAAGTTTATGCATGTGGTAATTCATGATGAATTGCCCATATGCATCAGTCAAGGATTGCAGAATAATATCGTTCTGCAGGTCTCCAAGTCCAACTTCACACCGAGCTTCTCAAGCTCTTCCATGTCCTTGATCATTGTCAGATAGTGATCTTGGACTGACTGCCCATCACGCATCTTAGCCTTAAAAAGTCATTTCGTGACTTGATATTTGGCTGCGCGACTCTGTTCACCAAACATCTCCTGCAGGTGAGCCAACATTTGGCGAGCAGTCCCGATATCCTTCATGTTGGCGCTGGAGCTCATCAGACATCGAGCCCAACATGTAATATCTGGCCTTATTATCTTCGTCTATCCATTTTTCAGAGATGCTCTCTGTTCAACAGATGGACGGGCTGGTAAGGTGGGAGGGTCCTGGTCCAAAACATGGGTTAACTTCTCAAAACCCAAAATAATTTTGTAGTTCCTGAGCCAATCTTTATAATTGGGTTTGGTCAGTCTATGTGTGTCCAGGATACGTGCCAATGGGTTGGACGCAGACATTTTCCTGTAGAGAGTCAAAGATTCTAGTTAGATACTGTAATTTTGACTTGACCAATTTATTTAGGGATTTTATTTTTAAACAAATTAGCTCCCACTATTTTCTCGGATCCCTACACTCCCTCTGTAGAGATGCGAAAATCTCCATGATTAATGATTTCTAGTGGGTGGTGCGGTCTCACCAACTGACTCATCACCTCACCTAACAGTTATTGGTGATGGGTTAGCCAATGAGTGAACAACTCTTGTTCAATGATTCTCTAATCATGGTGCACCCAAACTTGGATCTCTAATTCATGAATCTCACCGTATCCGAAATATTGATCCACTCCTTAGTTAAGTCAGACCCACCATTTGCATAGACTGGGATTCCTAATTGAGTCTCTCACCGTATCCAGAATATTGAGCCCAACTCATCCTCCAGCCCATAGCATCCAATGCCTAATAGACATGGTTGCATCTTCTCGGTGCAACTGAGCCACTGTATCCAGTCGAGAACAATCAACCCCGGAGAAGGGCCCGCACATCTACAATGGTGGAAGACCTCAGACTTAATCTTTTCTTAGGGAGAATTGATTCAGGTCTCATTAAACTAGACTTGTCATAGTCATAACAATTATGACTAACCTAGTGGCATGGGTTAGCTCGGATTATTGACCACCTCAGATCAGAACTGTGTCAACAGATATGGCCAGGTAAGTGAGATCGGTGGAAGGAATATGCCATTAACTCGTACAAGAATGCATTCAGGTCGAGTAGCTTCCAATTAAAAATCAGTCGGTCGTATGTGCCAAACTTACCTTAGACACCAAATTGTTGAGCCAGAACCAATTGGGATTAGCCTACAATCCAGACTCTAACCTCTGAGCCTAATTAGGTCTTGCTTGATCGTGACTCGATCTTGACCCAGACTTAATCCTATTAGGCTGGTCAATTTAAGCATTGTTGATCCCATCTAACCAACTCTTGATTCGGTTTGATCAACCGCTTAGACCTAATTGAGCTACCCAAGCCCGAACCCAGTATTATGAATATGTCTTAGATCTAAAATTCTCAATTTTAGACCTAATTAATATTTCATAATCTTAATTCTTAATTAAGTAGGGTTCATAAACAAAATATGCACAATAAATCCTAGGGTTTCAGGATCTAGAGTTTTGCAGAAAGTAAGTTTTGGATTTCTGATTAAGGACGAACATGCAGCACCCCTATACGTTATAAGAACACCCCATCGAATGGAAAGAGAGAGCCTTTAAATCCTTCTTCATTCTTATGATCGGACGGCTAAGAGGAACGCCTTAATCAGGAACATGCAATACTACAAAATAATTTTAGATCTATATCATATATCTCATATACAAATTAGATCTAATCATGGCATATTTTGCATACATCTCATGTATCAAATCATGCATATTTTTAGATCTAAATTATCTCATAATAATCTAAAAAAATAGATTTAAATTGATCTTATCAAAATAAACTCTAATCTAGACAACTATGTAGAACTATTCTACAACTAGTCTAGACATGCATCAATCATATCTCATATGATGTTAAAATTAAATAATTTTTATTTACTATTTTTTAGATATTATTATAATAATTATAATATCAAAAAATAGTAAATAAATAGATCTAAAATATAATTTAATCAAATTAAATTGAAAACATGCAAGACTATTCTATAGAACTATTCTATTTTAGAACTAGTAATGCATATTTTCTAATCTTAGATCCAAATCATTTAATTTTAATTTTTTTTGATTTCAGATCTGATCACATCTCATGTGATATCTAAAATCACTTTATTTTTTGATTAAAATAAATTTAAAATTAGATCTAAATACTTTAGAACCTTGGCTCTGATAGCAGTTGAAGGAAAATCCTGATTTTTCGGACCAGATTCGTTCAGATCTGATCTGATCAAGAGATATATTTTAATTTTTTTTTTTAATCCAAATTAGATCTGAGATATTTTAAATCTAAATCTTATTACTTTAATAATAAAAATAAAATCTAGATAAATTAAATTAAATTTAATTTATCTTGATGTAGGGTAATCTTATTATCCGTTGATGATCCTATAAGCAACGGAAGATTCTGGATCTAGCCACGCAAGTGCCTAGCCTCTATCAGTATTCACTCAGACTAGATCTAAAGATTCTCTTCTTTTTTATCACATTTTCAAAAATTAGATCTAAATCTAATTTGGAGGATCTTCAAAATACCTTTCGAAGATCAGCAGTTGTCCTTTGCAGTAGCGCAGCCTTCTAGCTTTCTATCGCCTTTCTCTCATTTGGATTTCACCAACTAAGATCCCAAACTATTTTGGGTGTAGAGAGGAGAGGGAGAAGATGGGCTTGGTGTGGAGGAGGGAGAGACAATCAGCCTCGGGGCACAGAAAATTCAATTACTCTTTGGGTTGGGCGTAGGATCTTATTTATAAACTATGTGTGATCCAACTCCTCTTCTTCCCAACTAATCACAACCCTTTGTGAAATCAGATCTAAAGCTGATTGGTGAAAATAGAGTCCCTTAGATTCCTCCTTAGATGGTGCGTAAGATCAGTCAAAGTTGGTTCTTAGGAGGAGTCTAATTGGAATCCAAAAAGGAGATGGAGTCCCTGTCCAACAGGGACTGCTGGGCGCCTCCTGCTTGGGCACACGCCAAGGGTGGCGTGCGCCCTCCTCCTTGCCAGCTTCTGATAGAGGGACAGACCCCCACCAGCTTTTCAATAGGATCGTGACATGTAGACATAAGTCAAAGTATCAATAGTCAATATTTGATCAGTTAAAGGTCAACTTTTGACCAAAGTCAAAGAACGAGAAATGGCAGGTGACCAAAAATGGTAGGTATTGTCTTACAAAATAAGACAACCCTTTTTTGATCTGGATAGGCTCCAGTCAGACCAAGTGAAGGCCTCTGATCGAGCACAAACTCCTTTGGCTCAGTCAGGACAACTATTTATGACAATAAAAGAAGAACGTTAGGTTCAATCGAGTGCTAGCATGATTTCCTTGAACCTAATTAAATCTCATTCAGATCAATTGAACTGAATTAGTTCAATTGATGATCACCATATTTAAACCCTTATTTGTGTGACCCAGTTAGGTTCAGTTCTGTATGGTAATGAGATATGTCATGATCTCTATCATCGACATCATCGAAACTCCTTTCGATGGATCAGAACTCTTCTGATTCGAACAGCTAGAATGATCGATCATCTAAATCATTCTAATTGCTCCCAAAATCCACCAATGACACCTAGCAGTATATGGTGGAAATCCATCAGAGCTGAATGTGAACCTCTTGGTGCAGCTACCTGTGTGATTAAGTTCTTTTATCTTGAGCCTCGATCAGATTAGGGATTAAGGTGAACTCGTCAAACCCTAGTTTCTGTCATATGATGTAATCATTCAATTCAAGTCCGATGTGAAAATCTAAATAGAAACTCTTTCTATTATTTCACTCTGCCATGGCCATGGGCTTCTCAACATGATTCTTATGATCATCATAGGGCTGCTCCTCTACCACCGAGGTAGATAGATTCCATCTTGATACAATCCAGTTCCTATAATGAACATGCTATAGCCAACATACACCTCAGGATTTTGTATGGCTAGAAGACCGAGCAATGGTGTAGTCAAACTATAACACCCTCAAGGTGAACTGCCAATGCACCTCAGGTCAAAGAACCAGACACACTACTGCAGCATCGAGTCAGTCATTGACGGGAAGGTAGACTTCCTAATGACTACTCGAGGTGGTCACGCTCAGTGCCCTTGTTCTCTAACGAGTACCTATACTCTCGCTCTAGTGTCTCCACACCATAGACTCAAGACTCATCTACTAAAGAGAAGTGATTGTACACCAACCTTCCGGATCAATCACTATCCTCATGATGATCCTATGGTCGGGAGCATTTTATGAGTTAATAATGATTATTCATGTCTTAAATTTTCAACTCTTGAAAATATGAATTATCATTACCATTAACTCAAAGGATGTATCATAAACACTAAATACACATATGTGATAGAAACTAACCCATTTTATTAATTATAGTCAAAATTATAATTTTGCCTCTAGAAGTGTATTACAAGTGTTAGCCAATTCTGGCTTCTAGGGCACATATATCTAACACATTGATGCATGCTAATCTATAGCTATAGTAAGTGCACCAGTCAATCAAGTAATAAAGTAAATGAGTAGAGTATCGTCCCTAGAGGATTGAAAAATAAGTACTGAAATGCTCTTTTTATGCTTTATTTAGAAGACCAATTTATGATAATAGAAAATTAAAGAATAAAATAAAAAAATAATTAAAAATTTTAAGGAAATAGAGAGAGTGTAATTATTTGGATTTTAAACTTAAGAGCAATGTATTACTAAGGCAATCAGATTCACCAACTCGATCAATACAATATTCAAGTTATTAGATTAATTTTATTTCATGTGACGGTGGAGTTTCCTAGTTTATTCACTACCCTTTGGTCCAGGCATAGCAAAACTATCAATATTTATTAATTATCCTTTGGTCCAGGTGTAATTTAAATAAATATTAATGTATTAAGTTTTGAGAAACTCTCTAATTAAAATATGTTGCGTCCAAAGTGCACTAAAATTTTTGCATGCATATGAATTCTAATTTGATTCATATGCATGAGTGGAAACAAAAGCAAAGTGCATAAGCTGTCCTCTATATCTTTTTGTTTCCTCTATAATATTGGCTTTCCTAGTAAACCCATCATGCATATCAGTCAAAGATGCTGAGCACCTTTCTGATGGAGACCGGATCAAAATGACGTATGGTGAGATATTCCACCCATGGAAGATGGTCAAATCATTTTAGAAAAATCATGGGAGATATTGTAAAGCCATATTTACTTACTAAAATTAAAGTTGTGTCATTACCATTGATAGGATGAGGCTTAACCATATGCCTTATAAAGAAAATACCATTGAAAGGTAAAACAAACTACTAAAATATGTAAAAAATATTATTTTAGAAAAAAAAATTATTAAAATTAAGAAGAAAAATTTGACCTGAATTATGCAAGAGTTACTTTTATCATTATACATGGGTGATGCATACCTCGATTTTAAATTAATAAAATTAAGAAAAAGAGGCTTAACTCTATCTTTACGATTCTTCCTTGTTCTAAATTTTTTTGAAAAATTTGAGCTGAATAGATTGAGAAAAATCTTCCCTCTCCTTGATCCATTCCTCTTTTCTAATTCTTCTCCTACCCCAAAACAACCAAAAGAGATCTGATCGAACATGACGTCCCATTAACGTAGGTAAAATCGAGTAAAAATTGGAATAGGTATATACCTTTCGATATAAACACATAGGAAAGAAAAGGCACAAAGATTCCATGAAGTTTAAGTCTGGATAGATGATTTATTTCATATAATCCTAAATTTGGTGACTAACTACATATAATCCTCACATTCACGTACTGACCTTTTATACTTATTCCTAAAGTTTTCTTGGATGATGGTGGTACTAGTGCGCACAAAAACTGTTGAGGAGATGTCCATATCATCAACTACCCGTCATGACTTTAGGTACAAACTTTCTATAATGGTTTATCTCCTCTACTAATCATTTTATGTAATGCAGCAACAGCAGGAACCATTAATCAAAAAATGAGGAGATAAACCTTCGATTCTGATGATGATAGATGGCATCAAAATAGCTATCAATGGTAAATAGAATGCGATGATACCAAAAAGACTAGCAGCTGTGCAGGGAGTAGATTGCGTGCCAACCTTACTAGCTGAAATTGCATCCCATAGCTTAAAGTCAACAACTTGAAGGAAACAACAGCTATGATTTAGAGCATCACCTGGTGACCTAGTGGAGAGAGGACAACATACGAGCAATTGCCAGATAGGTAATCCTTTTGTTAAAGCAATGATACAGCTAATTAGTGGTGAATTTTTTAGGCCACAACAAAAATACCTACTCACATATACAGGTCAAGGGTGGACAGCACCCCAAATTTCTCATGAGTAGTTAATCAAAATGCGCCAGCAGCAACAAGCCATGCCTCTGGGATTCCAAGTAAACTGAAAGAAGTCCAACAATAGAACTGATGTCAAATTTATGCAAAACTAAGAAGCAACTAAAAAAATTTAAAAGCCAATCTTAGATAGGACCAAGCAGCAGCAATTCGAAACTTGGAGATGTAAATAGGTCAAATGGCTAAAATAATCTCTGGGAGACCTCAGGGACCCTTGCCCAGCAACACGGAGACCAATCCAAGGGAGTAAGTCAATGCTATCTCATCCTAAGAAGTGGTACAAAGCTGGAGGAACCACATCAGAAGTAAGAGACTAAAGAGCCAACTACAAATAAGGAACCATCAACTAAAATTCGTCAGTCACCAAAACAACCAACAGATGGATGGTCTCCAGGTATACAGTTTGTCGATCCAAATGTGAAGCCCTACGTGCCGCCACTACCATTCCTAGAAGAGATAAATATAGTATCTAAATAAAAAATTTTCTAACTTTTTTAAAATATTAAAGAATTTACATATTAATATTCATTTTGTAGATGCTATCACTCAAATGCCCTGGTATGCTAAGTTTCTTAAAGAAATCCTAACAAATAAGAAAAAGCTAAAGAAGCATGAGAGAATAAATTTGAATGAAGAATGCTCAGCAATACTTCAAAATAAATTACCACAAAAGCTAAAATATCCAAGGAGTTTTACTATCCCTTGCATTATTGGTGATTGTAGTTTGGATAAAGTTTTATGTGATTTAAGAGCAAGTATTAATCTCATGCCTTTTTCTATTTTCAGAAAGCTGGGTCTAGGAGAACCAAAGCCTACCACTATTACTCTTCAATTAGTCAACAGATCCATCAAATATCCAAGAGGTATAGTGGAGGATGTCTTGGTAAAGGTAAACAAGGTTGTTTTTCATGTTGATTTTATTATTCTTGATATGAAAAAAGATTATGATGTACCCCTAATTTTAGGGAGACCCATTTTAGCTACTAGAGGAGCTTTAATAGATGTTCAACAAGGAAAGTTAATTCTTAGAGTCCAGGACGAACAAGTTACTTTTAATGTTTTTAAAGTTATTAAACATCCCAATGATAATCAAACTTAATTTCATATAGATGATATTGACAATTTAGTGCATGAGTATTTTCTAAAAAATAGGTTTGAGGATCTTATTGAAGCTTGCATTGTCCAATCACAAGAGGGTTCAGCTGAAGATGAAAGGCAAATAGAATGCATAAAATTGTTAAAGATGAGACCATACATTCCATGCACATACAGATCATGATTTAAAGAATTAGAAAGATCATCAACTCCTTTTCCAAAGACATCAATTGAAGAGCCACCTACTCTTGAACTTAAACCTCTCCCTTCTCATTTAAAATATATTTTCTTGAAAGGTTCATTGCACTTACCTATTATTATTTCTTCTTCTTTGACAGATTTAATGGAAGAGAAGTTGTTAAAAGTACTAAAGAGACATAAAAAGGCATTTGGACGGACCATAGCAGACATTAAAGGAATTAGTCCCTCAATTTGTATGCACAAAATTCTCATGGAGGACAACTATGAGCCTACAGTCCAACCCCAAAGAAGACTCAACCCCAAGATGAAACAAGTGGTCAAAAAGGAGGTAATGAAGCTACTGGATGCAGGTATTATTTATCCTATCTCCGATAGTTCATGGGTGAGTTCTGTTCAAGTAGTTCCTAAGAAAGGTGGGATTACTATAGTTCAAAATGATAATAATGAATTAATTCCTACTAGAACTATTACTGGATGGAGAGTATGTATGGATTATAGAAAATTAAATGATGCAACTAGAAAGATCATTATCCTCTTCCATTCATTGATCAGATGTTAGAAAGGTTAGCTGGACATGATTTTTATTGCTTTCTAGATGGATATTCTGGTTATAATCAAATTGCCATAGCAGCTGAGGATCAAGGGAAAACTACTTTTACATGTCCTTATGGTACATTTGCTTTTAGAAGAATGCCGTTTGGTTTATGTAATGCATCAACTACTTTTCAACGATGCATGATGGCTATTTTTTATGATATGATTGAAAATTCTCTTGAAATATTTATGGATGATTTTTCTATCTTTGGATCCACATTTGATAAATGCTTGCATAACTTATCTCTTATTTTACAAAGATGTGAGGATACTAATCTTGTCTTAAATTGAAAAAAGTGTTATCTGATGGTACAAGAAGGCACAATATTAGGCCATAAGATTTTATATAAAGGTATTGAAGTGGATAGAGCTAAGCTTGAGGTGATCGAAATGTTATCCATACCGACCTCAGTTAAGGCTATTAGGACCTTTTTGGGGCATGCTGGATTTTACTGTCGATTTATAAAAGACCTCTCTAATTTCTAAACCTTTATCTAAATTATTATGTAAAGATGTTTCTTTTCATTTTTTTGATGAGTATTTGCAGGCATTCAACACCCTCAAGGAGAAGCTAGTCACAGCACCTATTATGGTAGCACCAGATTGGTCCCTACCTTTTGAGTTGATGTGTGATGCTAGTGACACAACCATAGGAGTAGTACTTGGTCAAAGAAAGGATAAGATTTTTCAAACTATATACTATGCTAGCCGCACTTTGACTGAAGCTCAACAAAAATATGCAACCACTGAAAAAAACTTTTGGCAGTAGTATTTGCATTAGACAAATTTCATTCTTATCTTATTTTATCTAAAGTTATTATATACACCAACCATGCAGCTCTAAAGTATCTCCTTACCAAGAAAGATGCAAAACCCAGATTGATCAGATGGATTCTTTTGCTACAAGAGTATGATTTGGACATCAAGAATAAGAAGGGCATAGAGAATTTAGTTGCTGACCACCTTTCCAGACTGGAAAACATCATAGAGAAGGAATTAGATATTTGCCCTATCAAGCAGGAATTTTCAGATGAACACCTCTATGCTATATCAGGTAGAACGTTTCCATGGTATGCTGATATTATTAACTACTTGGTTGGTAAGGTTTTTCCACTTGGTCTTTCTTTTCAACAAAAGAAGAGGTTCTTATCTATTGTTAAACATTATTTCTGGGATGAACCCTTCTTGTATAAGTGTTGTTCAAACCAGGTCATTAGAAGATGCATTCCAAAGGAAGAAATGGAGAAAATTCTGCATCATTGTCATGATCGGAAGGCAGGAGGACATTTTGGTCCAACTAAAACAGCTTATAAGGTTCTTTAATTAGGTTTTCATTGGCCCTCTCTATTTAAAGATGCTCATACTTATGTCTCTTCATGTGACTGCTATGAAAGAACTGGAAATCTCTCTAGAAGACATGTTTTGCCTTTAAACAATATTCTTATGTGTGAAATTTTTGATGTTTGGGGTATTGATTTTATGGGACCTTTTCCTAGTTCTTTTTCAAATCAATATATACTTGTGGCTGTAGATTATGTTTCAAAATGGGTAGAAGCAGCACCCTTTCCAACTAATGATACTAAGGTAGTTGTCAAATTTTTGAAAAAGCATATTTTTACACGTTTTGGCACTCCTAGAGCAATTATTAGTGATGGAGGTAAACACTTTTGCAATAAATAATTTAAAAATCTGTTAAACAAATATGGTGTCACTCATAAAATAGCTACCCTATATCATCCACAAACCAATGGTCAAGTAGAGGTGTCTAATAGGGAATTAAAAAGAATTTTAGAAAAAACTATAAGTGCATCTAGAAAAGACTGGTCATTAAAATTAGATGACGCATTGTGGGCATATAGAACTGCATATAAAACACCTATTGGTATGTCCCCATATAGCCTACTCTTTGAAAAAGCATGCCACCTCCCTATTGAGCTAGAACATAAAGCATATTAGGCCATGAAAATTCTTAACTTTGATATACAAGATGCAGAAAAGAATAGGTTAATGCAAATAAATGAGATGGATGAATTTCGCCACCAGGCTTATGAGAATGCCAGGATTTACAAAGAATGTACTAAGAAATGGCATGATAACCATATTGTAAAAAGAGAATTCCATGAGGGACAGCAAGTTCTCTTATATAGTTCATGGCTACATTTGTTTTCAGGAAAGCTAAAATCAAGATGGATAGGTTCCTATACAATTACTAAGGTATTTCCATATGGAGCAGTAAAGATCTTTGATGAATCAAAAGGTACCTTCAAGATAAACGATCACAAGTTAAAAAATTACATTAATGAAAGTTTTGAAAAGGAGAAGGAAGCATTTCAATTACAAGATCCACTTCAAAACTTAAAGAAAGTCAAGCTGAAGACTATAAATCAGAACTACTAGATAGGTTGTTTCTTTTCTTTTTAGTTTTCATCATTTTTCTTTTCTTTCATTTTTCAGTAATTTATTATTGCTCTTTTACTGCTTTGGTGTGTATTTTCAATTTTGCAAAAAAAAATCAATGAGAGCTCAAGCAAAATTTCAAAGCTTTAAAGAACCAGACTGAACTAAATCAGGTGTATTCCTTCCTGTCCTTTATTGCACCCTTTATTTTTCTTTCTCCTTTAAGACAATGTAGAATAAGTTAGGGGGTGAAAAAAAAAATTTAACCATGTGTCAAGAAGAAAATTTTGAGCAAGATAGACTAGACAAGTGATAAAAGATAGAATTATTTGCTAATGAATATAACAAGTTAAAGAAGTAGATTAGTTGGTCGACTTTTAGCAGCCTAGTTAGGTCATTAAAAGACTATTAGCACTTCTAATTGCACATGCACACTAACAAGGCAAAGTAGGTATTGATTATAAGGCCAATTGAGGATTCAATTATCACTGAAAATTGGTAATTGATATACATTCTAATCAAAGAAACTTAAATTTAAGGAAAGAGCTATCTGCCTAAAAATAAAGTACAAAAGATAGAGTATATGTGGATTGCCAAAGCCTAGTAACTGGGTCTTTGCACCTATGTCAAGTATGAAAATTTATGTAAAACAGTGGAGGGAAGGCCAGGATGCTCAGCAAAAAAAAAAGAAATGGGGGGGGGGCATGTGAAAGCTACCCTAATTCATAAGTATAAAATTGAGAATGTATAGAAAATTGACCAAAATAGGTGATAAGAGAGGATACTTTTATCCTTTAATTTAACACTGAAATGCTAAAGTTGGTCATCGTGAACACAAGTGCTGTAGATCTTTGATATACTTTAAGGAAGTTTTTAATTATATTGACTGAAAAATTTACTTCTGAAGCTCAATGCTTAGTTAGTAGTATTTTTTAAACTTTTTAAACTTTAATCCTAGATTTTATCTTTTTGATGGATAATCTTATTGAAATATGGTATTAAATAAAATATTGCTAAGGGACTAGCAATGACTAAGTTGGAGGGTGTGATAAGTGGTAAAAATATACTAATAAAAATATTAAATTATAAAATAAATTAATCTATTTTTTTTAGAAATTGATACTTTTGTTAATTTTATGTAGGAAAGAAGGCCACCAATATGAAGATCTTATTTTTCTGGTTCAGATGAAATAAATTTCAGACAAAGCGGACTTCAAACGAAACCAAAATTGAATTTCAAAAAAAAAAAGAAAAAAAAAGCTGGTCCGATTCAAATTGATTTAGAAAAATTGGTTCAACAGACTGCCCGATCCGACCACACCCAGCAGACCGATCCACTGATGCAATACTGACGTCAAGCTGACGTTAGCATTTTTTGCGGCCCACGGTGGACTGTTTGGAGGACATTTTGGGGATTTTACATGGAGAAGTGCACTCCGATTGGCTGAAGAATGCGGTGGTCCATGCAACACCGAGCTCATGCATGGCCTACAGAGGGTAATTTGGGAATTCTATTTGATCTGATGGGTGCCTTTCACTGAGATTTGATCAGAAGGTCAAAATGCATGCACTAACGAACGATAGATGTAGCTCCTGGTCGATATCCAACGGCTGAGATTCATTCCAACTTTAAAACTAAGAATCAAAGGCTTCTCTATGCATGATCTGATGGCCCAGATTTGATCTTCAAGGCTGATTCGATGGTCCAAATGAATTTTGACTTGATTTGGGATTTTAAGATGATTTTTGAGTAATTTTTGGATCATTTGATCGACATCCAATGGTTAGAATTGATCTAGGACTCTTTTCGAGTTATTTTGAGAGTTTTAAACCTAATTTCAATAGGATTTCGATAGGGAGATCACCCAAATTATTTAAAAAGGCATGCTATTGCCGAAGAAAAGGGAGGAGTGAGAAAAAAAAGATATAGAGGATTTTGGGAAGAGAATTTTAAGAGAGAGAAGATGGAGATAGAAAGAGAAGAGAGAGGCAGAGAGAGTTTTGAATAGAGGAAACAAAAATTCCTCTACCGAGCTTTGCATGAGTGGAAACAAAAGCAAAGTGCATAAGCTTCCAATGGCCAACTAGTA
>QRFJ01000695.1:0-150489 GCA_006176705.1 Cocos nucifera
CAGCCTAATAGGATTAAGTCTGGGTCAAGATCGAGTCACGATCAAGCAAGACCTAATTAGGCTCAGAGGTTAGAGTCTGGATTGTAGGCTAACCCAATTGGTTCTGACTCAACAATTTGGTGTCTAAGGTAAGTTTGGCACAGACGACCGACTGGTTTTTAATTGGAAGCTACTCGACCTGAATGCATTCTTGTGCGAGTTAATGGCATATTCCTTCCACCGGTCTCACTTACCTGGCCATATCTGTTGACACAGTTCTGATCTGAGGTGGTCAATAATCCGAGCTAACCCATGCCACTAGGTTAGTCATAATTGTTATGACTAAGCCAAGTCTAGTTTAATGAGACCTGAATCAATTCTCCCTAAGAAAAGATTAAGTCTGAGGTCTTCCACCATTGTAGATGTGCGGGCCCTTCCCGGGGTTGATTGTTCTCGGCTGGATACAGTGGCTCAGTTGCACCGGGAAAGATGCAACCATGTCTATTAGGCATTGGATGCTATGGGCTGGAGGATGAGTTGGGCTCAATATTCCGGATACGGTGAGAGACTCCAATTAGGAACCCAGTCTATGCAAATGGTGGGTCTGACTTAACTAAGGAGTGGATCAATATTCCGGATACGGTGAGATTCATGAATTAGAGACCAAGTTTGGGTGCACCATGATTAGAGAATCATTGAACAAGAGTTGTTCACTCATTGGCTAACCCATCACCAATAACTGTTAGGTGAGGTGATGAGTCAGTTGGTGAGACCGCACCACCCACTAGAAATCATCAATCGTGGAGATTTTCGCATCTCTACAGAGGGAGTGTAGGGATCCGAGAAAATAGTGGGAGCTAATTTGTTTAAAAATAAAATCCCTAAACAAATTGGTCAAGTCAAAATTACAGTATCTAACTAGAATCTTTGACTCTCTACAGGAAAATGTCTGCGTCCAAACCCACTGGCACGTATCCTAGGACACACATAGACTGACTGGACCCAATTATAAAGATTGGCTCAGGAACTACAAAATTATTTTGGGTTCAGAAGTTAACACATGTTTTGGACCAGGACCCTCCCACCTTACCAGCTCGTCCATCCACTGAACAGAGAGCGTCTCTGGAAAAATGGATTGACGAAGATAATAAGGCCAGATACTACATGTTGGGCTCGATGTCTGATGAGCTCCAGCGCCAACATGAAGATATCGGGACTGCTCGCCAAATGTTGGCTCACCTGCAGGAGATGTTTGGTGAACAGAGTCGCGCAGCCAAATATCAAGTCACGAAAATGACTTTTTAAGGCTAAGATGCGTGATGGGCAGTCAGTCCAAGATCACTGTCTGACAATGATCAAGGACATGGAAGAGCTTGAGAAGCTCGGTGTGAAGTTGGACTTGGACTTGCAGAACGATATTATTCTGCAATCCTTGACTGATGCATATGGGCAATTCATCATGAATTACCACATGCATAAACTTCAAAATTCCTTGGCCGAGTTGATGAATATGCTGGTTACCGCTGAGCTTTCTATGAAAGGTTCTAAAGGCTCAGTTCTTGCTATGGAACGGACTTCTTCCAAAAGAAAGTCTTATGGAAAGAAAAAGAAGTCTGTGAAAAAGCAAAAGGTGGAAGGATCAAAGAAGAAGAAGGCAGAACCGAAGAAGAAAGGTCCGATGGCAAAGGAAAGTGTTTCCATTGCAACAGCGACGGCCATTGGAAGCGGAACTGCCCTACTTACCTGGCCACCCTGAAGAACAAGAAGGAAGGTCCTTCTGGAGGTATGCTCGTTATTGAGTCTAACCTTACGGTTTCTTCTGCATCCAGTTGGGTGCTTGACTCTGGTTCTAGTGCTCATCTGTGCACTTCTATGCAGGGTCTTGAGGATAGCAGGAGGCTGAGGGATGGAGACATGATCCTACGCATTGGTAATGGAGCAAGAGTTGCTGCAGTAGCCGTGGGAACATACCCTCTTCGATTACCATCTGGTTTAGACTTAGTTTTAAAAGACTGTTATTATGTGCCTGCAGCTAGCAGGAATTTGATTTCTGTTTCATGCTTAGCACAAGAAGGTTATGTGATCACCTTCTTTAAGGACCATTGTAACATTCTTTATGAAAGAAATAAAATTGCAAATGGTTTCCTTATTAATGGTCTTTATCAGTTGCATATTGATGTACCTGTTTTAACTATCGAGCAAAACGTGAATGCCAAACGACCTAGGGATAGTCCAAACGACAGATATCTATGGCACCTGAGATTAGGTCATATAGCAGAAGATAGGATTAACAAATTGGAGAAAAATGGGCTATTGAGTCCATTGACTTTTGAGTCATATCCAACTTGTGAATCTTGTCTTCAAGGCAAAATGACTAAACTCCCTTTTGTTGGACATGGGGAGAGGGCCACAGATCTCCTTGCCCTAGTACATACTGATGTGTGCGGCCCATTTGATGTGCCGGCTAGAGGCAATTTTGTCTACTTCATTACCTTTACCGATGATCTGTCTAGGTATGGGTATGTGTATCTTATGAGACACAAGTCTGAAGCTTTTGAAAAGTTCAAAGAATTCAGACATGAAGTAGAAAAACAAACTGGAAAACCCATTAAGGTTCTTCGATCAGATCGAGGAGGTGAATACCTTAGCCGGGAATTCCTAGACTATCTTAAAGGAAAATGGCATAGTCTCTCAATGGACTCCACCAGGAACACCTCAACTCAACGGGGTTTCAGAACGGAGAAATCGGACTCTATTGGATATGGTTCGATCCATGATGAGCTTCACAGACCTCCCTGATTTTCTTTGGGGACATTCATTATTAACTTCAATCTATTTACTGAATAGGGTTCCCTCTAAAACCGTTCCTACCACACCGTATGAGATATGGCACGGTAAGAAACCAAGTCTGAGTCATCTCAGAATTTGGGGTTGTCCGGCTCATGTCAAAAGACAACAAGCGGACAAGTTAGAGTTTAGGTCCTTTAGAGCTCGATTCATAGGATATCCTAAAGAGTCATTAGGATACTATTTCTACATTCCAGAAGACCACAATGTGATTGTGAGTCGACATGCCATATTTCTTGAAAAATAGTTTATTCAAGATAGTGGCATTGGAAAGCAGATTAAGCTTGATGAGAAAGTCTCACAAGCAGAACGAGCTAAGGACCAAGTGGAACCAAATCAGGTTGAGCCAATAAGAACACTACCTCCTCCACCTCGTAGATCGGAAAGAGTTTCCCGTCCCCCTGAAAGATACTTAGGTATTATTTCAGAGGATGTAGAGGAAATGTTCCTCATAGGTAATGGTGCTCATGGTGATGATCCCAAAACCTACAACGAGGCGATATCAGATATCGACTCCGAGAAATGGCTTGAGGCAATGAAGTCAGAAATTGACTCGATGCACTCAAACCAAGTCTGGACCTTGGTAGATCCACCAGAAGGTATAGTACCTATTGGGTGTAAATGGATCTTCAAGAGAAAGATTGGTGCAGATGGGAATGTGGAGACATTCAAGGCTAGACTGGTGGCAAAAGGTTATAGTCAACGCGAAGGCATTGACTATCAGGATACCTTTTCCCCAGTAGCTATGCTAAAATCCATCCGCACATTGCTTGCTGTTGCAGCCTATTTCGATTATGAAATATGGCAAATGGACGTGAAAACGGCATTCCTAAATGGATATCTTGAGGAAGATATCTATATGGAACAGCCGCTAGGTTTCACATCCAGTGATACTGATCACAAGGTTTGCAAGCTGCAAAGGTCCATATATGGACTTAAGCAAGCATCTCGGAGCTGGAACACTCGTTTCAATGATGTGATCAAAAAGTTTGGTTTCATCAAAAATGAAGAGGAACCATGTGTTTTCAAAAGGGTCAGTGGGAGCGCTGTTGTCTTCCTCGTATTGTACGTGGATGACATCCTCCTTATTGGGAATGATATTCCCATGTTGACATCAGTCAAGATGTGGTTGTCCAAGGAATTCTCCATGAAAGACCTAGGTGAAGCATCCTTTATTCTAGGAATTAAGGTCTATAGGGATAGACCGAATAGGATGCTAGGACTTTCACAGAAGATGTACATAGAGGAAGTACTAAAGAGGTTTAGTATGGAAAACTCTAAGAGGGGATTAATACCCTTCAGACATGGTATTCATCTTTCCAAGAAGATGTGCCCCAGCACACCTGAGGAAATAGAACGCATGAGCAAGATCCCTTATGCTTCTGCAATAGGGAGCCTCATGTATGCCATGCTATGTACACGACCTGATATAGCCCATGCTGTGAGTGTCACAAGCAGATATCAGTCAAATCCAGGTGAAGAACACTGGACTTCTGTGAAATGTATCCTTAAGTACTTGAGAAGAACTAAGGATATGATGTTGGTCTTTGGTAACGGAGAACTCCAAGTTCAAGGGATACACAGACTCGGACTTCATGTCCGATATAGATGATCGAAAGTCGACATCTGGAAGTCTGTTTGTGTGCAATGGTGGAGCTGTCAGCTGGAAGAGTTCCAAGCAAACTGTGATAGCAGATTCCACCATGGAAGCAGAATATATAGCTGCATCAGAGGCTGCAAAGGAAGCATTCTGGTACAAGAAGTTTGCTGCAGAAATTGGAGTAATGCCATCAGATGCCATTCCTCTTTACTGCGACAACAATGGCGCCATAGCCCTTGCTAAGGAGCCGAGGTCTCACCAGAAGTCCAAGCACATTGAGCGGCGATACCATCTCATCCGCGATTACCTTGAGAAAGGTTACGTTGAGGTCAAGAGAGTCAACTCCGCAGATAATGTGGCAGACCCACTTACAAAGCCGTTGGGCCAGCAGAAGATCGAAGCCCACCTTGAGAAGATGGGACTTAGACTTGTAGCCAATTGGCTTTAGGACAAGTGGGAGATTGTTAGATATATGTGCCCTAGAAGCCAGAATTGGCTGACACTTGTAATACACTTCTAGGGGCAAAATTATAATTTTGACTATAATTAATGAAAATGGGTTATTTTCTATCACATATGTGTATTTAGTGTCTGTGATACATCCTTTGAGTTAATGGTAATGATAATTCATATTTTCAAGAGTTGAAAATTTAAGACATGAATAATCATTATTAACTCATAAACAGCTCCCGACCATAGGATCATCACGAGGATGGTGATTGATCCGGAAGGTTGGTGTACGATCGCTTCTCTTTAGTAGATGAGTCTTGAGTCTACGGTGTGGAGACACCGGAGCGAGAGTACAGGTACTCGTTAGAGAACGAGGGCACTGAGCGTGACCACCTCGAGTAGTCATTAGGAAGTCTACCTTCTCGTCAATGACTGACTCGATGCTGCAGTAGTGTGTCTGGTTCTTTGACCTGAGATGCATCGGCAGTTCACCTTGAGGGTGTTATAGTTTGACTACACCATTACTCGGTCTCCTAGCCATATGGAACCCTGAGGTGTATGTTGGCTATAGCATGTTCATTGTAGGAACTGGATTGCATCAAGATGGAATCTATCTACCTCGGTGGTAGAGGAGCAGCCCTATGATGATCATGAGAATCAAGTCCAGAAGCCCATGGCCATGGCAGAGTGAAATAATAGAAAGAGTTTCTATTTAGATTTTCACATTGGACTCGAATCGAATGATTACATCATATGACAGAGACTAGGGTTTGACGAGTTCACCTTAACCCTAATCTGATCGGGGCTCAAGATAGAAGAACTTAATCACACAGGTAGCTGCACCAAGAGGTTCGCATTCAGCTCTGATGGGTTGCCACCATATACTGCTAGGTGTCACTGGTGGATTTTGGGAGCAATTAGAATGATTTAGATGATCGATCATTCTAGCTGTTCGAATCAGAAGAGTTCTGATCCATCGAAAGGAGTTTCGATGATGTCTATGATAGAGATCATGACATATCCCATTACCATACAGAACTGAACCTAACTGGGTCACACAAACAAGGGTTTGAATCTGGTGATCATCAATTGAACTGATCTAGTTCAATTGATCTGAATGAGATTCAATTAGGTTCAAGGAAATCGTGCTAGCACTCGATTGAACCTAACGTTCTTCTTTTACTATCATAAATAAGTTGTCCTGACTGAGCCAAAGGAGTTTGTGC
The DNA here is from genome assembly GCA_006176705.1 of Cocos nucifera. Classification (NCBI taxonomy): domain Eukaryota; kingdom Viridiplantae; phylum Streptophyta; class Magnoliopsida; order Arecales; family Arecaceae; genus Cocos; species Cocos nucifera. The sequence goes on from QRFJ01000695.1 coordinate 6,103, forward strand.
TCAATCAGAGGCCTTCATATGGTCTGACTGGAGGTTGTCCAAGTCAGAATAGGTTGTCTTATTTGTAAGACATTACCTGCCATTTTTGGTCACCTGCCATTTCTTGTTCTTTGACTTTGGTCAAAAGTCTACCTTTGACTGGTCAAACGTTGACCATTGACCCTTTGACTTTTGACCACATGTCATGCACCTATTGGAGAGCTGGTGGGGGCCTGTCCCCCTGCCAGAACCTGGCAAGGAGAAGGGCGCACGCCAAGGGTGGCGTGAGCCCAAGTAGGAGGCGCCTAGGAGTCCTTGTTGGACAAGGACTCCACCTCCCTTTTGGATTCCAATCAGAGTTCTACTAAGAATCCAGTTTGACTGGTCTTAGGCGCCCTCTAAGGAGGAATCCAGGGGTCTCTATTCCAACCAATCAGATTTAGATCTGATTTCACAAAGGGTTGTGATTGGTTGAGAGGAAGAGGAGTTGGATCACAAGAGGTCTATAAATAAGACCCTGCGCCCAACCCTAAATTCTAAATGCTAATTGAGAAACCCCACGCCCCAAGGCTGCCTCTCCCCTCCTTCTCCATGCCATAGTCTCTTCTCCCCTTGCTCTCCACGTCCAAAAGGAGTTTTGGACTTTAGGTTGGTGCGATTCAGATCAAGAAAAGGCGATCAAAAGCAAGAAGGCTGCGCTGCTGCAAAAGGACGACTGCAGATCTTCAAAAGAGTTTTGAAGATCCTCCAGATCAGATCCAGATCTGATTTTTGGAGGTGTGATAGAGAAGAAGAGGATCTCCAGATCCAACCCGAGTGGATACCGGTAGAGGCCAGGCGCTTGCGTGGCTAAGATCCAGAACCTTCCGCTGCAATCAGGATCATCTACAGGGTAATAGGATTACCCAAATCAGGTAAATTAAATTTGATTTAATTTATCTTATTTTATTTTATTTATTAAAATAATAAGAATCAGATCTGAAACATATCAAGATCTGATTGAGATCAAGAGAAAAATTTTTGAAATATATCTCTTGATCTGATCAGATCTGGAACGAACCTGGACCGGGAAAATCAGGATTTCCCTTCATGGGGATCGGTTGAGACACAGATTTTATAGTCTAGTTCCATTGACTAGTCATATCCAACTTGTGAATCTGTCTTCAAGGCAAAATGACTAAACTCCCTTTTGTTGGACATGGGGAGAGGGCCACAGATCTCCTTGCCCTAGTACATACTGATGTGTGCGGCCCATTTGATGTGCCGGCTAGAGGCAATTTTATCTACTTCATTACCTTTACCGATGATCTATCTAGGTATGGGTATGTGTATCTTATGAGACACAAGTCTAAAGCCTTTGAAAAGTTCAAAGAATTCAGACATGAAGTAGAAAAACAAACAGGAAAACCCATTAAGGTTCTTCGATCAGATCGAGGAGGTGAATACCTTAGCAGGGAATTCCTAGACTATCTCAAGGATAATGGCATAGTCTCTCAATGGACTCCACCAGGAACACCTCAACTCAACGGGGTTTTCAGAATGGAGAAATCGGACTCTATTAGATATGGTTCGATCCATGATGAGCTTCACAGACCTCCCTGATTTTCTTTGGGGACACTCATTATTAACTTCAATCTATCTACTGAACAGGGTTCCCTCTAAAACCGTTCCTACCACACCGTATGAGATATGGCACGGTAAGAAACCAAGTCTGAGTCATCTCAGAATTTGGGGTTGTCCGGCTCATGTCAAAAGACAACAAGCGGATAAGTTAGAGTTTAGGTCCTTCAGAGCTCGATTCATAGGATATCCTAAAGAGTCATTAGGATACTATTTCTATATTCCAGAAGACCACAATGTGATTGTGAGTCGACATGCCATCTTTCTTGAAAAATAGTTTATTCAAGATAGCGGCATTGGAAGGCAGATCAAGCTTGATGAGAAAGTCTCACAAGCAGAACGAGCTAAGGACCAAGTGGAACCAAATCAGGTTGAGCCAATAAGAACACTACCTCCTCCACCTCGTAGATCGAAAAGAGTTTCCCGTCCCCCTGAAAAGATACTTAGGTATTATTTCAGAGGATGTAGAGAAAATGTTCCTCATAGGTAATGGTGCTCATGGTGATGATCCCAAAACCTACAACGAGGCGATATCAGATATCGACTCTGAGAAATGGCTAGAGGCAATGCAGTCAGAAATTGACTCGATGCACTCAAACCAAGTCTGGACCTTGGTAGATCCACCAGAAGGTATAGTACCTATTGGATGTAAATGGATCTTCAAGAGAAAGATTGGTGCAGATGGGAATGTGGAGACATTCAAGGCTAGACTTGGTGGCAAAAGGTTATAGTCAACGCGAAGGCATTGACTATCAGGATACCTTTTCCCCAGTAGCTATGCTAAAATCCATCCGCACATTGCTTGCTGTTGCAGCCTATTTCGATTATGAAATATGGCAAATGGACGTGAAAATGGCGTTCTTAAATGGATATCTTGAGGAAGATATCTATATGGAACAGCCGCTAGGTTTCACATCCAGTGATACTGATCACAAGGTTTGCAAGCTGCAAAGGTCCATATATGGACTTAAGCAAGCATCTCGGAGCTGGAACACTCGTTTCAATGATGTGATCAAAAATGTTTGGTTTCATCAAAAACGAAGAGAAACCATGTGTTTTCAAAAGGGTCAGTGGGAGCGCTGTTGTCTTCCTCGTATTGTACGTGGATGACATCCTCCTTATTGGGAATGATATTCCCATGTTGACATCAGTCAAGATGTGGTTGTCCAAGGAATTCTCCATGAAAGACCTAGGTGAAGCATCCTTTATTCTAGGAATTAAGGTCTATAGAGATAGACCGAATAGGATGCTAGGACTTTCACAGAAGATGTACATAGAGGAAGTACTAAAGAGGTTTAGTATGGAAAACTCTAAGAGGGGATTAATACCCTTCAGACATGGTATTCATCTTTCCAAGAAGATGTGCCCCAGCACACCTGAGGAAATAGAATGCATGAGCAAGATCCCTTATGCTTCTGCAATAGGGAGCCTCATGTATGCCATGCTATGTACACGACCTGATATAGCCCATGCTGTGAGTGTCACAAGCAGATATCAGTCAAATCCAGGTGAAGAACACTGGACTTCTGTGAAATGTATCCTTAAGTACTTGAGAAGAACTAAGGATATGAATGTTGGTCTTTGGTAACGGAGAACTCCAAGTCCAGGGATACACAGACTCAGATTTCATGTCTGATATAGATGATCGAAAGTCGACATCTGGTAGACTGTTTGTGCTGGAAGAGTTCCAAGCAAATGGTGATACCACCCCATCCACGATTACCTCAAAAGGGTTACGTCGAGGTCAAGAGAGTCAACTCCGCAGATAATGTGGCAGACCCACTTACAAAGCCGTTGGGCCAGCAGAAGATCGAAGCCCACCTTGAGAAGATGGGACTTAGACTTGTAGCCAATTGGCTTTAGGACAAGTGGGAGATTGTTAGATATATGTGCCCTAGAAGCCAGAATTGGCTGACACTTGTAATACACTTCTAGGGGCAAAATTATAATTTTGACTAAAATCAATAAATGGGTTATTTTCTATCACATATGTGTATTTAGTGTCTGTGATACATCCTTTGAGTTAATGGTAATGATAATTCATATTTTCAAGAGTTGAAAATTTAAGACATGAATAATCATTATTAACTCATAAATTGCTCCTGACCATAGGATCATCACGAGGATGGTGATTGATCCGGAAGGTTGGTGTACAATCGCTTCTCTTTAGTAGATGAGTCTTGAGTCTACGGTGTGGAGACACCGGAGCGAGAGTACAGGTACTCGTTAGAGAACGAGGGCACTGAGCGTGACCACCTCGAGTAGTCATTAGGGAGTCTACCTTCTCGTCAATGACTGACTCGATGCTGCAGTAGTGTGTCTGGTTCTTTGACCTGAGATGCATCGACAGTTCACCTTGAGGGTGTTATAGTTTGACTACACCATTACTCGGTCTCCTAGCCATATGGAACCCTGAGGTGTATGTTGGCTATGACATGTTCATTGTAGGAACTGGATTGCATCAAGATGGAATCTATCTACCTCGGTGGTAGAGGAGTAGCCCTATGATGATCATGAGAATCAAGTCCAGAAATCCATGGCCATGGTAGAGTGAAATAATAGAAAGAGTTTCTATTTAGATTTTCACATTGGACTCGAATCGAATGATTACATCATATGACAGAGACTAGGGTTTGACGAGTTCACCTTAACCCTAATCTGATCGGGGCTCAAGATAGAAGAACTGAATCACACAGGTAGCTGCACCAAGAGGTTCGCATTCAGCTCTGATGGGTTGCCACCATATACTGCTAGGTGTCACTGGTGGATTTTGGGAGCAATTAGAATGATTTAGATGATCGATCATTCTAGCTGTTCGAATCAGAAGAGTTCTGATCCATCGAAAGGAGTTTCGATGATGTCGATGATAGAGATCATGACATATCCCATTACCATACAGAACTGAACCTAACTGGGTCACACAAACAAGGGTTTGAATCTGGTGATCATCAATTGAACTGATCTAGTTCAATTGATCTGAATGAGATTCAATTAGGTTCAAGGAAATCGTGCTAGCACTCGATTGAACCTAACGTTCTTCTTTTGCTATCATAAATAAGTTGTCCTGTCTGAGCCAAAGGAGTTTGTGCTCAAACAGAGGCCTTCATATGGTCTGACAGGAGGTTGTCCAAGTCAGAAAAGGTTGTCTTATTTGTAAGACACTACCTGCCATTTTTGGTCACCTGCCATTTCTTGTTCTTTGACTTTGGTCAAAAGTCTACCTTTGACTGGTCAAACGTTGACCATTGACACTTTGACTTTTGACCACATGTCATGCACCTATTGGAGAGCTGGTGGGGGCCTGTCCCCCTGCCAGAACCTGGCAAGGAGAAGGGCGCACGCCACCCTAGGCGTGTGCCCAAGTTGGAGGCGCCTAGGAGTCCTTGTTGGACAAGGACTCCATCTCCTTTTTGGATTCCAATTAGAGTTCTTCTAAGAACCAACTTTGACTGGTCTTAGGCACCCTCTAAGGAGGAATCCAGGGGACTCTATTCCCACCAATCAGATTTAGATCTGATTTCACAAAGGGTTGTGATTGGTTGGGAAGAAGAGGAGTTGGATCACAGCTAGTCTATAAATAAGACCCTGTATCCCAACTCAGATTGTATGAGATAAAGAGATATGAATGAGATCATAGTTTCTCCATGCCCCAAGGCTGCCTCTCCCCTCCTTCTCCATGCCATCTAGTCTCCACGTCCAAAAGGAGTTTTGGACCTTGGTTGGTGCGATTCAGATCAAAGAAAGGCGATGAAGGCTGCGCTGCTGCAAAGGACGACTGCTGATCTTCAAAAGGAGTTTTGAAGATCCTCCAGATCTGATCCAGATGTAATTTTTGGAGACATGATAGAGAAGAAGAGGATCTCTAGATCCAGCCTGAGTGGATACCGGTAGAGGCCAGACACTTGCGTGGCTAGATCCAGAACCTTCCGCTGCATACAGGATCATCAATGGATAATAGGATTACCCATATTAAGATAAATTAAATTTGATTTAATTTATCTATATTTTTTTTATTTCTAAAATAATAATAATTAGATCTAAAACATCTCAGATCTGATTAGGATCAAAGAGAAAAATTCTTGAAATATACTCTTAATCTGATCAAATCTTAACGAACCTGGTCCGAAAAATCAAGATTTTTCCCTCAGTAAACTTATAATGAAAAAGATGCCAAAAATTTTTATTAATTAATAAATTAATTATAATATCTCAATCATCAACAGACTAATGATTGGCTTTGGAACATAATTCCCAACAAGCACTAAATTTAACATGTTCAGTCGGACCATATGAAGGAGTTTTATGTATAATTAATTTTAGCTCATCCTTCAAAGTTCCATAAAGATAGGACCAATCAGGAGGCCTTGTCATCATGGCAGAAAATCGTTCATGAAATATTTTTTGGCAATTAAGCATAGCCCTGATCGGTAAGGTGCATGGAGCAAGCATGTTAAATCAGAGTCTAACCTTATCATAATTTTTGTAATTATCAGAAAGGAATTGTGTTTGTAGGACCAAAATTAGGAGTGGTGGTTTAGAAATTTGTTCAACGATAACCTAATTTTCCCCACTCCTTTTCTCGGATATGATATATCTTAACATATTCTCTCCCTGATCAAAATCATGGCACTTGTTCCAAATTAATTTTAAATCTACCTCCATATATCATTTTAAAATTATAGATAAATTTTGGAGGCCATCTTCAAAAGTAGTGCCAAATATTAAAAAATCATTCACAAAATCCATATCCCTCATGTCAGTAATATCCCATCCAATAGCTTCTTTATGTGCTTTTAGAACATCCATAAGTTAGTCTTCCTAGGTAGGTATCACTAGTGGAGTGTCAATAGATTCATCAAAAAGTGGTTTCAATTCTTGATCAATTGGTGGTTCTAACAAGGAGGCTATTGGTGGGCTAGGTGGTGGCTCAAAATTTTCTATCCATAGTGGGGTGGTTTTGCGGTTGGGTTTATCTATTTGGTCGTTAACTTTTGTATTATATATGGCATCATCAAAATCGTCCCCCTCACGATGGGCCAAATAGGGATTTAATGGATCATGAGAAAGAATTATGTGTGAAGTTTTCTCTAATGTGTTATTTACTTATGGTTTTTGGAAAGTCTCTATTGATTCGATCATCTCATCAGTTTGTCCATCCCCATTAAAAGGATTGGATGATTTTAGGGTACTTAGGGATGGATTCATATATAAGTGAGATGATGGATTTGGTATATCCCTTGGTTCTTGATTTTTTCTATATTTTTCTTCAATTATATGATCTAAGATGGTCTTTTTGGTTTTAGGGTGTTGTTCTATGACCATTTCTTTTTCAAGAGTTAAATGTGATTGTTCAGGAAAAGCTTCTGGGACATTAAAATTTCTAGCCATGTATGGTCCCTCAAGATCACTCTCGGGCTGACTGGATAACTCACTTTTACTAATAGCCATGGCTAATTGATCTAACTGTATTTCCAGACGAGCAATGGATTAAGAGTGTGAATTTATAAGTTGGTTGGTAAGATCATTTTGCAATTTCATCCTAGCTTCTAAGGATTTTTCTATTGAATTAAGCCTTTGATCAGTTTAATTGTTCAATGGTTGATTGGTAAATTCTAACTCATCTACTACTTGCTGAATCCTCTCCTCAAAAATTGACTCATTGTTATTTAGAGTGTTAGATATATGTACCCTAAAAGCCAGAATTGGCTGACACTTGTAATACACTTCTAGGGGCAAAATTATAATTTTGACTAAAATCAATAAAATGGGTTATTTTCTATCACATATGTGTATTTAGTGTCTATGATACATCCTTTGAGTTAATGGTAATGATAATTCATATTTTCAAGAGTTGAAAATTTAAGACATGAATAATCATTATTAACTCATAAAATGCTCCTGACCATAGGATCATCACGAGGATGGTGATTGATCCGAAAGGTTGGTGTACAATCGCTTTCCATTAGTAGATGAGTCTTGAGTCTACGATGTGGAGACATCGGACCGAGAGTACAGGTACTCGTTAGAGAACGAGGGCACTGAGCGTGACCACCTCGAGTAGTCATTAGGGAAGTCTACCTTCTCGTCAATGACTGACTCGATGCTGCAGTAGTGTGTCTGGTTCTTTGACCTGAGATGCATCGGCAGTTCACCTTGAGGGTGTTATAGTTTGACTACACCATTACTCGGTCTCCTAGCCATATGGAACCCTGAGGTGTATGTTGGCTATAGCATGTTCATTGTAGGAACTGGATTGCATCAAGATGGAATCTATCTACCTCGGTGGTAGAGGAGCAGCCCTATGATGATCATGAGAATCAAGTCCAGAAGCCCATGGCCATGGCAGAGTGAAATAATAGAAAGAGTTTCTATTTAGATTTTCACATTGGACTCGAATCGAATGATTACATCATATGACAGAGACTAGGGTTTGACGAGTTCACCTTAACCCTAATCTGATCGGGGCTCAAGATAGAAGAACTTAATCACACAGGTAGCTGCACCAAGAGGTTCGCATTCAGCTCTGATGGGTTGCCACCATATACTGCTAGGTGTCACTGGTGGATTTTGGGAGCAATTAGAATGATTTAGATGATCGATCATTCTAGCTGTTCGAATCAGAAGAGTTCTGATCCATCGAAAGGAGTTTCGATGATGTCGATGATAGAGATCATGACATATCCCATTACCATACAGAACTGAACCTAACTGGGTCACACAAACAAGGGTTTGAATCTGGTGATCATCAATTGAACTGATCTAGTTCAATTGATCTGAATGAGATTCAATTAGGTTCAAGGAAAATCGTGCTAGCACTCGATTGAACCTAACGTTCTTCTTTTACTATCATAAATAAGTTGTCCTGACTGAGCCAAAGGAGTTTGTGCTCAATCAGAGGCCTTCATATGGTCTGACTGGAGGTTGTCCAAGTCAGAAAAGGTTGTCTTATTTTGTAAGACATTACCTGCCATTTTTGGTCACCTGCCATTTCTTGTTCTTTGACTTTGGTCAAAAGTCTACCTTTGACTGGTCAAATATTGACCATTGACACTTTGACTTTTGACCACATGTCATGCACCTATTGGAGAGCTGGTGGGGGCCTGTCCCCCTGCCAGAACCTGGCAAGGAGGAGGGCGCACGCCACCCTTGGCGTGTGCCCAAGTTGGAGGCGCCTAGGAGTCCTTGTTGGACAAGGACTCCATCTCCCTTTTTGGATTCCAATTAGAGTTCTCCTAAGAACCAACTTTGACTGGTCTTAGGCACCCTCTAAGGAGGAATCCAGGGGACTCTATTCCCACCAATCAGATTTAGATCTGATTTCACAAAGGGTTGTGATTGGTTGGGAAGAAGAGGAGTTGGATCACAGCTTAGTCTATAAATAAGACCCTGCGCCCAACTCAAGATTCTAAAGATCTGAGAAAGAATTTCCCATGCCCCAAGGCTGCCTCTCCTCTTCCTCCTCCATGCCAAGTTCTCTTCTCCCTCTCCTCTCCAAAAGAGTTTTGGATCTTAGGTTGGTGCGATCCAGATCAAGAGAAAGGCGATCAAAAGCTAAGAAGGCTGCACTGCTGCAAAGGACGACTGCTGATCTTCAAAAGGAGTTTTGAAGATCCTCCAGATCAGATCCAGATCTAATTTTTGGAGACGTGATAGAGAAGAAGAGGATCTCTAGATCCAACCCGAGTGGATACCGGTAGAGGCCAGGCGCTTGCGTGGCTAGATCCAGAACCTTCCGCTGCAACAGGATCATCAACAGGGTAATAGGATTACCCAATCAAGGTAAATTAAATTTGATTTAATTTATCTTAATTTTATTTTATTTTATTAAAATAATAAGAATCAGATCTGAAACATATCAAGATCTGATTAGGATCAAAAGAAAAAATTTTTTGAAATATATCTCTTGATCTGATCAGATCTGAACGAACCTGGACCGGGAAATCAGGATTTTCCCTTCAACTGGTATCAGAGCCATGGTTCTAAAAGTGTTTAGATCTGAATTTTAAATTTATTTTAATTAAAAAATAAAGTTAATTTCAGATGTCACATGAGATGTGATCAGATCTGAAAATCAGAAAAAAATTAAAATTAAATGATTTGGATCTAAGATTAGAAAATATGCATGACTAGTTCTAGAATAGAATAGTTCTATAGAATAGTCTTGCATGTTTTTGATTTAATTTGATTAAATCATATTTTAGATCTATTTATTTACTATTTTTTGATATTATAATTGTTATAATAACATCTAAAAAATAGCAAATAAAAATTATTTAATTTTAAATATCATATGAGATATGATTGATGCATGTCTAGACTAGTTGTAGAATAGTTCTACATAATTATCTAGATTAGAATTTATTTTGATTAGATCAATTTAAATCTAATTTTTTAGATTATTATGAGATAATTTAGATCTAAAAATATGCATGATTTGATACATGAGATGTATGCAAAATATGCCATGATTAGATCTAATTTTGTATATGAGATATATGATATAGATCTAAAACTATTTTGTAGTATTGCATGTTCCTGATTAAGGCGTTCCTCTTGGCCGTCCGGTCATAAGAACGAAGAAGGGTTTAAAGGCCCTCTCTTCCCATTCGATGGGGTGTTCTTATGATGTGTAGGGGTGCTGCGTGTTCGTCCTTAATCAGAAATCCCAAAACTTACTTTCTGCAAAACCCTAGATCCTGAAACCCTAGGATTTATTGTGCATATTTTGTTTATGAACCCTACTTAATTAAGAATTAAGATTTATGGAAATATTAATTAGGTCTAAAATTGAGAATTTTAGATCTAAGACATATTCATAATACTGGGTTCGGGCTTGGGTAGCTCAATTAGGTCTAAGCGGTTGATCAAACCGAATCAAGAGTTGGTTAGATGGGATCAACAATGCTTAAATTGACCAGCCTAATAGGATTAAGTCTGGGTCAAGATCGAGTCACGATCAAGCAAGACCTAATTAGGCTCAGAGGTTAGAGTCTGGATTGTAGGCTAACCCAATTGGTTCTGACTCAACAATTTGGTGTCTAAGGTAAGTTTGGCACATACGACCGACTGGTTTTTAATTGGAAGCTACTCGACCTGAATGCGTTCTTGTACGAGTTAATGGCATATTCCTTCCACCGGTCTCACTTACCTGGCCATATCTGTTGACACAGTTCTGATCTGAGGTGGTCAATAATCCGAGCTAACCCATGCCACTAGGTTAGTCATAATTGTTATGACTATGAGCCAAGTCTAGTTTAATGAGACCTGAATCAATTCTCCCTAAGAAAAGATTAAGTCTGAGGTCTTCCACCATTGTAGATGTGCGGGCCCTTCCCGGGGTTGATTGTTCTCGGCTGGATACAGTGGCTCAGTTGCACCGAAAAGATGCAACCATGTCTATTAGGCATTGGATGCTATGGGCTGGAGGATGAGTTGGGCTCAATATTTTGGATACGGTGAGAGACTCAATTAGGAACCCAGTCTATGCAAATGGTGGGTCTGACTTAACTAAGGAGTGGATCAATATTCCGGATACGGTGAGATTCATGAATTAGAGACCAAGTTTGGGTGCACCATGATTAGAGAATCATTGAACAAGAGTTGTTCACTCATTGGCTAACCCATCACCAATAACTGTTAGGTGAGGTGATGAGTCAGTTGGTGAGACCGCACCACCCACTAGAAATCATTAATCATGGAGATTTTCGCATCTCTACAGAGGGAGTGTAGGGATCCGAGAAAATAGTGGGAGCTAATTTGTTTAAAAATAAAATTCCTAAATAAATTGGTCAAGTCATAAATTACAGTATCTAACTAGAATCTTTGACTCTCTACAGGAAAAATGTCTGCGTCCAACCCATTGGCACGTATCCTGGACACACATAGACTGACTGGACCCAATTATAAAGATTGGCTCAGGAACTACAAAATTATTTTGGGTTTCGAGAAGTTAACCCATGTATTTGGACCAGGACCCTCCCACCTTACCAGCCCGTCCATCCACTTGAACAGAGAGCGTCTCTGGAAAAAATGGATAGACGAAGATAATAAGGCCAGATATTACATGTTGGGCTCGATGTCTGATGAGCTCCAGCGCCAACATGAAGATATCGGGACTGCTCGCCAAATGTTGGCTCACCTGCAGGAGATGTTTGGTGAACAGAGTCGCGCAGCCAAGTATATCAAGTCACGAAATGACTTTTTAAGGCTAAGATGCGTGATGGGCAGTCAGTCCAAGATCACTGTCTGATGAATGATCAAGGACATGGAAGAGCTTGAGAAGCTCGGTGTGAAGTTAGGACTTGGATCTGCAGAACGATATTATTCTGCAATCCTTGACTGATGCATATGGGCAATTCATCATGAATTACCACATGCATAAACTTCAAAATTCCTTGGCCGAATTAATGAATATGCTGGTTACCGCTGAGCTTTCTATGAAAGGTTCTAAAGGCTCAGTTCTTGCTATGGAACGGACTTCTTCCAAAAGAAAGTCTTATGGAAAGAAAAAGAAGTCTGTGAAAAAGCAAAAGGTGGAAGGATCAAAGAAGAAGAAGGCAGAACCGAAGAAGAAAGGCCGATGTCAAAGGAAAGTATTTCCATTGCAACAGCGACGGCCATTGGAAGCGGAACTGCCCTACTTACCTGGCCACCCTGAAGAACAAGAAGGAAGGTCCTTCTGGAGGTATGCTCGTTATTGAGTCTAACCTTACGGTTTCTTCTGCATCCAGTTGGGTGCTTGACTCTGGTTCTAGTGCTCATCTGTGCACTTCTATGCAGGGTCTTGAGGATAGCAGGAGGCTGAGGGATGGAGACATGATCCTACGCATCGGTAATGGAGCAAGAGTTGCTGCAGTAGCCGTGGGAACATACCCTCTTCGATTACCATCTGGTTTAGACTTAGTTTTGAAAGACTGTTATTATGTGCCTGCAGCTAGCAGGAATTTGATTTCTGTTTCATGCTTAGCACTAAGAAGGCTTATGTGATTACCTTCTTTAAGGACCATTGTAACATTCTTTATGAAAGAAATAAAATTGCAAATGGTTTCCTTATTAATGGTCTTTATCAGCTACATATTGATGTACCTATTCTAACTATCGAGCAAAACGTGAATGCCAAACGACCTAGGGATAGTCCAAATGATAGATATCTATGGCACCTGAGATTAGGTCATATAGCAGAAGATAGGATCAACAAATTGGAGAAAAATGGGCTATTGAGTCCATTGACTTTCGAGTCATATCCAACTTGTGAATCTTGTCTTCAAGGCAAAATGACTAAACTCCCTTTTGTTGGACATGGGGAGAGGGCCACAGATCTCCTTGCCCTAGTACATACTGATGTGTGCGGCCCATTTGATGTGCCGGCTAGAGGCAATTTTGTCTACTTCATTACCTTTACCGATGATCTGTCTAGGTATGGGTATGTGTATCTTATGAGACACAAGTCTGAAGCTTTTGAAAAGTTCAAAGAATTCAGACATGAAGTAGAAAAACAAACTGAAAAAACCCATTAAGGTTCTTCGATCAGATCGAGGAGGTGAATACCTTAGCCGGGAATTCCTAGACTATCTCAAGGAAAATGGCATAGTCTCTCAATGGACTCCACCAGGAACACCTCAACTCAACGGGGTTTCAGAATGGAGAAATCGGACTCTATTGGATATGGTTCGATCCATGATGAGCTTCACAGACCTCCCTGATTTTCTTTGGGGACACTCATTGTTAACTTCAATCTTATCTACTGAATAGGGTTCCCTCTAAAACCGTTCCTACCACACCGTATGAGATATGGCACGGTAAGAAACCAAGTCTGAGTCATCTCAGAATTTGGGGTTGTCCGGCTCATGTCAAAAGACAACAAGCGGACAAGTTAGAGTTTAGGTCCTTCAGAGCTCGATTCATAGGATATCCTAAAGAGTCATTAGGATACTATTTCTACATTCCAGAAGACCACAATGTGATTGTGAGTCGACATGCCATCTTTCTTGAAAAATAGTTTATTCAAGATAGCGGCATTGGAAAGCAGATCAAGCTTGATGAGAAAGTCTCACAAGTACAAACGAGCTAAGGACCAATTGGAACCAAATCAGGTTGAGCCAATAAGAACACTACCTCCTCCACCTCGTAGATCGGAAAGAGTTTTCCATCCCCCTGAAAGATACTTAGGTATTATTTCAGAGGAAGTAGAGGAAAATGTTCCTCGTAGGTAATGGTGCTCATGGTGATGATCCCAAAACCTACAACGAGGCGATATCAGATATCGACTCCGAGAAATGGCTAGAGGCAATGCAGTCAGAAATTGACTCGATGCACTCAAACCAAGTCTGGACCTTGGTAGATCCACCAGAAGGTATAGTACCTATTGGGTGTAAATGGATCTTCAAGAGAAAGATTGGTGCAGATGGGAATGTGGAGACATTCAAGGCTAGACTAGTGGCAAAAGGTTATAGTCAACGCGAAGGCATTGACTATCAGGATACCTTTTTCCCCAGTGGCTATGCTAAAATCCATCCGCACATTGCTTGCCATTGCAGCCTATTTCGATTATGAAATATGGCAAATGGACGTGAAAACGGCATTCTTAAATGGATATCTTGAGGAAGATATCTATATGGAACAGCCGCTAGGTTTCACATCCAGTGATACTGATCACAAGGTTTGCAAGCTGCAAAGGTCCATATATGGACTTAAGCAAGCATCTCGGAGCTGGAACACTCATTTTCAATGATGTGATCAAAAAGTTTGGTTTCATCAAAAATGAAGAGGAACCATGTGTTTTCAAAAGGGTCAGTGGGAGCGCTGTTGTCTTCCTCGTATTGTACGTGGATGACATCCTCCTTATTGGGAATGATATTCCCATGTTGACAACAGTCAAATTATGGTTGTCCAAGGAATTCTCCATGAAAGACCTAGGTGAAGCATCCTTTATTCTAGGAATTAAGGTCTATAGGGATAGACCGAATAGGATGCTAGGACTTTCACAGAAGATGTACATAGAGGAAGTACTAAAGAGGTTTAGTATGGAAAACTCTAAGAGGGGATTAATACCCTTCAGACATGGTATTCATCTTTCCAAGAAGATGTGCCCTAGCACACCTGAGGAAATAGAACGCATGAGCAAGATCCCTTATGCTTCTGCAATAGGGAGCCTCATGTATGCCATGCTATGTACACGACCTGATATAGCCCATGCTGTGAGTGTCACAAGCAGATATCAGTCAAATCCAGGTGAAGAACACTGGACTTCTGTGAAATGTATCCTTAAGTACTTGAGAAGAACTAAGGATATGATGTTGGTCTTTGGTAATGGAGAACTCCAAGTCCAGGGATACACAGACTCGGAGATTTCATGTCCGATATAGATGATCGAAAGTCGACATCTGGAAGTCTGTTTGTGTGCAATGGTGGTGCTGTCAGCTGAAAGAGTTCCAAGCAAACCATGATAGCAGATTCCACCATGGAAGCAGAATATATCGCTGCATCAGAGGCTGCGAAGGAAGCATTCTGGTACAAGAAGTTTGCTGCAGAAATTGGAGTAATGCCATCAGATGCCATTCCTCTATACTGCGACAACAATGGCGCCATAGCCCTTGCTAAGGAGCCGAGGTCTCACCAGAAATCCAAGCACATTGAGCGGCGATACCACCTCATCCGCGATTACCTCGAGAAGGGTTACGTCGAGGTCAAGAGAGTCAACTCCACAGATAATAATGTGGCAGACCCACTTACAAAGCCGTTGGGCCAGCAGAAGATCGAAGCCCACCTTGAGAAGATGGGACTTAGACTTGTAGCCAATTGGCTTTAGGACAAGTGGGAGATTGTTAGATTGTTAGATATATGTGCCCTAGAAGCCAGAATTGGCTGACACACTTGTAATACACTTCTAGGGGCAAAATTATAATTTTGACTAAAATCAATAAAATGGGTTATTTTCTATCACATATGTGTATTTAGTGTCTGTGATACATCCTTTGAGTTAATGGTAATGATAATTCATATTTTCAAGAGTTGAAAATTTAAGACATGAATAATCATTATTAACTCATAAAATGCTCCCGACCATAGGATCATCACGAGGATGGTGATTGATCCGGAAGGTTGGTGTACAATCGCTTCTCTTTAGTAGATGAGTCTTGAGTCTACGGTGTGGAGACACCGGAGCGAGAGAGTACAGGTACTCGTTAGAGAACGAGGGCACTGAGCGTGACCACCTCGAGTAGTCATTAGGAAGTCTACCTTCTCGTCAATGACTGACTCGATGCTGCAGTAGTGTGTCTGGTTCTTTGACCTGAGATGCATCGGCAGTTCACCTTGAGGGTGTTATAGTTTGACTACACCATTACTCGGTCTCCTAGCCATATGGAACCCTGAGGTGTATGTTGGCTATAGCATGTTCATTGTAGGAACTGGATTGCATCAAGATGGAATCTATCTACCTCGGTGGTAGAGGAGCAGCCCTATGATGATCATGAGAATCAAGTCCAGAAGCCCATGGCCATGGCAGAGTGAAATAATAGAAAGAGTTTCTATTTAGATTTTCACATTGGACTCGAATCGAATGATTACATCATATGACAGAGACTAGGGTTTGACGAGTTCACCTTAACCCTAATCTGATCGGGGCTCAAGATAGAAGAACTTAATCACACAGGTAGCTGCACCAAGAGGTTCGCATTCAGCTCTGATGGGTTGCCACCATATACTGCTAGGTGTCACTGGTGGATTTTGGGAGCAATTAGAATGATTTAGATGATCGATCATTCTAGCTGTTCGAATCAGAAGAGTTCTGATCCATCGAAAGGAGTTTCGATGATGTCGATGATAGAGATCATGACATATCCCATTACCATACAGAACTGAACCTAACTGGGTCACACAAATACAAGGGTTTGAATCTGGTGATCATCAATTGAACTGATCTAGTTCAATTGATCTGAATGAGATTCAATTAGGTTCAAGGAAATCGTGCTAGCACTCGATTGAACCTAACGTTCTTCTTTTACTATCATAAATAAGTTGTCCTGACTGAGCCAAAGGAGTTTGTGCTCAATCAGAGGCCTTCATATGGTCTGACTGGAGGTTGTCCAAGTCAGAAAAGGTTGTCTTATTTTGTAAGACAATTACCTGCCATTTTTGGTCACCTGCCATTTCTTGTCCTTTGACTTTGGTCAAAAGTCTGACCTTTGACTGGTCAAATGTTGACCATTGACACTTTGACTTTTGACCACATGTCATGCACCTATTGGAGAGCTGGTGGGGGCCTGTCCCCCTGCTAGAACCAACCTGGCAAGGAGGAGGGCGCACGCCACCCTTGGCGTGTGCCCAAGTTGGAGGCGCCTAGGAGTCCTTGTTGGACAAGGACTCCATCTCCTTTTTGGATTCCAATTAGAGTTCTCCTAAGAACCAACTTTTTGACTGGTCTTAGGCGCCATCTAAGGAGGAATCCAAGGGGACTCTATTCCCATCCAATCAGATTTAGATCTGATTTCACAAAGGGTTGTGATTGGTTGGGAAGAAGAGGAGTTGGATCACGCTTAGTCTATAAATAAGACCCTGCGCCCAACTCAAGGAGTATCTAAAAATTGAGAAAAGAATTCCCATGCCCCAAGGCTGCCTCTCCTCTTCCTTCCTCCATGCCAAGTTCTCCTTCTCCCTCTCCTCTCCACGTCCAAAAGAGTTTTGGACTTAGGTTGGTGCGATCCAGATCAAAGAAAGGCGATGAAAAGCTAGAAGGCTGCACTGCTGCAAAGGACGACTGCTGATCTTCAAAAGGTTTTGAAGATCCTCCAGATCAGATCCAGATCTAATTTTTGGAGATGTGATAGAGAAGAAGAGGATCTTTAGATCCAGTCTGAGTGGATATCCGGTAGAGGTCAGGCACTTGCATGGCTAGATCTAGAACCTTCCACTGCTAACAGGATCATCAATGGGTAATAGGATTACCCTACATCAAGGTAAATTAAATTAAATTTAATTTATTTAGATTTTATTTTTATTATTAGAATAATAAGGATCAGATCTGAAACATCTCAAATCTGATTAGGATCAAAGAGAAAATTTTTTGAAATATATCTCTTGATCCGATCAGATCTAAATGAACTTGGTCCGAAAAATCAGGATTTTCCTTCATAGAGAAGATTGATATTATGGGTAGGGCATATCATAAGATGCATCTATAAATGTGGGTCCTTATGGCATCGGGGTAATCATTGGTTGTGATTGCCACAAAAAATCTGGTTGAGCCCCCTAGTTTGGATTATAGGTATTAAAGTATAGATTATTTTCTAGTCTATAGGCTATATGGGTTTGATTTTGATAAACTTACTCATACATATATTCAAAAAATCGGTTGGGGCATCTTTTTGCAAAGTAGGTGGGGCTCAAACAGATTGCACAAACTTGTTGTGCATAAAGAAGAGATGGATAGGAAAAATTTTCATTGGCTAATAGATAATCTAATTTACAGGATAACTTATGCACTCTACTCTCAAGATCCATTTTAAATTATTCTGATTCTTCAAATATGTTCAATTAAGAGTTCTAAATCAAAGCAATCCTCTTTTAATTATTATTTATTATATTTTATTTTATTTTAAAGAATAAAAAAAGAGATGAGGGGAGAGAATTCTAAAGATGAGAGCCTAGAGGATACTAGATCTAAGGATGATATAAGAGAGTGCTTTAATTAGGGTTTAAGTTGTAATAGCAAACAAGTTAGGCAAGCATGGACTCTCTATCCTAGGGTTTACCTAAATCTAGATAGCTCCTAACTATTCTAAGATTATCTTCGAGCACTCCAAGCTCAAGACTGACTAACTAACTCAGTCAGGTAAGTGTAAGATGTGGGAGGTTTCGTGCTTATTGCTTTTCTTAGACACCAACTGATTTGGCCAGGTCAGACAATAGAACCAATTAAAAATCACAATCTTTGAACCACTTGCCTTAGACACCGAGCAATTAACCAATCCGAACTCAATTCAACTCTAGAATTTTCTTGTCCTATTGAGCTCGAATATCCTTAGGGGCCAATGTCTAATTGATTTTAAATTATGGTTTGGGTCAATACAATATGAAGGGTAGTGGTTTGTGGGATAAGGAAGGATGATCAAATCCTCACCTTATCTTATTTAATGGATTGTGCCATTAAAGTAGATTATGAATATGTAATGCAAATAAAATAAGGTGTCTAAATATGTTAAAAATTAATTTTATATTACATTTGTGGTTATGCTAAATTAATTAAATGTTATGAGATGTTGGTGATTTTTAAGGATTTATGATTTTATCTTTTTATAAATATATTTTAAATTTTTGATTTGTTTGATTTTGCAAGAAAAAATAAATTGAAGTGATTAAGTCTAAAAAGCAATAAAAATAAAAAATCTAAACTATAAAAAGCAAGAAAGCAATTATGAAAGACAATAATTAACTAAATAAAATTAAAGAGCAATATTTTTTTTTTTTTTTTATTTTTTAAATTAATCAATTAATTTTTAATTAATTGAAGCAACTATGCTATAATCCTCGACAATGATGCCAAAAATTTGACTACTTTCGTTAGAGCATCAAATAATAATTTAAAATCAATCTACTTAAAGATTAGAATAATTGTGAGTCAGGTGTTGATTTTCTCGAAGATTAAAGGCTAAGTTACATTCAATATAATTAAAAATAGAATTAATTTATTAAGTAATAATTTAAATAAATAAATTAAAAAAAATAATTTAAATTTAAGCAAAATAAAATAAAATAAAAGTAAATAAAATTTAATTAGGGTTTAAGAGTCAATTAAAAATATTCTAAAATTTTGAATCCATCTCAACAGGATTATGGTAATTCTTTTTAATATAAAAGTTTAATATTTTTAAGAATTTAGTTATTATTATAATTTATTTTCTTTTGGCATGAATTGTATCTCTCAATTACGATCCATCTCAATAGAATCATAAATTATTCAATACTTTAATACATAAAAATTGGTAACTTGGCTTTTTACTGATTTTGTCTAATATAAACTATTAAATGAACATGGATTGTATCTTTCGATCACAATCCATCTTCATAAACATAGCCTATTTAAATATCAATTAATAAGAAGCACGTTAAAATCTCATGCATGGAGGATAGAATTTAGGATTGGATAAGAGAACAATTTATTCATTACATAAAAGAAATTATAAAAAATAAAGAAAAAAATTACAACTCATACTAGAAGACTTCATCTACATCCCAGAATCTGATCCTTAGTTGCACATAGTTGATGATTTACTCTCTGGCATCTTCTGATCTCCTAGAGTAAATAAATAAAAAAAAAGAAAAGAAAATAAAAAGAAAGAAGAAAGAGGAAGAGATGAGAAGAGAAGGGAGAGAGAAAGAGATTTTGAGGAGGGCTTGGAAGGTCTGTTTTAACCCAAGAGGGGTTCTTTCTTGGATGTGGTGTGAAGAAGCTTTAAATAGAGAAAATTTGGGATTTTTGGCTACTTTTCATACTCTAATCTGAGTTTGGCTTGAATTGTTTGAGCCTGTTGAATTCTGGCCATCCATTCTAGATCAAATGGCTCAAAATCAACTCAAAAACCACCGCAAATCCAGCTGGATGTGTTCTTGGCCATCCAATCAAAGTTTGGATTGATTTTGCCTGTTGGATCGTGGATCGATGAAGCCTGTAGTCCTTATCACACCTGGATTTGATGACAGCCTTTGGATTTCGACCAGATACGATGTTAGCCATCGGATCACGCTCAAATCTTGATCGTTGGATCAAATCCCATGAACAATAGTCATCGATCTCATCCTAGTCCTGGGTAGATCGATTGCAAATCCAGTTTAGCAAAGACCGCCACGTACATCACCTAATTAGAGTGTGCCTGGCCTTAATGAAATGTCGAAATTGCCCCTATGAGCCATGATGAAAATGCGATAGACCCTTTAAGGGTCTACACTCGCCACATGTCATGCACCGACTGGCTGCACCTGCTGAGCTGCCTGGCCTATGCTTATTCCATGGACAGGCCGATCAGTCCACCGTGCACCGATCTTATTTTCTTTTTATTTTTCTTTTATTTTAACTTCTAAGCTTCATAACTTTTTCATTTTAGCTCCAATTTGAATAAAATTTATTGCATTAGAACCCATAAATCGAGCTTTTCACATTGATGAGTATCTTTCCTATAAAACATAAATAAAAATATTAATTTCTTTAAATAAATATTAAATATGATATTATTTTAATGCTTTTATTTAGTATTTTATAATAATTATCAACTGTATTTCAATATAGCAAAACCTTGATCAGGATAATCCATCAGATGGATTTGATATTATACAATATGGCAGAGTTGATAGTTGAACTCTGAGATATCCTACGAGCATTTTGGTCAAGAAGATGAATTATATGAAAACCATATCTGCATAGGTTCTAAGGAAGGTGTTCTACATATTCGACCTATCCAACCATCGGGTATCATTGCTAGATGGTCACTTTGATTAGTACAAAAATTTATTTTTATGCTACCAACTTAGGTTTGGATCTATGAGATCACACACATTAGAGCTCACGATCTGATTGGATGGTTGATCAATGATTGAGAATCATTCTAGATTTAAACGATCAATACGATTGATGTTTAAGCTAGTGCAAGTGTTGTGGAGGATTGATTAATAATTCGATTGCTAATTGGCTTAATTTGATTAAGCCAAAGGGATGAGATTAAGTCTAATTAAATATGATTTAATTAAATTTGATTTGAATTTGATTGAATCAAGTCGAATTGACTTATTGGATAAGTCAAGTACAAGAAAAAACTAGTCCTAGTCTAACTAGGACTTAGGTCAACCCAATTTTCTAATTTAATTAGAAAATTAAATTAAAATTAAATCTAATTTTGTCTAATTTAATTGAACCATTAATTGGGTTAGAACTTGATTTATTTTGGTTAAGTTGGTTTTGGTTTAATTTGGTTTAAGAAACTACTTTGACCAAGTCATAGATAGAATCCTAGTAAGATTAGAATTCCTCCTTGCGCCACCTTAGTCCCAATGCCCCCCATGCCTATTATTTTAGTATTTTTTATGAAAAATCCTTTTCTTCCTAATCTTCATGTATGCCCCCTCTCTCTCTCTCTTTCTCATATGGTAATTGGGTAGAAAACCAAGTCAAAGAAGGAGTTTGTTTTGATATTGGATTCTATGAGATAGAATCCTAACAAACCCAAACTCTTCCCAAAAGGTGCCACCCCCTCTCCCAAATAATTTCTCTCTTATTCCATGTGAGAAACCCCTTTTCTTGTGCACCCCTCCTTGCTGGTACATGCCAAAAATTATGGAGGAGGGGCCTAAGAGTTGGGCGTACCTTGACTTGCCCTGTTTGACCTTTCCTTGTCTAGTATTGACCTAAACAAGGACTCTTCTTTTTCTATATATTTTGAATGAATTTTGGCTTAAAATTTTTGTGGGTTATAGACCTTGGAGAGGGCTTTGAGGTATGTGAAAATCAAGGAGAGAGAACCTTTGGGCACTGAGATTCAATAGACACAAAACTAGATTTCTAGGTGAGAGCAAAGAGAAGAAGAAGAGGGTCTTCTTCTAGGATTGCTATGTTCATCTCTTCCCTTCCTTCTTTCTTGGGTTTTCTAAGAGTATCTCACATCTAAAACCTCTTCTCCTCCTTCTCCTCTTTGGAAGAGTTCAATCTAGAAGAAAGAAGGCATCTAATCTATCATCGAAGAAAGATCAGCATAGTATTAGCATACTATGTTGATTTCTAGTATCTGGATTTTTGATTATGATCGTGGGCTCGTGTGGACGACTCCTAAAGATCGGATGTGTGTATGGCTTGAAACTTCTGTAAGGACTGATGGTGCTTCCAAGCCTTGGAAGGCCACGAGAGGAGTTATGGTGATGGCTTTGAGGATTCCATGGGCTTGGTTGCTATTTCAGAGACTTGGGACACAAGGTGAAGCAAAAAACCAAAGCTGAGGAATCAAGACTGCAGAAAGAAGATTTTCTATAGGTTAGCCAGCTCAGTCCAAAAATTAGGTCAGCTAAGTCTCAGAGCATAGGCAAAATAAAGAGCTGAGCATTCAGAACTATAGGCACGGCACAGAACTGGGTCGACTTAATTTTAGACAGAGTCGACCTAGTGGAACTTAGCCAACTCAGTGCTGAGACTGAGCTGGCTCAATGTACGGGCAGAGTTATGTGAGGGTCTATTTTGGGCTGATCCTAGGGGTCTTAAGGTCTGGTTCAAGAGGTATTAAGGGGGCTAACTCATGTATGGGTCAGATCTAGATCCAGAGGATGAGAGCATAGGAGACATGGGTGTACATGGACTCGGTTAGTGTTTTCATGTATTAGGTTAGCTAGGAGAATTTTTGGTCTGACCTAATAGCTATGTATAAATACATAGATTGTATTAAGATTTTCATGGTTAGAATCAATACAGATCTTTTCTCCCTCAATTTTGTCTTCTTCTCTTCTCTTTAGAGTTGCCACCTTAGGGTTCTTGAAGAAGCCCTAGAGAAGGGGGTGTCAACCTTAAGCCCAAGGAGGGAGGCACCCCATCATAGATCTAGGTGGGGGATCGGTGGTTTGCTGCCCATAGAGAACGTCATAGATTTCTTCAGGTCAATGCTAAAGAATAAGGGCTTCCGCAACATGGTATCGGTGCTTGTGATGTCAAGAATGATTGGCGTTCGAGCGATATTATGGGTCTATAATTTGGTATTAGAGCTAGGTGATGCATGGGACATTGTGGACGATAATATGGTATCAAAGCTTGATGGTGCATGGAAGCGAAGGAGAAGTCGTACAAGATAAAATTAGAAATCTACACAAGGATTCCACAGTATGTCTCAGCTCTAACTTTGTTGTTGCTGTGGTTTGGCCAACCGAAAGCAGTGAGTTGAAGATGGAGGTTGATAGGATTAATGGAAAGAAATTTTTCTAGGGTGAAAGGATTGGGTGCATGATTTGCTTATCGATCTTGGTGGAAAGGCCAGAGTGTATGATGGTTATGTGACAGGCAGGGAGTGCTGGAGTGTTGCAGTAGCATTTTTTTGAAGATGCAAGGCTAAGTGAGGCTCGATGATGCAGCAGCCGAAGATGGTATCTCGTAGAGAGCATTAGGGTTCTCTAAGAAGATGGGCAGTGTGGGACTGCTAAAGAAAGATTTTTCAAGAGATATTGGTAGAAGGAAGGCTGAAGAAGCGATTATACGTTCTTCGGTGTCAAGAAGGTGGGAAAGTAGTTGGAGATGTATTCAGCAATTCGACCAGAGCATGAATTTATAGAGCCTTGGGGATGATGGAGATAGATCATCCATGGAGGTCCAGTAGGTTAGGATTGGACGATTGTAGAATAACATAGAGATGAGTCAGGGACCACTGGAGTGCTGCAAGAGCGCTACCTTGAAGGCATAAGGGCTGAGAGAGGCTCGACAATGCAGTAGCTAAAGAGTGTATCTCAGCAGAGAGTATCAGTGGTATCTTAAGGAGATCGAGTGTAGATCTCAAAGAAAGCTTGGAGGTCTTGGGAGCGCAGAGGCATCTAGCAGTCAGGAGTATCATGGATCAGGTTTTCTTCTGTAGGAGCACCAAGGAGAGTCATGGTTCAGGTGGAGGATGGTTCTTCAGGTGCAACTGAAGTGATGACTGATGTAGAGGCAGAAGAGAAGGACTAGGGTGAAATTTTCTAGGGTTCAGTCACTGGATTCAGAAGAGTTGGATGAGCTCTTGAATTTTGGAGGTGCCCGTGGGTTATGGAGGTATCCGAGATAGCTTCGATGGGGTCCACAAAGCATGGAGGGTTCGAAGGGGCAGTGACGGTGTTCGAGGTGCAATGGCAGGCTCAGAAGTGCAGCGTTAAGTGGTTGGCCTCAAGGAACTCAGTGATAGAGTCGACTTCTGTGGCATTAGGTGGGCTTTAGATATAGGTGGAGCTCCGTAGTGGTGGCTTCACAACTGGAGAGAAAATTTAGCATTAGTTTAGAGCGTCGGTGATGCACAGTTCTAGGTGGAGCAGCATGTGCAGGAGAATAGGCATAGTTTTGAGGAGATCGTGTTAGGTGGTACAGCATGTGCTGGTGCAGAAATGCTGTAGGTTCTCTAGGAAAGTTCAAAAAGAATGATGCAGCTACTAAGCAGAAGGGATCCCACAATCCAAGATGCTGCATAGAAGTAAGCCAAGGTCTTCAGCAGTAGAGGCGGTCATCCCAAAGGCCTCAAAGGTGTACAATAGTTGAAGAGGATTGGCGGAGGCGATGTTTGCACAGGTGCTGTCGAGTGCGTAGGGATAGTGGGATCGTGCTGGAGGACATTACTGAGGGATTTGCCAAGGCTTGGGGCACCAAGGTGGAGATTATGAGGATTGATGGTGCTTTCAAGCCTTGGGAGGCCATGGGAGGATTCACGGTGATGGCTTCGAAGATTTTAGGGACTTGGTTGGTGCTTCGAAGACTTAGAATACAAGATGAAGCAAGGAACCAAAGCCATAGAATCAAGACTACAGAAAGAAGATTTCTGCAGGTTAGTCGGCTCAGTCCAAAAATTGGATCAGTAAGTCTCAGAGCATAGGCAAAATAGATAGCTGAGCAGTCGGGACTACAGGCATGGCATAGAACTAGGCCAGCTCAGTTTTAGACTAAGCTGACCTAGTGAAACTTAGCCGGCTCAGTGCGTGGGTAGAGTTATGCGAGGATCTATTTTGGGCAAGGGTCTGGGTTGATCCTAGGGGTCTTAAGGCCTCGTTCAAGAGGTCTTAAGAGGGCTAACTCATGTATGGTTTAGATCTAGATCTAGAGGATGAGAGCATGGAAGACACGGGTGTACACAGACTCGATGAGTGTTTTCATGTATTAGGTTAGCCAGAAGAGTTTTTGATCAGACCTAATGGCTATGTATAAATACATTGGTTATATTAGGATTTTCATGGTTAGAATCAATATTGATCTTTTCTCACTCAATTCTCTCTTCTTCTCTTCTCTTTAGAGTTGCCGCCCTAGGGTTCTTGAAGAAGCCCTAGAGAAGGAGGTGTCAACCTTAAGCCCAAGGAGGGAGGTGCCCCATCATAGATCTAGGTGGAGGATTGGTGGTTTGCTGTCGATAGAGAACGTCACAGGTTTCTTCAGGTCCATGCTAAAGATCAGGGGCTTCCGTAACATGGTATCGGTGCTTGTGATGTCAAGGATGATTGGTATTCGAGCAATATTATGAGTCTATAATTTGGTATTAGAGCTAGGTGATGCCTGGGATATTGTGGATGATAATAACTTTATCCTCAAGTCCGAATCAGTAAGTTAGAATGTCTAACTCGCTCAGGTAATAGATCTGATCTATTATTTTTTCATACATGCATGAGATATAGTGTAGATCTAGGTTGATGTGATCAACCTTTCCTTCTTATTTATTTTTGATTTTAGATTTAAATGCCATGAAATAATTATATAATATGGTCTTAAATCTAGGAATTATTTGATATTTAGAATTAATTAGATTAATTTTGAGTCTTCCACTGCTGATCTAGAAAATGTTCCAAGATCTAACCCTGAAATCCTAAATCTGGATCCTTCAATTGGTATCAGAGCCAGGTTAATTATTATATGATTATTGATGCATGCTTGGATTATTTTTGTATTAGATCTAATTAATAATCTAATATTTAAATCTAAAATTAAAATCTTAAATTATATGAACTGCTTTAAGATTATCCTGCTGTAAGGTTTATCCCTTACAGTGCAAAGGTTGTCCTGGTTCGTATAGATCTAATATTATTCATAAATTTATTAGATATGATCTGATGTTATTTATAATTTATTTAATTTAAAAAATTTAAATCTAAAAATAAAATTTTAGATTGCACGGACTGATCTTATAAGGTTATCCTACTGTAAGGTTTATCTCTTGTAGTGAAAAGATTGTCCTAGTACGTGCTGATCGAAAACTTTGATTATAAAATTTTAGATTAGATCAAAAAAATTTTATGATCTGATTAAAAATATTTTAATCTAATTTTAGTTATTATAAATATGTTCGATTTGATCTAAGTTGACTTATGATTGATTAATGTTGAAATTGATTCAATTACATGAACTTGTTTAGATTAGATCTAAAGTAGTTTCATACTCTTCTTGCTTGCATATTAATTATAAATCAAACATACAACTTGGTTAGTCGAACCATGTCATAAAAATATTTTACAAATATGAAAATCATTTTTGAAAAGACAAACACCAACCCTCTGTCTAAATCTTAATTAAGAATTAAGAAGTTATTTGATTAGGATCTATGATTGTAAATTGAAGATCCTAAGACACGAATCAGAACACATTGGGTTAAATGGGTTAGTAGAGATTAGGTCCATTAATTAGATAAGACCTAGAGTTAGATTAAAGAATGGACTTAATTAGAGAATTGACTAAATCTAATCAATTATTATCTTAGATTAGGTCAAGAATTCTCTAAATCAATTACAATAGTTGTAGTTGGTCATGTCCATATCTTTAATGAGACCCAAGATGGACTTGATTCTTGGCTATGCGGTCTAGCATGAATTATTAGGTTGATCTAATTAAAACTAATTAAACCAATTGATGACTAAGGTAAACTAGATCGGTGGTCTTTAATTGGCAACCCATTTATCTGGCCATTTCTGATGGTGTCTAAGGCAAGCTTTGGCAGACCCTCCCACTGATCGAACTTATCTGACCTCTTGGTGAAATTATATTTTGATCGGATCACTTGACTATTCAAGCTAACCCATGCAGCTTGGTAAATCAGTTTGACTAATTTAAGTGCTCCTAGATTAGCCTATTAATGGTCTCCCTTATGCTGACTTGGTGAAGTTAGTGGAAGGATCATGACAAGCTAGTTTATTTGACATTTCCTCATGTTTAAATTAAATTATCTAAAATTATTAGGTTTCTAAAATAAAATAATTATATGATAACTGGATCATAGCCTTCCATTAAAGTGGATAATAATGGGTCCATCAATTAGGTAATCATTGGAGGTCCAAAGGCCTGGTGCATATTGGTTGATGGAATTATCATTCATTATATGATCTCTTGGATACATCTTTCTAAATGGTGGTCAGGTGGGCCAACCAAAGTTGAGCCTGATCATTCATTAGTTGGATGGACCAAGTATGGTCATGTTAATACATTCAATGCAATTGATGTTTGACCTAATGCAAGTGTTGTAGGAGGATCGATTAGCAATTAGATTGCTAATTGGCTCAATTTGATTGAATGATCAGACTGAGATCAAGTCTAATTGAATTATATTCAATTATAATTAGTTTAGACTTAATTAGATTAAGTTTAATTGGTTTATTGGATAAGCCAATTGAAAGAAAAAAATAATTCCTAGTTGTACTTGGATTTGAGTGCTCCTAATTTCTAATTGAGTTAGGATTTAAATTAGATTTAAATATGGTTCAAACCTGACTTAATTAGATTTCTAGTTGGACTAGGATCATCCATAATTAGGCTTTCACTAATCTTATTTTAATTAGATTTAAAATTAGTTTGATCTAGTCAAAATAGAAGAGTCCTAGTAGACTAGGACTCTTCCTTCCTTGCGCCAATGATCTCCATGCCCACTAATTAATTCTAAAAATATTATGAGACTTTTTCCACACATAATATTGATTTTCCACACCCCACATCCTGGTAAATTTGGATTTAAATTTGACTTGGTCAAAATTGGTTGTTAGTTTAAATGAGTCAAACTAAGGAAGAGTTTTATTTTGTTAAAACTCTCTTCCTCTCTCTTTGGAAAAATAACCCACGCCAACCTTAATTTTTGTTGCCAATTTTTTCTCCTCTTGGGTGAAAGTTTTTTTTCTCCACACGCAAGAATAGTGGGGAGGCATCCAAGAGTTGGAAACCCCTCCAAACTCTTCCATTGTTTCCTTGTTTGACTAGGTCAATTTGACCTAGTCTTCCTATTTTCTTGGATGCCACATTCTAATCTTTAGGAGGCATCAAAAATTCTTAGATTCCACATGAAAAGGCAGAAGAAAAGAAGGAAGGGCGTGGAGTTTTAGGGTGACTACATCCATGGAGGAAAAGTCTTCATTAAGACATGAAAAGTTCATGCCTTGATGAAGATAAAGGTAAGAGAAAATGTTCTCTCATTGTTTTCTTTCATGGTTTAGTTTATTATTTTTCTTTGTGATTTTTATGTGATAAAAATCTGAGAAATAGAGAGAGGAAGAGGGCATGGGAATGGATGCTCCAAGGAGTTGGGGCATCATGGTCTCTTTTGGACATGATTTGATCATATCTTGATGAGAGGAAAGTGAAGAGAAGATAGTCTTCTCTTAGGGTTCTTTTGAGAATCCTTTCTTCTCAATTTTAATATGATTTTTCTATGAGAAAAATCAGAGTTGAAGAGATCTAGAAGCATGAAAATTTTCTAGAGGAGGTCTCCTCTTGTCTAGATATGGAGATCCATTTAGGACATCAATGGTTAATGTCCTGAAGACAGAAGATGTATCTTTTGCCTCGACCTTCTTTCTCCTTTCTTTCTTTAGAGCTAATGCGGCTTTCAGCTCTGCCGATGCCTGTTCTTCTCTCTTGAGCACCACTTGAAGGTGTCCAACCTTGGTAGAATGAGTCTCTTTCAGGTGCTCCACTTCAGCCTTATACTCTTTGGCCACCTCCATAGCCTTTGAAGCCTCGACCTTGTGGAGGTTGACCACCTCCACATTTGCCAAAAAGGTGGTGTCCAACTACAAATTGCAAGATACATGTCATAACTATGCATATATTTAACTAAGTATAAAGGGAGAATTGACTACCTCAAGGAAGATAGCAAAGTTCTTCTTCTTCCTCTCCTGGTCATCCATCTTGAGAATCCTCTCAATGATGTTCAGGATGATGCAGCCCTCCATCAGGGGTTGGACGACTCCCCAATCATCAAGAGAAGCCTGATCCTTGTCTGCATTATTGCCATTTGATTCACCAGAATTCTTTCAAATCCACTTGACAATAGTCTTCTTTCTTTTCTCCTCCACCTCCTTCTTCTTGGATGGCGCAGAAGCTATGATCTTGGTGGGCGATGTCGAGATCGACGGGGGTGCTACAGCTTCCAAGGTAGAAGCTGCCTAGGCTAGAATGGCCGAGCTTGGGTTGCTGTTCTTTGCTCATTTTGATGTCTCCCTTAAAGCACTCCCCTTCCTCTAGTGCCAATCCTATTGGTATAGAAAACGGACGGCCACTAGAGTGTGCTGGAGGTGGAGCTAAGAATCTTGCTGGGGAGACTTGCAAGACAAAGTCCTGACCAAAGTTGGCTCTAGCATGGACCCCCTGATGGTCAAGTTAGTTTTTTGACCAACAAGAATAGAGTACATAGGAGATTAGAGTAGAGAAGAGAGCTTAGAGAAGAAGGCATATCTCGAGGGTTCCATTTATAGGCGGAGCCTATAACAGAATGATAGTGATAGTCATAATAGAATGTTAGAAGGCTGTTCGGGACACTTAGAGTTTGTTAGGAAGAGTGGACTATTATTTATCATGACTTGTTGGCTATTGGATATTATTTACTAGAGTTCGGATAAAAGGTCAGAGGCTTTCAAGCTTGGTAGTGTGGTATTCACACTGAGATTAAGCTATTGGAACTTGAAGTTGGGCTAACTATCCTTGAAGGTCTGCTTCTAAGTTATTCATGACGGGCTCATAGATTAGGCTTTAAGTTTAAACCTCAATGGAGCTATCTTGACAGCTTTCGAAAGGTCGACCATCTTCAAGGTCGGCCAAGAATGGGCATAAATACTCTGGTTTAGAGGGCTGGAGGTCAGAAAGGGATGATAGGTTCTTTAATTAAAACTATAGCCAAGCTCTCTTGAGGAAATTCGACCAATCTCCAACATCGGCCTGAAGTTAGAATGGAGGAATACTAAGGTTCAATGGTTGTGAAGTAATTGCTGCTCATCCCAAGTCAAAGATTGGACCCATATTGGTGGTGAGGTCCTCTTGCTAACTCAAGCTCAGCCAGTCGAGGTCCTCAGTGCAAAATTTGCAAGGTCCACTATCCACTGGGTGAAGTAGAGGAGTTTGGTTGATGCTGAGGTCAACCATTAATCAAGGTCGGACGATGCTAGAGTTCAATATTGGTAGGGTAGTTGGGTTGAGGATCTGAATCAGTTGAATGACAAATAGCTTTCGCTATTCAAGTTTGTCTAGCTGAAGTTTACAATGTAGTTTTGGCAAGGTTTGTAGTTATTGAAAGAAAGTTGGGAGGATTGTTATTGAAAAGGTCGACCGGTGCACAACATCGAACATTGATAGGGGTCACTATCATATTCAGGATGAGCTGTTCTTGACTGAAGCTTTAAGCTTAGTCGCATTTAGAGACCGATCTTCCAGAATTTGCCTAGACCAGGGGATCGACTTGGTTGAAGTTTGGACTTGGTCGTTATGACTCTAGAGGGCACCATACCAAGGTCAGACATCCAATTGGACTTCGGTGAGAGCTATTTTACCCCAAACACTTATCAATGGGTACATCCAATTGAGGAATATTTTATGTTTCTATTTGTAGGTTTTGAACTTCACTAAGTTTAATATTTCTTCCGCTATCTCTTTCTAGGATAAACTCTTTCTCCATAAAAGTGGCATGCCTACTAACAAAAATCTTTTGTTTAGTCGGGTGATAGAAAAGATATCCCATACTTCTTTTAGGATATACTACAAATAAATATTTATCCATCTTAGCATCTAGCTTATATCCATTTTTTTTTGGCATATGCTGGACATCCCCATATCTTAAAATATTTAAGATTAGGTTTCTTTCCTCTCCATATCTCATATGGAGTGCTAGATATAGATTTTGAAGGTACTCTATTTAAGATATAAACAACAGTCTCTAGGGCATATCCCTAGAAAGAAATAGATAATTCTGTAAAGCACATCATAGATCGCATCATATCAAATAAAGTATGATTCTTTCTTTCAGCTACATCATTTAACTATGGTGTATATGGAGGGGTCCATTCAAAAAGAATTTTCTTTTCTTTAAGATGATCTAGAATTTCACTAGATGAGTATTCTCCTCCTCGATCAGATTGAAGAGTTTACATACTTATTCTAGTTTGTTTCTCGACCATACTTTGATACTCTTTAAATTTATCAAAAACTCTAGATTTGTGTTTTATAAGATACACATATCTGAACCTAGATAAATCATCAGTATAAAATAAGAGTATCCTTCTCTAGCTTGAGTTGTCATAGGACCACATACATCTATATGTACAAGTTTTAATAACTCATTTATCCCTTCTCCACGTCAACTAAATATAGTCTTGGTCATTCCATAAGACAAGATTCATAAGTTCCTAAATGATTCATAATTACAAGGATCAAAAGTATTAGGATTTGATGCCTCGAATTTGACCCATAGCAAGAAGAAAATCAATTTTTAGCATAGCAGTCAGACCGACTCTGATACACAATCGAGCCATCTTGGATTGAGATCGAGATGGCTCGAACCACGGCCATGTCGGCTCTCTCAAGCAGATAGACAGCAAGAGCTTGGGTGAGATGCAGTCAAGCGAGCTCGATCCCTAACTGAACCAGCTTGATGGAGGTGAATAGAATGCGTTGGGATTTTTTCTATTTGACTCGGATTATGACAAATCCAAGAGGTTTACGGGAGTTGCATGTAGACCACAGGATCCAATAGTCATGAAGGGATACGACCATGATCTATAAAAATTAGAAAACATTCCAAGACTCCATTAAGAACATGTTTGACTCATATTAGGAGAATGAGCCCTATTAGGACTCCTATGAACTATTGAGAAGAGGATTCTCATCCTATTTAAAGGGTTGAGGTGCTGTGGAGCAAAAATGATGGCGCGTGTGGTGTGAGAGGAACGTAAAGAGGCTCAAGCAGTTATTGAGAGAAGCTTGGCAGAGCACCAAGTACGTGCAGCCTGTGAGAGAGAGAAGAAATAGGTGCATAGTATCCAGCAAGGAGACTCTAAGGGCAGAGCATCTTGTAGCTTATGTGAGTCTCCTTGGAATTCTGAGAGAGCTTTTGTGAGGGTAGGTTCTAGTTGGGAGAGATTTATGTACGGTGAGTTGAGAATGGGTTTTCTCCTCTTATACCTATTTTTCTCTTTCATAGTGAAGCTTTGCATGCCCCATGGAGGCGAGCCTTTAAGCTGATCCACGTACTTGATTATTTTCTTATTTTATTTTTTCTTCTGGCCATAACAATTTGGTATTAGATCTTTAACAAGCGGTATCATAGTAGCTGATATCCTAATAGTTTGGTATCAGAGTAAGTTGATATCACAATAATTGATATCAGAACTAGATAGTACCGAAGTATAGATTGTAGCAGTGAATAGAGATTGAAGAATATGGAGAAAACAAGCACAATTAAGGTGGAGATCAACAGGTTTGATGGAAAGGGCAATTTTTCTTGTGGCAAGCAAGGGTAAAGTAAAGGAACCGGATCTAGCATTTCATAGGTAGATCTTAAAACTTTTTCAAGATCATGCAATGAAAGACTTAAATAAATTAAATATTTATTTAAATAAACATATAAATATCTAGATCTTAGATCTATTACATGATCAAGGTATGATATTAAATCAGAAATTAAAATCAAACAAGAAAGAAAAGGTTGATCAAATCAACCTAGATCTACACTACATCAAATGTAGGTATGAAGTTAATAGATCAGATCTATTATCTAAGCAAGTTAGAAGTTCTAACTTACTGATCCGGGCTTGAGAATGAAGTCATAAGCCTCACATGCATCTGACCTCTAGGAGCAGTTCATACAGGCCCACAAACACGATCGGAGATCCTGATGCAGGAAATCAGCATAGCATGCTAGTATTGTGCTGATCTCTCTTCCACGGTCGATCCGATGCTTTCTTCTTCGAAACATGGACACTCCAAAATATGAGAAGGAAGAGGAGAGTTTTTTAATCTGAGACTCTCTCAGAAAAAACTCAAAAGAAGGAGGAGAGTTGAGGAATAAAATAGCCCTAGAAGAAGACCCTCTTCTTCTTCTCTTTTCTCTCACCTAGACACCTAGTTTGATGCTATGAAACCCCCATGCCCAAGGACCCTCTTCTGATTTTTGTATGCCCAAACCTCTCCCAAAGATCTATATTTCATAAAAAAATCAGGCCAAAATTCATCCTAAATTTATAGAAAAAGAAGAGACCCTATCTAGGTCAAAAACTAGACAAGGTAGAGTTGGGCGTACCTCCTCTGAATTTTTTTGGTAAATCCAGCAAGGAAAGGCACACAAAAAACCTCTCTCATGTGGAATTAGGGAGGAAAAATAGGAGATGGGCAGCACACATGGAAGGAGATATTTTGGTTTATAAGGATCTATCTTGTAGAATCCTAAATCAAAACTAACTTCCTCTTAGACTTGGTCAACCACCAAATACCCATATGAGAATAACACGGAGAGAAGGGGCGTGCGTGAAGACCAGAGAGAGACACTATCATACAGAAAGAGAGGGCATGGGGCGTGGAGGGCTAGGGTGGTGCAAGGTGGAATCCAAGTATCACTAGGATTCCATCTATGACTTGGTCAAACATGGTTTCTCAAACCAAATTAAATCAAAACCAAATCAACTAAATTAAATTAGGTTCTAACCCAATTAAAGACTTAATTAAATCAAATTAAATTAGATTTAATTCTAATTTAATTTTCTAAATAAATTAAAAAATTGGGTTGATCGGAGTCTTAGTTAGACTAGGACTAGTTCATCCTTGCACTTGACTTATCCAATAAGCCAATTGAACTTGATCCAATCAAGCTCAAATCAAATCTAATTAATTAATTAGACTTAATCTCAGCCCTCTAGCTTAATCAAATTAAGCTAATCAGCAATCTAATTGCTAATCGATCCTCCTGCAACACTTGTACTAGGTTAAACACCAATCGTATTGATTGTTTAACTCTAAAACGATTCTAAATCACTGATTGACCATCCGATCACCATGTGAACTCTAATATGTGTGACCTCATAAGTCCAAACCTAAGCCAGTAGCATAGGAATAAATTTTTGTACCAATCGAAGTGACCATCTAGCAATGATACCCAATGACCAGATAGGTCGAAAGGTGTAGAACACCATCATTAGAACTCATGCAAATATAGTTTCCATATAATTCATCCCCTTGATCACAATGATCGTAGGACACCTCAAAGTTCAACTGTTAAGTCTGATCAGGTTGTCCACATTGTATTTCAAAATATCAAATCCATCTGATTGATTATTCTGACCAAGGTTTTGCTATATTGAAATACAATATTACTTTCTTCTCCAACTCTTGCTATCAATTCCATCTTGATCACACTCTGACTTTGCAAGTATTTAACTGTGCCCAAAAGCCTTTCATTGCTGAATTAGAAATTCAGTTAGTCCGATACCAAAGCATAGTGAGTTGCTTGTAAGTCACTGAGGTGATCTCAGGTCCAAGGGATACTTATACCTATATCCGATCAAAGACATTCTCGATGGTAGAATGCTCTAGAGTTGGTCATGTTCCATAATGATGTACCCATACATCTCATCTGTATGCCATACCAGTGTCTTCACACTCCTTGGTTAAGAGGACAACCAACCTATATGGCATATAGCGACCTATGCTCGATAGACACTGTCGTCCTAATTAACAGCCTATCATTTGGTCGTGAATAAATTTAAGGACTAATCGATAAATCCTCTCTTTATCAAAACTAAACAGTCCTAAGAACTTCATCACAACAACGGAGTTCATTAGAAGATGTAAATTTATGATGAAAAAAGATGCTAAAATATTTTTTATTAATTAATAAATTAATTACAATATCTCAACCGTTAATAGGCTGATGATTCGCTTTGGAACACAATTTCCAACAACTTCCACTTGTCTTAAAGCCACTCGGCGTAGTATCTAATATCCATCTTTGACTTATGGTTGTCAAACTCCTTGATTGACATGGCTTTAGTGAAGAAGTCGGCTAGGTTCTCCTTTCCATCGATCTTCTGAAGGTCAACGTCACCACGATCCACGATCTAATGGACCAAATGGAAGCGGCGTAGAATGTGCTTTGTCCGTTAGTGTGCCTTCGGTTCCTTTGCTTGAGCTATGGCGCCAGTGCTATCGTAGTAGAGCAAAACTAGACCATTAATGGAGGGTGCTACTCTGAGCTCGGTGATGAACTTCCTCAACCACATAGCTTTCTTTGCTACATCTGATGCTGCCATGTACTCTACTTCGCAAATAGAGTCAGCCACTGTATACTGCTTGGAACTTTTTCAGTAGATGGCTCCACCATTTAGAGTAAAGATATATCCCAACACACTTTTACTATCATCATGGTCAGATTAAAAGTTAGAGTCTATAAATCCCATAAGCTTCAGATTTGACTCACCATAAACCAACCATTGGTCCTTAGTATTTCTCAAATACTTAAGGATGGTTTTAACCACCTTTCAATAATTTTTTTATGGTCAGACTGGTATGCCACGTCTGGTCGCATACATGTCATTGCATACATAATAGATCCCACTACCGAAGCATATGGAATTCTACTCATACGCTCTCTCTCTTCAAGAGTTGTCAGACAATCCTTCTTAGAGAGAGAAATTCTTTGGCCTATCGGAAGAGCCCTTTTTGAAATTCTCCATGCTGAACCTTTTCAGTACAGTTTCTATGTACGTGGACTGGGATATACCAAGCATCCTTTTTGATCTATCCCTATAGATCTTCATCCCTAGGATGTAGGATACTTCACCCAAGTCCTTCATGGAGAACTACGATGACAATCAAACTTTTATTCCTTGTAGTGCGAGGATGTCATTCCCGATTAAGAGAATATCATCTACGTACAAAATAAGGAATACCACTGCTAGACCATTTGCTCATTTGTAAATGCAGGATTCTTCTCTATTCTTAATGAACCCATACATTTTGATCACTTTATCAAAATGCATGTTCCAACTCCGAGGTGCTTGCTTTAATCCATAAATGGATCTCTGAAGCGTGCACACCTTGGACTCATCTATCGATGTGAACCCCTCAGGTTGTATCATATATACCTCTTCAGTTAGCTCTTTATTTAGGGAAGCCATCTTTACATCCATCTGCCAGATCTTATAGTCCAGGTGGGCAGCTATTGCAAGCATTATTCGAATAGATTTGAGCATTGCCATTGGGGAGAATGTCTCATCATAGTCAATACCATAACGTTGATGATACCCCTTGGCAACTAGATGGGCTTTATAGGTCTCCATCTTTTTGTTTGCATCTCTTTTTCTTTTGAATACCCATTTACATCCAATGGGTTTAACCCCTTTAGGTGGGTCAACTAATGTCCATACATCATTAACCTTCATGGAATCCATTTTGGATCTCATAGCTTCTAGCCATTTCTTAGAGTCGGGTCTCTGCATCGCATCCATATAAGTGATCGAATCCTCATCGTTCTCATCAAGTTCGATGGGATCACCATCCTAAACCAAGAATCCATAGTATATGTTCGGATGGCGTGGTACTCTATCGGATCTCCTTAATAGTGCGGGTTCACTAGGCTTCAGATCTGATCTGATCAAATCTGACTTAGGTTCAACATTCTGTGTTGGACTTTCTATCTATTGAACTTCATCAAGTTCAACCTTAGAGGCAATAGTTCCTTCACCAAGAAACTTCTTTTTCAAAAAGATTGCCCTAAGGCTGATGAACACCTTTTGTTCATCGGCATGATAGAAATAGTATTATTTGGTCTTTTTTGGGTACCCTATAAATGTACACTTGTCAAACCTAGGTCTAAGTTTGTTTGTAACTAACCGTTTGACATAAGCTTACGCCTTGTCCATATCTTAATGGGGTTTTTACTACCGACTTACTTGAAATCCTATTTAATAGATAACAAGCTGATTCAAGTGCATATCCCTAGAAGGATATCGGCAAGCTGGCAAATCCCGCCATGGATCGGATCATGTCTAATAGAATCTAATTTTTCTTTTCAGACATACCATTATGCTGTGGTGTTCCAGGAGGAGTCCTTAGGAGAGAATCCCATTCTCTCCTAGATATGTGAGAAATCACTAGAAAGGTATTCTCCTCCTCGGTCAGATCGAAGAGTTTTAATACTCTTCCCAGTTTGTTTTCTACTTCACTTCAAAATCGTTTGAACATTTCAAAAGAATCCGACTTATGTTTCATCAGATAGACATATCTATATCTAGATAGATCATCTGTGAAAGTGATGAAGTAGACATATCCACCTCTGGCACTTGTGCTCATTGGTCCACATACATTAGTATGTACTAGACCTAAGAGCTCATTAGCTCTCTCACCCTTTTAAGTAAAAGGTGACTTGGTCATTTTACCAAGAAGACAGAACTCATAGGTTGAAAGTGATTCACAATCACTTCAAGGATTCCCTCTTGAGTTAACCTATTTATCATGTTCTTGTTTATATGACCTAACCTACAGTGCCATAAGTAGATATCTGATGCACTATCTAATCTAGGATGCTTGCCAGTAGAATTAACAGGTTGTGATAACATATATACACCATTGTTCAATTGTCCACAGAAAGCAATAACATCATTCATAATGACATTACAAACTCATTTCTTTATTGAAATTTCATAATTGTTCATGGCCAAAAGGCCTATAGAAATGATATTTAAAAAGAAACTAGGACAAAAATGATAATCACTAAGAACAAAGGTATAAGATTCAAATACAAGTTTCAAAATTTCTAAAGCTAGAACTGGAACTGGTCTTCCATCTCCAATATTCAGGAATCTTTTGCCTTGCTCGAATCTTCCACTGATCTGCAACCCTTCAACGAATTGCAAATATGGTAAGGGCTACCGATATCCAATACCCAGTAATATCATAAATAGAGAAATTGCAAGGAGTTATCATATAAATACTTTGCTCAGCAACAGCTTGCTTCTTTCTCTACCTGTTTTGGTCTAGGAAGGCAATGTACTGAGGATAGTTTCTCTTTCAGTGTCCCCACTTCTTGCAAAAGAAGCATTTAGCTTGACTCTTATTGGGCTTGATCTTCCTGGTCTGGTCCTGCATTGATGTCCCAGCCTAAACTTTTACCCTCTTTGTTTTCTTCTTCTTGTTCTTCTTCCCTTTCCTAAAGGATCAAGAACCGGAAGATGAACCTCCCACTAAGTTCACTGACTCTTTATGGAGTTGGTGATCCTTCTCAAAGTTCTGAAGTAACCCCAGTAAGCTGTGGTAGTTTACTTCAGGCTTTGTCATTCTGTAATAAGTAAGAAAAGAGAGATAGAACTTTGGTAGCAAGTTCAGCATTGCATCTTTTTCAAGTTGTTCATGCAAGGGAAAGCCGAGTTTGTTCAAGCGCTCTCTATCAGCTCGATCATGTACAATACATGATCAATGATAGAGGCTCCATCCTGCATTCTGGCATTGAAGATGGCACAACTAGTCTTGTACCTCTCAACGTCATCTTCTGATGACCTTCAAATCAACCTAAATTCTGATCTTGGCTTTAGTCTTTTGATGATTTTAAGCTCGGCCTAACTTCTGATCTTGACTTCAGCCTTCTGATGACCTTAAGCTCAGTTTGAATTAGGACCTTAGCCTCCACCTTCCAATGACCTTCAAATCAGCCTAAATTTTGATCTTATCTTTAGTCTTTTGATGATCTTAAGCTTGATGCGGGCATCCGTGGGCTAAAGTTTGAGGATAATAATTTTTGAAGTATATAGAAGTCAAGGTATGGGCTGGAGATCATTATCTCATGTCTTCAGCTAGTACAAAAATATCCCCAATTATTGATATAGAAATCAATCTCGAGATCAGATTGCTGGAGTTGTGCGATGATGGCAAGTCAAAGGTGATGGGATAGAGGCGACCATACCTACAAGAGAAGTCCTTGATCGGAGTTGGACTCCATGTGCATTTGTGGTACTTTTTGTGTGAAAAATATATGGATGTTTGGACTCCATGTGGTGAAAAGCAATGCTCAAACAAAACTTGCTAAAGGTTCATAAGTGGAGAATTGTTCTTTTTTGCTACCTTTCTTTGGTAAACTCCTTGGAGATGCTTTTCTTTTAATCCAACATGGACGTACGGAACACAATTGGGAAGTCATCACTATCACTAATGAATCGTAGATGCTGGTAATGGTCTTCAAGACATTGGCAAAAGGTAGTGAACACCAGCAGTCCCTCATTATGTTGCTTTTGGAAGCCTTGTTCATGGTTTCTCTATCAAGTGAAAGCCTTTAATAGGCAGTTTAATGTTGAATATTGCAATTGATAAATTTGGCCTTGATATTATAAATTTTCCCACTATTCATCTACATGTTAAGTTTTACATCATCCTGTTCAGATTCCTTCAGCTGCAGTTCAAATCATAGATGCAATGTTATCAAGACAGCATATTCAGGTGCTGTGCTAGAAGTAGATAATAACTAACATCCTGTATGAGAATTAAAAAAAGGAAAACAAAAAAAATAAAAACAAAAAAAATAAAGAAATAAGAAAGAGGGGAGGGCTCCTCCCCTCCCTGGCCCATGTGCATCCGGCCGATGTCTACCACGCCCGTGCCCATCGCCCATCCATCCAGCCAATCTCCTCTTTGAGCACGCCCCTTTGATCGATCTCCCCACCATATGCCACCAGTCGTGGCCGAGCTCCTCCCCTACGCTCGCAAGTGCAACCCATGGTGGCACAGATGTTCTCCTTCCCTGTGCTCCCAGGTGCGGCCCACGATGGCACGGACCTTCTCCTTCCTCACGACCTTGGATAGCTTCGATGTCCTCTTTCCCCATGCTTCAAGCTACAACCCATGATGGCACAGACCTTCTCCTCCCTCGTGATCTTGGACAGCTCCAACATCCTCTTCCCTCATGCTCCTAGGCGCAACCTATGGCACCCCCTATGGCCGAGCTCCTCCCCTACGTGCCCAAGCAACTCCGGCCAATCTTCTCTCTTCTCCATGCCTGGGCGACTCCGACCGATCTTTCCTCTCTTGCATGCTCTGGGTGACCCCTCCAACCGATCTTCTCCTCCCCCCATGCCCTTAGCTACGGTCGAGCTCCTCCCCTATGCTCCTAGGTGCAACCCACAACGGCTTCAACATCATCCTCCCTCTTGATCCCGGACGGCTTCTCCCTTGTGATCTTGGATGGCTTCGACCATGTCCTCCCTTATGATCCTAGATGGCTTCGACCATCCCTTGTGCCTAGGCACGATCGAGCCCATTACAGCAGCGTTGAAGTTCTTCCCCACGCATGATAGACACAGCCAATGCCATCCCCAGTAGCATCAATCTCCTCAAAAAGAAGAAGAAGAAGAAGAAGAAGAAGAAGAAGAAGAAGAAGAAAGAAGAAGAAAAGAATGACAAGAGGAGGAAAGACGAAGCCTACGAGCTGATCCTCTTCCCCCCCACGCGTAGTGTGTGTATCCAGCCAGTGTCATCCCCGTTGTTGACCTTTTCCCCACATGTCTAGGGGTGGCTGAAGTCCTCTCAATAGTGCTAACCCTCTCCCCTGCATGCCCTGGTGTGGACTAACCTACTGCAATAGAACTGAGGTCCATGTGCTCCCACTATGGTCGAAGTTTTATGCATTCGTTTGACCTTTTCTGAAGTCCTCCCATGCACATCTTATTAGGATTTATGGTGCTCCCAAGCCTTGGGAGGCCACAGGAGGAGCTAGGATGTTGGCTCTAGAAGTCAAGGATTGGTGTGAGTCCTAGGGCTAGAGTAGGAGTTGTCCTAGGGTGAAGATGGCGTGTAGCCCTGCACAAACTTGAGGTTCAGGTGTGAGGACCTTGAGGGGGGCTTGGTAGCTGCTCCAAAGAATTGGGACATAAGGTAGAGCAAAGGATCAAAGCTAGAAGAAGAATTGCTAAGACAAGGGGTTGACACATAAGCGAGCTGGCTCGGATATGCAGTTGAGCCGGCTCGAGCTGAGACCGAGCTGACTCAGGGTATAGTCGAGCTGGCTATCTCAGGCAGATAGAAAATAAGGTTCAAATGATATATAGTCGAGCCACTATGTTTTGATAGAGCTAGCTTGATGGTGGCGAACATAACTGGACAGGGTTTTTGTTTGGGGTCTTAAGGCCTGGTCCAACAAGGTCTTAAGATGGCTAATACATGTATGGGTTGGGTTTAGATCCAAGAGATGAGAGCATGGGAGATGGGGGTGTATATGGGCTCGAAGAGTGCTTTCATGTATTGGGTTGGCCAGGAGAGGTTTTGGTCAGACCTAATATCTATGTATAAATACATAGAATGTATTAGGATTTTAGAACATGGATTGGAATATAGATTTTTTATCCCTCAATCTCTCTTCTCTCTTCTCTCTAGTATTGTTACCCTAGGTTCTTGAAGAAGCCCTAGAGAGAGGGGTCTCCTCCCTCAAGCCTAAGGAGGGAGGTGCCCCAGCATAGGTCTAGGTAATGATCTATGGTATCCAACTCTTAGAGAACAAAAGGTCTCTCCATATCCATACAAAAGATTAGGGGTTTCCGCAACATGATATTGAAGCTTGGTGATGCCAGGACAATAATTGATATCAGAGCTAAATGATGCCATGGTGATGCACCAATATTTGGTATCAAAGCCTGATGGTGCATGGAAGCGAAGGAAAAGTCATACACGAAGAAATCAAAAATCTACACAAGTATTCCATGGTATGTCTGGGATCTACCTTTGTTATTGCTATGATTTGGCCAACTGGGAGTAGCGGATTAAAGGTGGAGGCTAAGAGGATTAACAAAAAGGATTTTTCTTGGGGTGGAAGGTTTTCTGATCGATCTTGGTTGGAGAGATCGGGGTGTATGATGGATGATAAGGTTCTCTAGGAACATGGGTAGTATAGGGCTGTTTGATGGATGGAGAGAGGTTTTTCAAGGGAAAATGGTCAAAGAAAAGCTGAAGAAGCGACTATATGTCCTTCAATTGTAGGAAGGTAGGAGAAGTAGTCGGGGATGAATTCAGTAATTCAACTAGAGCATGGATTTATAAAGCCATAGAGATGATGGAGATTCATGATCCATGAAGGTCCAGTAGGTCAGTACTGGATGGCTGATCTTGGATCAGATTTCTTCTACAAGAGCATCAGGAAGAGTCATGGTTTAGGTGGAGGATGGTTTGTATATAGCAAGAGAGGATCCGGGTACCTATGGGAGGTAGTGTTGAGATGAGATTGGGAGCGCTAGAGTGCTATAGTAGTACTTTTTTGAAGGCACATGGGGTTGAGAGAGGCTCAATAGTGCAGTAGTCGAGGGAGGTATCTCAGTAGAAAGTATCAGGAGGCATCTTAAAAAGGCTAGGAGCAGGTCTCAGGGAGAGCCAAAGAGTCTTGGAGCCTTGAAATGAGATAGATGCATCTGAGCCTAGGGTAGGGTTTGAGCTATAGTTCCTTTAGGTACAACTGAAGCGATGGTAGGTGCAGGGGCAGAAGAGGAGAAGGCTAGGGTGAAACTTCCTAGGGTTTAATTACTAAGAGTGAAGAGTTGGATGAGCTCTTGGTGGTTTCGGAGGAGCCTGCAGGGTGAAGTGTATTTGAGAGTTTCGAAGGGATTTGCAGAGTGTAGAGGATCTGAAAGATTAGCGACGGTATTTGAGATGTAGCAGCAGGCCCAATAGTGCAGCATTGGATGGTTGGCCTTGGGTGACTCAGTTATAGAGTCAGGATCTTCTGCGGCATCAGGGGACTTCGATTTCAGGTTGAACACTGGGCAGAGATGAATTCACCGATAGAGATATGGCATGAGTTTAGAATGAAGGAGTGTAGGAGGACCAATATCCTAGCATTAACACCAGAGATGCACAATTCCAGATGGAGCCATGTGAGAATGACTAGCAAAGTTCAGAGGAGACCATGTTAGGATATGCAGTGAGTGTCGGTACATGAATGCTATGGTATCTCAAGAAAAGTCTAGAATAATTGATGCAGCTGCCAAGCAGAAGGGTTCCTATAATTTTTAGGGTGGTGCATAGGTGTAAGCCAAGGTCTTCGACGGTGGATGCGGTCATCCCAAAGGTCTCCATGGGTGCACAATAGCTGAAGAGGATTGGTAGAGGCAATGTTTGCACAAGAGGCTATCAAGGTGTGCAGCAACAGTAGGATCGTGCTGGAGAGTATTGCCAGGATTTGCTAAGGCTTGAGGCACCAAGATGGAGATTGTTAGGATTTGTAGTTCTCTCAAGCCTTGGGAGGCCATAGGAGGAGTAGAGTGTTGGCTCCAAAAGTCTAGGATGGGTGTGAGTCCTGGGACTAGGATAGGAGTTATCCTAGGGTGAAGGTAGCGTGTAGCCCTGCATTGACTCAAGGTTCAGGTGTGAGGACCTTAAGGAGAACTTGGTAGGTGCTTCGGAGGCCTGGGACACAAGATGGAGCAAAAGACCAAAGCTTGAAGAAGAATCAGCCAAGACAAGAGGCTGACATACAGGCGGGTTGGCTTGGATACATAGTCGAGCCAGCTCAGACTGAGACCAAGCTGACTTGGGGTGCAGTCGAGCCGACCATCTCAAGTAGATAGAAGATAGGGTTCAGGCGATATGCAGTCGAGCTAGCTTAGCTCTTGATAGAGTCAGCTCGATGGTGGTGAACAGAACTGGATGGGGTTTTCTATTTGGGATCTTTAGGCCTGGTCCAATAAGGTCTTAAGTTGGCTAACACATATATGGATCAGGTTTAGATCCAGCGAATGAGAGCATGGGAGATATGGATGTATATAGGCTCGGTGAGTGCTTTCATGTATTGGGTTATTCACGGTAGCTTTTGGTTAGGCTTAATATCTACGTATAAATACATAGGATGTATTAGGGTTTCAGAATATGAATTAGAATACAGATCTTTTCTCCCTCTATCTCTCTTCCTATTCTCTCTAGTGTTTTTGCCCTAGGTTCCTGAAGAAGCCCTAGAGAGAGGGGGCGCCTCCCTGGGAGGGAGGCGCCCCAGCATGGTCTAGGTGATGATCTATGGTATGCTGCCCTTAGAGAACAAAAGGTCTCTCCATATCCATGCTAAAGATCAGGGGTTTTCACAACATGGTATCAGAGCTTGGTGATGCCAGGACAACAATTAGTATTAGAGC
The DNA here is from genome assembly GCA_006176705.1 of Cocos nucifera. NCBI lineage: Eukaryota > Viridiplantae > Streptophyta > Magnoliopsida > Arecales > Arecaceae > Cocos > Cocos nucifera. The sequence goes on from QRFJ01000695.1 coordinate 50,776, forward strand.
TTGGTGATGCCATGGTAATGCGCCAACACATCTCACATTAAACAGAACTGAAGCTGACTTGGAGCAACCCCAAAGCCATCCACAAAATGCCACAACCTCCACATACGGCTCTATGAATTTCACCCATAGAAGCCAAGTTGATACAAAAAAAAATAAAGAAAGAGAAAAAAGAGGGAGAGAAGAAAAGGAGGAAGACAAAATTTGATCTGAACCAAAGTAATCTAAGGCAAAAGCCCATAACAAGAAGGGGTCAAATAGAACCCAACATCTCCCAAACAAAGAACTTATGGTAAGAGACTTTTAAACTTTTATCCATTATTATTTTTCTTTTCTTCTTTTCTTTCTCGCAGAACTTTAGGACACCAAAACCAAGGTTGAAGCCAAAGCTAATTAAGACTAAGTTCAAGAAACTAAGGCTAAAGCTGAAGTGAAAATAAATGCTGAATCTGAAGTTAGAATCTAGACCAATCCAAGGTCAAGCTCAAGACCAATCCGAGGTCATGTTCAAGATCCATCCGAGGTGAAAGCAAAACAAATCCATGGTAATGATCATACAAATCTGCAGCTTGTAGAAGTTCAGCTTAAAAGATGGAGGCTAGCAAAAATCCAATCTCAGTAAGTCGAGCTCATCAAAAGACTAATATGAGATCAAAACCTAAGCCAAGCTGAAGTCAAATCCCAAACCAATCCAAGGTCACAATCCAAGCCAGGCTGAGGTCAGATTTAAGACCAAGCTAAGGTCAAAATCAAGAATAAGCTGAAGTTTAACTCACATTCGAGCTGAAGTCGAAATAATGACCAAGGCCAAGATATCAAGCCCAAATTCAAAACTAGAAAAAAATCAATACTAAAGAAGCTGACTCGACTAGAAGGAGTCCAACCCTAGGAAGGAGGCCAAGGAAACCAACCTAACAAGAACATCAACCAATGAAGGCCAACTAGTGGTAAACTAACAAATTGGTGCCAATAAGGCAAGAAATTTCACACCTTATGCAGATATATTATGACATCGGCAAAAGGCATCATTGCTCATGAGCAAGTTGAATGAAAGCTTTCGATTCTTAAATAGGAGGTTAATCTCATCTTAACAAGGATGAAGGCCTTTGGTTCTTAAACAGGATGTTAATCTCATTTTGATGAGGATGAAGACCATCTGTGCCCAAGGAGAGAGGCCCCTGCAATGGCTCTTTTGTACCCCTAGGGAGAGGCCTTTTCAACGGCACATAGGGAGAGGCCCACTCAATGATCTTTTTATGCCCCGGCAATCTTATTAGAAACAAGACGAGAACCTCATCCTAACAAGAATAAATGCTATCTTGAAGGCCTGTAATTCTTAAACAGGAGGTTAACCTCATCTTAATGAGAGTGAAGGCCACCAGTTCTTATGCCGGAGGTTAACCTTATTTTATCAAGGGTTAAGACCATCTATGCCCCAAGGGAGAGGCCCTTGCAATGGCTCTTTTATGCCCGTGGGGAGCGGCCTTTTCAATAGCCCATAGGAAGAGGCCCACTCAATTGCCCTTTTATGCCCCGATAATCTTGTTAGGAATAGGAGGTGGACCTCATCCGAATAAGGGTAGAAGCCACCTTAAAGGCCTCCGATTCTTAAATAGAAGGTTAACCACGTCTTAACGAGGGTGAAGGCCTCTGGTTCTTAAACAGAAGGTTAACCATATCTTCATGAGGATGAAAGCTTTTGGTTCTTAAATAGGAGATAATGGAGAGAGGCCCTCTCAATGGAACCTTTATGCCCCGACAATCTTGTTAGGAATAGGAGGTAGATCTCATCCTAACAAGGATAAAAGCCAACCGCATTAGGAATAGAAAGTGAATCTCATCCTAATGTGGGTGAGGATCCTTACGAGGGATTGAAGGCCTCTAGTTCTTAAAAGAAGGTAATAGGGAGTGGCCCTCTTGATGGTCCTTTTGTGCCTCGGCAATCTTATTAGGAAAAGGAGGTGGACCTCATCCTAACAAGGATAAAAGCCATCTTGAATGCCTTCGGTTCTTAAGTAGGAGGTTAACCTCGTCATAACATGGGTGAAGGCCTCCGATTCCTAAATAGGAGGTAATGAGAAGAGGTCCTCTCAATAGTCCTTTTGTACTCTGACTATTGAAAAATGTATCCTAAAGCCAATCATCTAGTTTATAGATGGTTGAGCTGATTGTCAATCTACTTGAATTATTATAATAAATAAAATTATTATTTTTATATTTTCATCACTTTTGTGCATCGTCCTATAATGAACTCTTCTATGATGAAGTTCTTAGGACTATTTAGACTCGACAAAGGAGGATTTATCATTTAGTTCTTAAAATTTGTTCGTAACCAAATGATACGTTGTTACCTAGGATGACAACATATCAAGTGTAGGTCGTTGTGTGCCATGTAAATTGATTGTGCTCTTAACCAAGGAGTATAAAGTACTGATATGGCATGCAAGTGAAGTATATGGGTATATTTCACTAAATGTGACCCAACTACGGAGCTTTCTGCTATCAAAAGTTACTCGCCAAGGATATGGGTATAAGTGTCCCTTAGACCTGAGATTACCTTGGTGGCTTGCAAGCAACTTACTATCTTAGGTACTGTTCTACCTGAATTTCTAATTTAGTGACGGAAGGCTACTAGGTATAGTCAAGTACTTGTGAAGTTGGTGTGTGAGTTAAGATGGGATTGACCACTCCAATTGTTGGAGCAAATGCATCATTGTATTTCAATTTAGCAAAATCTTGGCCAGGGTGGTCCATTCGACGGATACTAGATTTTGAAATACACTGTAGATGATTTTTCAAGATTGACAGTTAAACCCTAGGTCATCTTTTGAGCATTGAGGTTAAGGGGATGAATTATATGGCAACCATATGCCATAGGTTCATCGTTGTTGCATTATGACTATTCGACCTATCTAGACATTGAGTACCATTGCTAGATGATCACATCGATTCATATAGAAAATTGGTTCCTATGCTACTGGCTTAGGGTTCAAACCTATGGGGTCACACATAATAGAAATTTCTATCTGATCTGATGGCTGATCAAGAGTTCCAATGGTCTGAGACTCTATGGTTGAGAGTCCCACTAGACTGAAACTCTATGACTAGGAGCCCCATTGGACTGGAACTCCAAGTTTTTCTTGTTTGGGACTCTCTGATCAAGAGTAGTAATAGTCTAAGACTTCGTGATCATGAGTTCCATTCATTTGGGATACTTGGTTTAAGAGTCCAACTGGTTTGGTATTCTTTGATCAAGAGTTTCATGCTGATGGGACTCTGTTGCCTAGACACCCACCTAATTGGGACTCTATATATTATTAAAGGATTTATTAGCAATTTGATTACTAGTTAACTCAATTTGATTGAGTGATAAGGATTCAATCAAATCTGATTGAATTTGATTCGATTGGATTTGTTCCGATCAAGCCATGAGATGACCTAATCGCTATGGATGATTTTATTCTAATTTGATCAGAACCTAGACCTAATTAATTTTTAATTTGATTAGGAATTTATTGGTTTAGATTAAACCTAATTTGATTAGGTTTGATCTAGTCTAATTGGATCAGGACAATTCATTTGGTTGAAACGAATTTGGACCAAGTCAAATGAAGTTTGAATTTTGAATTTACTTTCTCCCTGTGCCATGAGACTTTGCTCCAGACCCCATTGGTTTTTGTGTGACTTTTTCTTATGCAGAATAGAGAGTTTGTGCCCTCTCTTATCTCCCTTTAAGCTAGTCAAAGCATTGGATCAGATTAGTTTGAAGTTGAATTTTGAATTCAACTTGTATTGGTTGGTTTGGTTGAAACCTCCTAACCCTCTCTCCCTTATCTCATCTTCATGCCTCCCTAGGAGTTTTGTTGCAATTTTTTGAGAAGTCGGAATATGCACACACAAAAGGAGAGTCCTGGGTGTGGAAATGTCCAGAGAAAGAGAAAGTGTTTCATGCACCAACATTCCTCACATGCCACTTCTTTTAAATTTTTCTTTTTTGTTGCCCATCTAAAAGGTTTATAAGATAAGGTGTACAGTAGAGGGAGAGTCCCTCTACCCATGAAAATTTGTTTCACAAGAAAATTCAAAAGTGAGTGGGCGTGAGAATTTTCAGGTGTTAGGATTTTCTAGGTGTGCAAAACCCGAGAGCTAGGACCAAGGGTTCAGGTGGAGAGATTGAGTGCTATGAGTGCTCGATCATCACCAAATTTGATGCAGCATCTCATCATCCTCCGAAGATCATCTTCTAATTTTCTAGAGCATCCGAAAGATTGAGAACAAGATGGTCAATTGGATTGAAGAAAATCAGCCATCAAAGGCTCCAGCGAGGAGCTAGCACTCTGGTGGAGCGGTTCGAGATCAGGAGCTCCATGTGGACTCACCATAGAGGTCGGAAAGGTGTGCGGCTATAGCACGACATCATAGGCCTCCTCCTATGGATTTGAATCATGAAGATCATCTACCCACATACAGGTATTGTATTCTGAACATAAGTTGATCAGTGAATATGATTTGCTAATTGATCGCATTTAAATTTTCTATAACATATTAGCATATCTAGATCCTGAGTAGAGTTTTATGATTTGATCATAGCATAAATAGAATTAATGATAGATTAATTTTAACTTCCACTACCATAAAAATTTTAGAAATGCATGCTTTTAACCCTGCTTGATTTTCAACACCGGCAATCTTGTTAGGAATAGGAGGTGGACCTCATACTAATAAGGATAAAAGCCAACAACATTAGAAATCAGAGGTGGACCTCGTCGTGATGTGGGTGAAGAACCTTACAATGGATTGAAACCTCCAGTTCTTAAATAGGAGGTAGTGGGGAGAGGCCCTCTCAATGGCCCTTTTATATCCTGACAATCTTATTAGGAATAGGAGGTGGACCTTATCCTAATAAGGATGAAACCTAACCATATCAGGAACAAAAGGTGGACCTTATCCTGACGTGAGTGAAGATCCTTACGAGAGATTGAAGGCCTTTTATTCTTAAATAAGAGGTAATAAAGAGAGGCTCTTTTAATGGCACTTTTGTGTCCCAGTAATCTTGTTAGAAATAGGAGGTAGACCTCATCCTAATAAGAATAAAAGCCAACCACGTCAAGAACAGAAGATGGACCTTGTCCTGACATGGGCGAAGACCCTTATAAGGGATATGAAGGCCTCTAGTTCTTAAATAAGTGGTTATTCTTGTCTTAACGAGGATGAAGACCTCCAATTCTTAAACATGAGGTTAAATATCAAGGTCTGTAGAAATCTGAGCTTAGAATATCTAGGTCTATAGAAATCCAATCTTGGAAGGCCGAGGTTAGCAAAAATTCAAACTCAGAACATCATGGTTAGCAGAAATCTAAGCTAAAAAAAGCTGAAAATAAAATTGAATCTGAGCTAAAGGATCCTTTGAGTAATTTCAAAAAGAAATTTGAAGATCCTGAGTCTAAATGACAAAGAAGAACATATCTTTGGCAAGTCCAATCAAGTATACTCCCTTCATTCGAACCAGGGCTCAGACATGAAAGTAGGGAGGCTATTGTTGGGGGTATTTTTGTACCAGCCAAAGACATGTGATGATGGTCTCTAGCCCATGCCTCAATTTTTGTGCACTTTAAAAATTATTATCCTCTAGCTTCAGCCCACGGATGCCCATATCGAGCTTAAGGTCATCAAAAGACCAAAGCTAAGTTTAGAATTTAGGCTGAATTGAAGGTCATTAGAAGGTTGAGGCAGAGGTCCTAATTTAGGCTGAGCTTAAGGTCATCAAAAGGCTAAGGCCAAGATCAGAAGTTAGGCCGAACATAAGGCCATCAAAAGGCTAAAATCAAGATCAGAAGTTTGGTTGAGCTTAAGGTCATCAAAAGACTAAAGCCAAGGTTAGAATTTAAGCTGATTTGAAGGTCATCGAAGGCGGAGGCTGAGGTCCTAATTCAGGCCGAGCTTAAGATCATCAAAAGACTAAATCCAAGATCAAAAGTTAGGGTGTGCTTAAGGTCATCAAAAGACTAAAGCTAAGATCAGAATTTAGGTTGATTTGAAGGTCATCAGAAGGCTGAGGCTAAGGTCCTAATTCAAGCTGAGCTTAAGGTCATTAGAAGGCTGAAGTCAAGATTAGAAATCAGGCTGAGCTTAAGATCATTAGAAGGCTAAGGCCAAGGTTCTAATTTAGGCCGAGCTTAAGGTCATTAAAAGGCTAAAGTTAAGATCAGAAGTCAGGTCGAGCTTAAGGTCATCAGAAGGCTAAAGTCAAAATCAAAAGTTAGGCTGATCTTAAGGTCATCAAAAGACTAAAGTCAAAATTAGAAGTCAAGCCAAGTTTAAGGTCATCAAAAGACTGAAGCTAGGATCAGAATTTAGGCTAATTTGAAGATGATTAGACAGCTGAGGTCGAGGTCCGAATTTGGGCCAAGCTTAAGGTCATCTTAAAAAAGGAAGGAGTGGGTATAAGAGAAGCATGGCAGGCTCACCCCACTCTCATTTTCAGGTTGTCAATTTATATAATTACGAGATGGTCCCCCCCACACATGTCATGAGGGGACAGTTTCTGACATGATACCTAATGATATTTTAGTGAGCAACCAAAATATCTCTGACAACTTTTTGCTCGCTCATGACTAACAATCCACAACACATCCTAACAAACTTCAAACACCATCTATAAAAGAGGCAAAAAAAGGGACCCCAAGGTACGTGAACTCTTCTATCCAAAAAATGCTCATCTTCTTCCTTTTTTAGAATGAAAGACTAACTTAAGCATCGAAGGATACCCTCCGGAGCCAACTTCGATCGAGGACTTCTCTTGTAGGTACGGCCGCCTCCATCCCATCACCATCGACTTGCCATCATTGCACAACTTTAGCAACCTGATCACGAGACGGATTTCCATATCAACAATAGATATTAGAACCATAGGAATTATCTAATACCTAAAAGTTTGAATGGAAGAGTTTAATGATTATAGTATGTATCTCAAACATACCTTTTGGTGCAATGCTTACACCAGCCTTTACAGTTACAAGGAAAGCCTTGCAATTCTTTTTCCAATGACCTATCTTGCCACAATGAAAAAAGTATTAGAAAATATATCCTAAAGCCAATCATCTAAGTTATAGATGACCAGAATTAGTATATGAATTATCAAAAAATAATAATTATTTGGCTCATTCATCATAAAAGGTCTATCATTCTTAAATAAACTCCTGAGTTATGATAAAGTCCTTAGAACCACACTCAATCCATAAAGAGGATTTATCGGATGGTTCTTAAATTTATTCATGACCAAATGATAGTTTATTAGTTAGGATGATAACCTATCAAGTATAGATCGCTGTATATTATGCATTAGTTGTCCTTATAACCAAGTGGTGTGGAGACACTGGTATGACATGCGGTGAGATATAGGAGTATATTTGCACTGAACATAGTCAATATAGCACTCTACTATCAAGAGTAGCTAGTAAAGGTCAATGGGTATAAGTGTCTTTTCAACCTAAAATCATCATGGTGACTTAAACAAGCAACTCACTGTACTTTAATGCTGAACTACCTATATTTTTAATATAGTGGCAAAAGATTTCTAGGTGCAGTCAATTATTTATAGAGTTGGTGTGTGAGTCAAGATGGGATTGACCATTCTTGATTAACTTTAGGAGTAAATATCTCATTGTATTTTAATTTAGCAAAACCTAGGTCTGGTTATAAACCTTATGAGGAGTCATGGAATTTGCAAACATTGAAACATAATATGGATGACTTGTATGAATATTGATAGCTAATCTGAAGTCATCCTGAGCATTATGGCTCAAAGGGATGAATTATATGGTAACCATAGGCTAGGGTTCACTATAAGAAAATTAAATTTTAGCAATGGTATTAGTAATGGTAAATAAATTATTAGTAATGATAAAAGCCATCTCTAAAAATAATAAATATTTTAAAATATTTAAATAAAATAGCAATCATAAATTTGGATTATTAGTGATAAAAATATTGCCATTGCTAATATTAAACTATTAATGATGGGGTTTTCATTATTATCGACAACACGCACCATCACTAAACTTATATAAAATTTTCAAAAATTTTTTATAATATTTAAATATAAAATAAAAATTAGCGACAGTATTTTTGAATATTAGTGATGAAAATCTACCTTCATTAATAGTTTTTTTAAAATTATTTAAAAAGTTATTGGCAATGGAATTAGCAATTGCATATTTTATCATCGCTAATTATTCTCCAACTCTTCACATCCAATTTGAATCCTATTAAAAATTCTATAAAACCAAATTTAATTAAGCTTTGAATCTAACTCCTACTTAGATTATAAAATCTAATTAACCTTAAATTAAATCAAAATTTATTAAATCAAATCTGATTTAAATCAATTAGGAGAAATTGATGTTTAATTTTGGTTTAATTCAAATTTAATTTGAAATTCTATCAATTCTAATTCAATTAGATTTTTAATTCAAGTTCTACTTAGATAGTAAAACCCAATAACTTTCAATTTAAGTTCAACCTAATTTAATTTAAGCTAAATTAAATAATTAGAAAAAAAAAATTTTAATTTAGTTTTGATTTGAATTCAATTCGAACTCGATTTGAATCTAATTCAAAATTCAGTCAAGTATAATTCAATTAGACTTCGAATCCAAATTTTACATGGATTATAAAATTTAATTAGTCTCAAATTAAGTCAAAATTAATCAAATAAAAGTTGATTTAAATAAATTAAAGGAAAATAATTTTTAATTTGGGTTCAAATCCAATTTGAACTCGATTCAAATCCAATTAGATTACCTATTAATCCTAATTCAATTAGACTTTAAAATCTAGGTCCTACATGGATAATAAAATCTAATTACTTTGTTATTAAGTTAAGCCTAATTAAATTAAATTTGATTATTATCAAATAGGAGAAAATGTTTTTCAATTTAGGTTCGATCTAAATGCAATTAAAACTTGATTCGAATCCAATTCAAAATCCTGTCTAACCTAATTCAATTTGACTTTGAGTCCAAATCCTAATTAGATTATAAAATCTAATTACATTCAAATTAAGTCAAATCTAATTAAATTTAATATGATTAAATTAATTATAAGGATATAATTTTTAATTTGGGTTTGATTTGAATCCAAGTCGAAATCATGTCAAATCTAATTCAATTAGACTTTGAATCCAAGTTTTAATTAGAATATTAAAATCCAATTAGCCTTAAATTAAGTCAAGTCTAATTAAATTAAATCTAATTTAAATCAATTAGGACTTATTTTATAAATGAATTAAGTTTAAAAATTTAATAAAATCAAATATTGATTTTAAATCATACAAAAAATTTAAGAAAAAAAATTGTATTAGCGATGGCTTTAGCCATGACAAGGATGCTGTCGCTAATAATTTAAATATATAATTATTAGTGACAAAAATAATATTACCGATGGTAAAGCCCATTGCTAATATTTTTTGCATATTAATGATGGGAAATAATTATTAGCGATGAAATACACAATTGCTAATAATCTTCATGCCTCATTTTCGCCACCGCCCCCTCATTTTCCCCAATGGGTCCTTGTGAGCGATGAAATACACCATCGCTACTACCCATCGGGTCCTTGTTTTATGGCCACCCCCACCCCTGCCCTCCAGTATTTTTATCCCCGGTGCCACCATCCTCTCCCCCCACCCTTCGGTCCCCCTACCACCCCCTCTCTCCTTTGGTCGGTGGCCTACCCCCGGCTGCACCCAACCCACCTTCCCGAGTCTCCGACTGCCTCCTGCCTCTTCGAACCCCTGGCCCTTCAGTTCGGACTTCTGATGGTCACTTTGATTGGTACAGAAATTTGTTCCTATTCTACTAGCTTAGGTTTGGACCTATAAGGTCACACACATTAAAGCTTACGATCTGATCAGATGGTTGATCTATGATTAAGAATTATTCTAGGATTAAACAAACAATACGATTGATGTTTAACCTAGTGTAAGTATTGTAGAAGGATCAATTAGCAATTGCATTGCTAATTTGACTTAATTTGATTAAGCCAATAGGCTGAGATTAAGTATAATTAAATATAATTTAATTAGATTTAGTTTGGACTTGATTGGATCAAGTTCAATTGATTTATTGGATAAGCCAAGTGCAAGAAAAAACTAGTCCTAGTCTAATTAGGACTTGGATTAACCCAATTATCTAATTTGATTAGAAAATAAATTAGAATTAAATCTGATTTAATTAAGTCCTTAAATGGGTTAGGGTCTTATTTAATTGGGTTAATTTAATCTTGATTTTATTGGGTTAAAAGATCTTGTTTGACGAAGTCAAAATAGGAGTCCTAGTGTGACTAGGACTCCCTATCTCCTTGCGCCACCTTGATCCCAATGCCCCCCATATCTTTTTTTTAGGTATTTTTCATGGAAAATCCCTTTCTTCTTGATTTCCACGCCCCCTCTCTCCCTCCAAGTCATATTTGGAAGTTAGATGGAATACAGAGCTTTGGGAGAGGTTTGGGGTGTGCAAAAATTAGAAGAAGAGGGTCCTTGGGTGTGGGGGTTCCATAGGCACCAAACTAGGCGTCTAGGTGAGAGAAAAGAGCAGAAGAAGAGGGTCTTCTTCTAGGGCTATTTTATTTTCAATCTCTCCTCCATTCTTTTAAGTTTTTTTGAGAGATTCTATAATCAACAAACTCTCATCTTCCTTCTCATATTTTGGAGAGTCCAAAATTCAAAGAAGGGAACATCGGATCGACCGTCGAAGAAGGATCAACACAGTACTAGCATGCTGTACTGATTTCCTGCATCGGACTTCAGATCAGAGATCGTAGGCTCGTGTGGACGACTCCTAAAGGCTTGACGCATGTGAGGCTCATGACTTCATCCTCAAGCCCAGATCAGCAAGTTAGAACGTCTAAACTTGCTCAGGTAATAGATCTGATTTATAAACTTCATTTCTGCATTTGATGTAATATAAATCTAGGTTGATTTGATCAATCTTTTTCTTTCTTATCTGATTTTAATTTTTGATTTAATATTATATCTTAATCATGTAATAGATTTGAGATCTAGGTATTTACCTGGTTATTTAAATAAATTTTAGATTTATTTAAATCTTCTGGTGTAAGATCTTAAAAAAGTTTCAAAATCTACCTATGAAATCCTAGATCTGATTCTTTCAATTGGTTTTAGAGCCAGGTTCTAATATGATTTTTGTGCATGTCTAGATTATTTCTTAGATTAGATCTAATTTATAATCTAATTATTAAATCTAAAATTAAAAAAAAAATAAAATATTTTGGATTGGACTGCCATAAGGTTGTCCTGCTTTAAGGTTTATCCCTTACAGTGAATAAGTTGTCCTAGTACGTGCTAATCTAAAATATTGATCATAAAATTTTAGATTAGATCTAAGAGATTTTATGATCTGATTAAAAATATTTTAATTTAATTTCAATCATCATAAATATGTTAGATTTGATCTAGAAAGATTTATGATTGATTATTTTTGAAACTATTTCAATTACATGAACCTGTTTAGAATAGATCTAAAGTAGTTTTATGTTTATTTTACTTGCATATTGATTATGAATGAAACATGCAACTTGGTTGATAGAACCATATTGTAAAAATATTTTACAAACATGAAAATTATTTTCGAAAAGCCGAACCCCAACCCTCAGCCCAAAACTTAATTGAGAATTAAGAAGTTGATTGATTAGGATCTAGGATTGTGAATTGAAGATCCTAAGACACAAATTATAACACATTGGGTTAAATGGGTTAGTGGGGATTAGGTCCATTAATTGGGTTAGACCTAGGGTTAGATTAAAGAATGGACTTAATTAGAGAATTGACTAAATCTAATCAATTGTTGTCTTAGATTAGCTCAAGGATTCTCTAGATCAATTATAATAGTTGTAGTTGGTTAAGTCCATGTCTTTAACAAGATCCAAGATGGACTTGATTCTTGGCTATGCAGTCTAGCACAAACTGTTAGGTTGATCTAATTGAAACTAATTAAATCAGTTGGTGTCTAAGGTAAACTGGACCAGTGGTTTTTAATTGGTAGCTTACTTACCTGGCCATTTCTGATGGTGTCTAAGGCAAGCCTAGTAGACCCTTCCACTGATCGAACTTACCCAGCCTCTTGGTGAGATTATGTTTTGATTGAATCGCTTGACTATTTGAGCTAACCCATGTCAGCTAGGCAAATCAGTTTGACTGATTTAGGTGCTCCTAGACCAGCCTATTAATGGTCTCCCTTAAGCTGACTTGGTGAAGTTAGTGGGAGGATCATGATAAGTTGATTAATCTAACCTACTCACTTCTATAAATAAATCCTCTAAAATTATTAAGTCCCTAAAATAAAATAGTTATATGATAACTAGATCATAGCCTCTCACTAAAATGGATGATAATGGATCCATCAGTTGGATAATCATTGGAGGCCTAAAGGTCTTGTGCTTATTGGTTGATGGAATTATCATTTATTATATGATCTCTTGGATACATCTTTCTAAATGGTGGTCAGGTGGGCCAACCAAAGTTGGGCCCGATCATTCATTAGTTAGATGGGCCAAGTATGATTATGTTAATGGTTGGACCTAACTGGACCCCTTTCTGAGAAGGCCAAAGCCAACTGATCAAGGCCTGGGGTAAAATTTAATTACTGAAAATTATTTGGAGAAATAATTGATTATGAACCTATCCTTAGATGTACATGAATGGGCCAACCAAAGTTGGGCTGATGTACAGTCTATGTGGATTCTAGTACCCACTAAGAAATTAGGATAATTCCTCGATTTGGGGGTGGAGGCTACCAATTCGAATAAAATAGTAGGAGACCCTTTTGATTAAAGTCCAAATCCTTATGTTTAATGAATCAATTACTAATTAGGTTTTGGTTTTTCTTTGTGTAGACATGGCCACTTCTTTATCGCTCCGATCATTGTTGGACAATGATAAGTTGGTAGGACCCAACTTCGATAGTTGGTACCAAAAGTTGAAGATTATCCTAGAGCATGAACGGATTCTATATGTGTTGACGGATCCTGCACTTGAGGAGCTAGCTGCCAATGCACGTGGAACAGTCAGAGATACTTATCAGAAGTGGCTCAATGGTCGAACCACGGTGCATTGCATTACGCTGGCTACGATGAGCGATGAGTTCAGTCACAAGTTTGAGACAGCTCAGCCAAACAAAATGCTCCAAGTGTTGGAGGATTCTTTTGGCACACTCGATGACATTGAGAGGCACAAGACTAGTTGTGCCATCTTCAACCCCAGAATGCGGGATGGTGCCTCTGTCACTGATCATGTATTGTACATGATCGAGCTGATAGAGCGCTTGAGCAAGCTTGGCTTTCACTTGCACAAATAACTTGGGAAAGATGCAATACATAACTTGCTCCCCAAGTCTTATCTCCCATTTTTTACACATTATAGAATGTCAAAGCCTGAAGTGGACTACCATGGGTTACTGGGGTTACTTCAGAACTTTGAGAAGGATCACCAACTCCATAAGGAGTCAATGAACTTAGTGGGAGGTTCGTCTTCTTATTCTCGATCCTTTGGGAAAGGGAAGAAGAACAAGAAGAATAAAGCCAAGAAGGTGCATGTTCATGCTAGGACACCTGTGCAGGCTCAGACCCCAAAGACTAAGCCCGATAAGAGTCAAGCCGAATGCTTCTTTTATAGGAAGCAGAAACATTAGAAGAGGAACTGTCCTCAATACATTGCCTCTCTAGACCCGAATAGGTAAGAAAGAAGCAAGATGTTGCTGGGTAAGGTATTTATATGATAACTCCTTGCAATTTCTCTATTTGTGATATTACTGACTGGGTATTAGATATTGGTAGCTCTTACCCTATTTGTAATTCGTTGTAGAGGTTAGAGGTCAGTAGAAGATTCGAGCAAGGTGAGAGATTCCTGAATGTTAGAGATGAAAGACCAGTTCCGATTCTAGCTTTAGGAATTTTGAAACTTGTACTTGAATCTCATACCATTGTTCTTAGTAATTATCATTTTTGTCATAATTTCTTTTTAAATATAATTTCTGTAGGCCTTTTGGCCATGAACAATTATAAAATTTTAATAAAAAAATGAGTTTGTAATGTCATTATGAATGGTGTTACTGCTTTCTATGGATAATTGAACAATGATGTATATATGTTATCACAACCTATTAATATAGTCTATTCTACTGGCAAGCACCCTAGATTAGATAGTGCATTAGATATCTACTTATGGCACTATATAGGCTAGGTCATATAAATAAGAATAGAATAAATGGTTGACTCAGGAGGGAATCCTCGAAGTTAATGATTGTGAATCACTTTCAATCTGTGAGTCTTATCTTTTTGATAAAATGACCAAGTCATCTTTCACTGGAAAAGGTGAGAGAGCCAATGAGCTCTTAGGACTAGTATATACTGATGTATATGGACTAACGAGCACAAGTGCCAGAGGTGGATATGTCTACTTCATCACTTTCATAGATGATCTATCCAGATATGGATGTCTATCTGATGAAACATAAGTCGGATTCTTTTGAAATATTCAAACGATTCCGAAGTGAAGTAGAAAAATAAATTGAAAAGAGTATTAAAACTCTTTGATCTGATCGAGGAGGAGAATATCTTTCTGGTGAGTTTCTCATATATCTTGGAGATAATACAATTCTCTTCCAATGGACTCCTCCTGGAACACCACAGCATAATGGTGTGTCTGAAAGGAGGAATTAGACTCTGTTAGACATGGTTTGATCCATGATGGGATTTGCCAGCTTGTCGATATTCTTCTAGGGATATGCACTCGAATCGGCTTGTTATCTATTAAATAGGATTCTAAATAAGTCTGTAGTTAAAACCCCATATGAGATATGGACAGGGCGTAAGCCAGCACTTTCACACCTTAGGATTTGGAGGTGCTCGACTTTTGTCAAATGATTAGTTACAGACAAACTTGGACCTAGGTCTGATAAGTGTACATTCATAGGGTATCCAAAAAAGACCAAAGGATACTATTTCTATAATGCTAATGAACAAAAGATGTTCCTCAGTTGGGCAACCTTTTTGGAATAGGAGTTTCTTAATGAAGGAACTATTGCCTCTAAGGTTGAACTTGATGAAGTTCAAGAGGTAGAAAGTCCAACACAAAATGTTGAACCTAAGTTCAATTTGATCAGATCAGATCCGAAGCCTAGTGAACCAGCACCATTAAGGCGATCCGGCAGAGTACCCTACCATCTAGATAGATATTATGGATTCTTGGTCCAGGATGGTGATCCCATCAAATTTGATGAGAACGATGAGGGCCCGATCATTTATGTGGATGCGATGCAGAGACCCAACTTTGAGAAATGGCTAGAAGCCATAAGATCCAAAATGGATTTCATGAAGGTCAATGATGTATGGACATTAGAAGACCCACCTGAAGGGGTTAAATCCATTGGGTGTAAATAGGTCTTCAAAAGAAAGAGGGGTGCAGACAGAAAGGTGGAGACCTATAAAGTCCATCTGGTTGCCAAGGGGTATCATCAATGTTATGATATCGACTATGACGAGACGTTCTTTTCTATGGCAATGCTCAAGTCCATTCGGATCATGCTTGCCATTACTACCCATCTAGCTATGAGATCTAGCAAATGGTTGTGAAGATAGCTTTTCTAAATGGAGAGCTGATCGAAGAGGTGTATATGATACAACCTGAAGGGTTCACATCCATAGATGAGTCCAAGGTGTGCAAGCTTTAGAGATCCATTTATAGATTGAAGCAGGCATCTCGAAGTTGGAACATGCGTTTTGATAAAATGATCAAAATGTATGGCTTCATTAAGAACGGAGAAGAACCCTGCATTTACAAATGGGCAAATGGTCCTGATATTCCTTATTTTGTACGTAGACGATATTCTCTTAATCGAGAATGACATCCCCGCACTATAAGGAATAAAAGTCTGGTTGTCATCACAGTTCTCCATGAAGGACTTGGGTGAAGCATCCTACATCTTAGGGATGAAGATCTATAGGGATAGATCTAAAAGGATGCTTGGTATATCCCAATCCACGTATATAGAAACTATGCTAAAGAGGTTCGGCATGGAGAATTTCAAAAAGGGCTATCTTTCGATAGGCCAAAAAATTTCTCTCTCTAAGAAGGATTGTCCAACAACTTTTAAAGAGAGAGAGCGTATGAGTAGAATTCCATATGCTTAGGCAGTGGGGTCTGTTATGTAGGCAATGACATGTACGAGATCAAACGTGACATACTCACTAGGAGTAGTGAGTAGATACCAGTTTGACCCTGGAGAAAATCACTGGAAGGTGGTTAAAACCATCTTTAAGTATTTGAGAAATACTAAGGACCAATGGTTGGTTTATGGTGAGTCAGATGTGAAGCTTGTGGGGTTTACAGACTCTAGCTTTCAATCTAATGATGATGATAGTAAAAATGTGTCGGGGTATATCTTTACTCTAAATGATGGAGTCATCTGTTGCAAAAGTTCCAAGCAACATATAGTGGCTGACTCTGTTTGCGAAGCAGAGTACATGGCAGCATCAGATGCAGCAAAGAAAGCTGTGTGGATGAGGAAGTTCATCACTGAGCTCGAAGAAGCATCCTCCATTGATGGTCCAATCTTGCTCTACTGCGACAGCACTGGCGCCATAGCTCAAGCAAAGAAACCAAAGGCACACTAGCGAACAAAGCACATCTACGCCGCTACCATTTTGTCCGTAAGATCGTGGATCGTGGTGACGTCGACCTTCAGAAGATCGATGGAAAGGAGAACCTAGCCATCCCCTTCACTAATGCCCTAGCAATCAAGGAGTTTGACAACCATAAGTCGAAGATAGATATTAGATACTGTGCCGAGTGGCCTTAAGACAAGTGAGAGTTGTTGAAAATTATGTCTCAAAGCCAATCATCAGTCTGTTGATGGTTGAGATATTGTAATTATTTTATTAATTAATAAAAAATATTTTGGTATCTTTTTTTATTATAAGTTTACATCTTTTGATAAACTCCATTGTTGTGATGAAGTTCTTAGGACTATTTAGTTTCGATAAAGAGAGGATTTATCGATTAATCCTTAAATTTGTTCATGACCAAATGATAGGCTGTTAATAGGACGACAGCATCTATCGAGCATAGGTCACTATATGCCATATAGGTTGGTTGTCCTCTTAACCAAGATATGTGGAGACACTGAAGGTGAGTTGTATGGGTACATCATCATTCAATGTGACCAACTCCAGAACATTCTACTATCGAGAATGTCTCTGATGGGATATAGGTATAAGTATCCCATAAACCTAAGATCACTTTAGTAACTTGCAAGAAACTCACTGTGCTTTGGTACTGGACTAATTGAATTTCTAATTCAGCAATGAAAGGCTTCTGGGCATAGTCAAGTACTTGCAAAGTTGGAGTGTCATCAAGATGAAATTGACCACTCCAAGAGTTGGAGAAGAATGTATCATTGTTTCAATATAGCAAAACCTTGGCCAGGGTAATCCATCAGATGGATTTGGTATTTTGAAATACAATGTGGACAACCTGATCAGAGTTGATAGTTGAACTCTGATGTATCTTATGAGCATTATGGTCAAGGAGATGAATTATATGGAAACTATATCTGCATAGGTTCTAAGGATGGTGTTCTACACCTTCGACCTATCCGACTGTCGGATATCATTGCTAGATGGTCACTTCGATTGGTACAAAAATTTATTCCTATGCTATCAACTTAGGTTCAGACCTATGAGGTCACACACATTAAAGCTTATGATCTGATCGGATGGTTGATCCATGATTAAGAATCGTTCTAGGGTTAAACAATCAATACGATTGGTGTTTAACCTAGTGCAAGTATTGCAGGAGGATTGATTAGCAATTGGTTTGCTAATTGGCTTAATTTGATTAAGCCAATAGATTGAGATTAAGTCTAATTAAATATGATTTAATTAGATTTAGTTTGGACTTGATTGGATCAAATCCAATTGGTTTATTGGATAAGCCAAGTGCAAGGAAGAACTAGTCCTAGTCTAACTAGGATTCAGATTAATCCAATTATCTAATTTGATTAGAAAATAAATCAGAACTAAATTTGATTTAATCTGATTTAATTAAGTTCTTAAATAGGTTAGAGCCTTATTTAATTGGGTTGGTTTAATCTTGATTTTATTTGATTAAAAGATCTTATTTGACCAAGTCAAAATAGGATTCCTAGTGTGACTAGGACTCCCTATCTCCTTACGCCACCTTGGTCCCAATAACCCCCATACCTATTTTTTAGGTATTTTTCATGAAAGAACCCTTTCTTCCTAATTTCCATGCTCCCTCTCTCCCTCCAAGTTATATTTGGAAGTTAGGTGGAATACAAAGCTTTGGGAGAGGTTTGTGGTGTGCAAAAATCGAAGAAGAGGGTCCTTGGGCGTGGGTCCATAGGCACCAAACTAGGTGTCTAGGTGAGAGAAAAAAGAAGAAGAAGAGGATCTTCTTCTAGAGCTATTTTATTTTCAACCTCTCCTCCTTTCTTTTAAGTTTTTTTGAGAGATTCTTAGATCAGCAAACTCTCATCTTCCTTCTCATATTTTGGAGAGTCCAAATTTTGAAGAAGGGAGCATCAGATCGATCGTCGAAGAAGGATTAGCACAGTACTAGCATAATATGCTGATTTTCTACATCAAACTTTAGATCAGAGATCACAGGCTCATGTAGACGACTCCTAGAGGCCGGACATGTGTGCGGCTCGTGACTTCATCCTCAAACCCAGATTAGCAAGTTAGAACATCTAAACTTACTCAGGTAATAGAACTGATCTATAAACTTCATACCTGCATTTGATGTAGTGTAGACATAGGTTGATTTGATCAACCTTTTTCTTTCTTATTTGATTTTAATTTTTGATTTAATATCATATCTTAATCATGTAACATATCTGAGATCTAGGTGTTTATATAATTATTTAAATAAATTTTAGATTTATTTATTCTTCCACTGCAAGATCTTGAAAAAGTTTCAAGATCTACTTGTGAAACCCTAGATCTAGTTCCTTCACCAACGAGCAGCAGAAATGGATGACGAAGAGGGAGGTCTTCCAGGAGGATCTTATGGTGTCAGAGAGGCCCAGGCAAGGGAAGAAGAAGGGTCAGCAAAGGTATAACAAGGGATCCAATAAGTGCTCCAAGGTATAACAAGGTATAACAAGGTGAAGCAGGGCATTTTAAGCAAGAATATCCACTTTGGAGCAAGTGCAAAGGAGGAGAAAAGTCAAATTCCATCATTTCAGTCACTAAAAGTGAAGAGTCAGATGAGATCTTGGTGGTTTCGAAGGAGTCTGCAGGGTATAGGATATCCAAGATAGTTTTGGAGGGATCCATAGAGTGCAGAAGGTCCGAAGAAGCAGCGAATGTATTAGAGGTGCAGCGGCAGGCTCAGCAGTGCAGCATTGAGTGGTTGGCCTCGAGGGACTCGATTATAAAGTCAGCTTCTGTAGCATCATGGGGACTTTGATTTTAGATGGAGGACTGAGCAGAGGTGGCTTCACAAGTGGAGAGAGTTCTGACAAGAGTTCCGAGTGGAGGAGTCCAGGAGGACCAATATCCTAGTACCAATGTCGAAGATGCATAATTCTAGGTGAAGCAGCACATGCAAAAGGATATGTGAAGTTCTGAGGAGACCATGTCAGGGTATACAGCGGGCATTGGCATAGGATTGTAGTAGATTCTTCATGAAAGTTCAGGATAAATGATGTGGCTGCCAAGTAGAAGGGTTTCTATAACTCCAAGGGTGGTGCATAGGCACAAGCCAAGGTCTTCAGCGATGGAGGCGGTCATCCCAAAGGCTACAAAGGAAGCTCAGTAGCTGAAGAAAGATGGTAGTGGCAAGGTATACACAAGTAGCAGTCATGGCATGCATCAACAGCAGGATCGTATAGGGAACATTTCCATGTGTGCCAAGACTTGGATGCACCAATGTAGAGATTATAGGATCTGGTGTGGTGCTCCGAAGCCTTAGGGGGCCATAGGCGGAGCCAGGGTATTTACTCCAAAAGACTAGGATGGGTGTTGTTCTAGGGCTAGGATGTTAGATATGTGTGCCCTTGAAGCCAGATTGGCTGACACTTGTAATACACTTCTAAGAACAAAATTATAATTTTGACTATAAATAATAAAATGATTTTTTTCTATTATAATGTGTATTTGTAAGTGTTTGTGATACATCCCTTGAGTTAATGGCAATGATATTTTATATTTTCAAGAGTTAAAAATTTAAGATATGAATTTTCATTATTAACTTATAAAATGCTCCCGACCGTAGGATCATCATGAGGATGGTGATTGATCTAGAAGGTTAGTATACGATCACTTCTTTAGGATAGATGAGTCTTGAGTCTACGGTGTAGAGACACCAGAGCAAGAGTACAGGTACTCGTTAGAGAACGAGGGTACTGAGCATGACCACCATGAGCAGTCATGAGGAAGTCTACCTTCTCGTTGATGACTGGCTCAAAGCTGTAGTGGTGTGTCTGGTTCTTTGACCTGAGGTACATCGGTAGTTCACCTTGAGGGTGTTGTAGTTTGACTACACCATAACTCGGTCTCCTAGCCATTCAGAATCTTGTGGTGTATGTTGACTATAACATATTCATTGTAGGAATTTGATTCCACTAATAAGGGATCTATCTACCTCGGTAGAAGAGGAGCAGCCCTATGATGATCATGAAAATCAAGTCCATGGCCATGGTAGAGTGAAATAATAGAACTATTAGGATTTTCACATTGGACTTGAATCGAATGATTAATTCATATGATGGATATTAGGATTTGACGAGATCACCTTAACCCTAATCCGGTCGGGACTCAAGGTAGAGAAACTTAATCACACAAAAGACTACATCGAGAGGTTCGCTTTCAGTTCTGATGGGTTGCCACCATATGTTGCTAGGTGTCACTAGTGAATTTTGGGAACAATTAGAATGATTTGAATGATCGATCATACTAGTTCTCTGAATCAGAAAAGTTCTGATCCATCGGAAGGTGTTTCGATGATGTCGATGATAGAGATCATGACATATCCCATTACCATATGGAACTGAACCTAACTAGATCATACAAACAAGGGTTTGGATCTAGATATCATCAATTAGATTAATCCATTCAATTGATTTGAATAAGATTCAATTAGGCTTCAAGAAAATCATGCTAGCACACGATTGAACCCTAATGTTCTTCTTCTAACAATCATTAAAACTTGTCTCGACTGAGCCAAATATGTTTTGGGCTCACTCAGGTAACCTTGGTCTTGACTGGAGCTTGTCTAGGTCAGAAAAGGATTGTCTTAATTTATGAGATAAATTTGAGACAACATCCTACCATTTTTCATCACCTGCTAATTCTTGTCTTTTTGACTTTGGTCAAACGTTGACCTTTGACACTTAGACATCTGCCCATGTGTCATGCACCCATAGGAGAGCAGACCTTGGGGCTCTCGTCCCCTTGCTAGAAATGAAGAAATAGGAAGGGTGCATGCCTAGGGAGGCGTGTGCCCCATGAGGATAAGGATGCCTGGAGTCCCATACAGATGGGACTCCAGGTTGCTTCTTGGAATCAAACTAGGTGGCGCCAAGAAGACTCTGCTTTGATCCAATCTTGGTGCCATCCTAAGGAGAGTTTTGAGTGGACTCTCATCTAATTTGATTAGGTGATGTCATCCCACTAATTAGATTTAGATGTGATTGCATGAAGAGATGTGATTGGCCAGGATGATGTGGCACTGCATGGTGCAGCAGGGTCTATATAAAATCCTTATATACGCCTAGCTTTTGAGAAGCTTCTTCCTTTAGCCCATGCCATAAAGCTTTTCTCCCTCTCTCCTCCATGCCACCTCTAGATTCTCTCTCTCCTCTCCATGCCTAAGAGGTTTTGGGCTTCAGTTTGGTGCGATCCAGGCAAGAGAAAGGCGACAAGAAAGGAAGAAGGCAGCACTGCTGCAAGAGACGACATCGATTGATCTTCAAAAGAGTTTTTAAAGACATTCAATATCAAATCTAGATCTGATTTTTGAAGGATTGATTGAGAAGAAGAAGATCTTCAGATCCTGCCTGAGTGGATACCGATAGAGGCTAGGCACTTGCATGGCTACATCCAGAACCTCAAGCAAACATCGGGATCATCATAGGATAATTGGATTACCCAAAATAAAGATATAATTAAATTAGATTTAATTTAATTTTTATTTTATTTTATTTTATCAAATCATTAAGATTAGATCTGAAGAGTCTCAAATCTGATTAGGATCTTAGAGAAAATTTTTTGAAATATCCCTCTTGATCCAATCAAATCTAAATGAACCTAACCCGGGAAACAAGATTTTTTCCTTCAAATGGTATCAGAGCCAGGTTCCAAAATTCATTAGATCTAATTTTAATTTATTTTTAATCTGATAATTAGATGATTTTAGATATCACATGAGATGTGATTAGATCTAAAATCAAAAAATTAAAAATTAAATAATCTAGATCTAAGATGTATGAGATGCATGACTAGACTAGGAATAGAATTGTTCTATGCGTAGTCTAACATGATCATGATTTTAATTTGATTAATTATAATTTTTAAATCTATTTATTTAATATTTTCTAATATTATAAATATTATAATTAGATATAAAAAATATAAAATAAATTTATTTAATTTATTCATATGAGATATGATAGATGCATGTTTAGACTAGTTGTAGAATAGTTCTACAAAATTATCTAGAATAAATTTTAATTTGATATGATGAAATTTAAATCTTATTTTTTAGATGTTTATGCGATAATTTAGATCTAAAAATATGCATGATATGATATATGAGATGTATGCGAAATATATTTTTAATTAGATCAATTTTTATATATGTGATATATAATGTAGATCTAACTAGTTTTGTAGATTTATCATGTTTCTGATTAAGACATTCCCCTTGGCAGTCCGGTCATAAGAATGAAGTAAGGTTTAAAGGCCCTCTCCTTTCATTCGATGGGGTGCTCTTACGATGTGTAAGGCTGCTGCGCGTTCGTCCTTAATCAGAAATCTAAAATTTATTTTTTACAAAATCCTAGATCCTAAAATCCTAGGATTTTACATACATGTTTTATTTATGAATCCTAAACTTAATTAAGAATTAAGATTATAAAAAATATATTAGGTCTATAATTGAGAATTTTCAGATCTAAGATATATTCATAAAATTGGGTTTGGGCTTGGGTAGCTCAATTAGGTCTAGCAGTTGATCAAACTGAATCAAGAGTTGGTTAGATGGGATCAAGAGTACTTAAATTGACTAGCCTAATAGGATTAAGTCTGGGTCAAGGTTGAGTCACATAAGTGATCGATCAAGTTAAGACCTAATTAGGCTCAGTGCTTAGAGTCTAGATTATAGGCTAATTCGATTGGTTCTGGCTCAACAATTTGGTGTCTAAGGTAAGTTTGGCAGATACTATCGACTGGTTTTTAATTGGAAGCTACTCGACTCAAATGCATTCTTGTCAAGTTAATGGCATATCCCTTCCATCGGTCTCACTTACCTGGCCATATTTGTCGACTCAGTCCTGATCTAAGGTGGCTAACAATCCGAGCTAACCCATGCCACTATGTTAGTCATAATAGTTATGGCTACGTAAAGTCAAGTTTAAAGAGACTTAAATCGAATCTCCCTAAGAAAAGATTAAGTCCAAGAAAAGATGTGCGGGCTCTTTTCGGGATTGATTGTTCTCATCTAGTCACAATGGTTCAGTTGCACCAGAAAGATGCAACCATATCTATTAGACATTGGATGCTACAAGCTGGGAGATGGATTGGGCTTAATATTCTGGATACGATGAGAGACCCAATTAAGAATCCAATCAATGCAAATGGTGGATCTAAGTTAACTAAGGAATGGATTAATATTTCGGGCACGATGAGATTCACGAATTAGAGATCAAGCCTGGGTGCATCATGATTAGAGAATCATTGGATAAGAGTTGTTCACTCATTGGCTAACCCATCACCAATAACTACTAGACAAGGTGATGAGTCAGTTTGTGGAACTGCACCACCCACTAGAAATCAGTAATCATGAAGATTTTCGCATCTCTATAGAGGGAGTGTAGGGATCCGAGAAAATAGTGGGAGTTAATTTATTTATAAATGAAACCCCTAAATAAATTGGTCAATTGTTAATTATAAAATCTAACTAAAAACTTTGACCGTCTACAAGAAAAAGAAAAATGTCTACATCCAACCCACTAGCTGGACACCCATAGACCGACCTAACCTAATTACAACGATTGGCTTTGGAACTTCAAAATTATTTTAGGTTTCAAGAAATTGACTTATTGGATCAGGATCCTCCCACCTAATTACATCTTGTCCATCCACTGAACAGAGAGCGTCTCTTGACAAATGGATGGATGAAGATAATAAGGCTAAATACTACATGTTGGGCTCGATGTCTGATGAGCTTCAGCATCAACATGAAGATATCAAGACTGTCCGCAAAATGTTGGCTCACCCGCAAGAGTTGTTTGGTGAACAGAGTCGTGCAGCCAAATATTAGGTCACTAAATGACTATTTAAGGCTAAAATTCATGATGGACAATCAATCCAAGATCATTATCTGATGATGATTAAGAAATTGAAAGAGCTTGGTGAAGTTAGACCAGATCTATAGAATGATATAAAATTATATGCCTACCGTAAGTAGGAATTTGATTTCTATTTCATGTTTAGCACAAGAAGGCTATGTAATTAGTTTTCTTAAGGACCATTGTAATATTCTTTATGAAAGAAATAAAATTACAAGTGGGTTCTTCATTAACGATCTCTACCAATTACATATTGATGTATCTATCTTTAATATCAAGCAAAATGTGAATGCCATAAGATCAAAATGACCCAGGGATAGTCCAAATGATAGGTATCTATGTCACCTTAAGGCTAGGTCATATAGCAGAAGATAGGGTTAACAAATTGGAGAAAATTGGGCTTTTGAATCCGTTGACTTCCGAGTCATATCCAATTTGTGAATCTTGCTCTAGTACATACTGATGTGTGTGGCCCATTTGATGTGCTGGCTAGAGGCAACTTTGACTACTTCATAACCCTTATCGATGATTTATCTCGGTATGGGTATGTGTATCTTATGAGACACAAGTCTGAAGTCTTTGAAAAGTTTAAGAAATTCAAACATCAAGTTGAAAAGCAAACTGGAAAACCCATTAAAATTCTTCGATCAGATCGAGGAGGTGAATACCTTAGTCGAAAATTTCTGGACTATCTCAAGCAAAATGGCATAGTCTCTTAACAGACTCCACCTGGAACACCTCAACTCAACGAAATTTTAGAATGGAGGAACCGGACCCTATTAGATATGGTCCGATCTATGATGAGCTTCACAGATCTCCCTAATTTTCTATGGGGATATAGTTTGTTAACTGTTATATATTTATTGAACAAGGTTTCCTCTAAAACCATTCCTACCACATTGTATGAGATATGGCATGGTAAGAAACTAAGTCTGAGTTTTCTCAGAATTTAAGATTGTCTGGCTCATGTCAAAAGACAACAAGCAAACAAGTTAGACTATAGGTCCTTTGGAGCTCGATTTATAGGATATCCTAAAGAGTCATTAGGATATTATTTCTACATTCTAGAAGACCATAATATGATTATGAGTCGGCATGCTATTTTTCTTGAGAAATAGTTTATTCAAGATGGCGGCATTGGAAAGCAGATCAAGCTCGAGGAGAAAGTCTCATAAGAGCAATGAGCTAAGGATCCTATGGAACCAAATCAGGTTGAGCCCATACAATCACTACCTCCTCCACCTCGTAGATCGGAAAGGATTTCCTATCCACCTGAGAGGTGCGAAGGAGGCATTTTGGTACTATTTCAGAGGAAGTAGAGAAAATATTCCTCATAGGTAATGGGGTTCATGGTGATGATCCCAAAACCTATGATGAGGTGATATCGGATATCAACTCCGAGAAATGGTTAGAGGCAATGAAGTCAAAAATTAACTCGATGCACTCAAACCAAGTCTGGACCTTGGTTGATCCACCTGAAGGTACAGTATCTATTAGGTGTAAATGAATCTACAAGAGAAAGATTGGTGCAGATGGGAATGTGGAGACATTCAAAGCTAGATTAGTGGCTAAAGGGTGTAGTCAGTGTGAAGGCATTGACTATCAGGATACCTTTTCACTAGTAGCTATGCTAAAATTCATTTGCACATTAATTGCTGTAGCAGCCTATTTTGATTATAAAAATATGACAAATGGATGTGAAAATGGCATTCTTAAATGGATATCTTGAGGAAGATATCTATATGGAACAGCCACTGGGTTTCACATCCAGTGATGCTGATCACAAAGTATGCAAGCAGCAAAGATCCATATATGGACTTAAGCAAGCAACTCAGAGCTGGAATACTCATTTTAATGATGTGATCAAATAATTTAGTTTCATCAAGAATGAGGAGGAACCATGTGTTTTCAGAAGTGTCAGTGGGAGCGCTATTGTCTTCCTCAAACTGTACGTGGATGATATCCTTCTTATTGAAAATGATATTTCCATGTTGACTATAGTTAAAATATGGTTATCTAAATAATTCTTCATGAAAGACCTTGAAGAAGCATCCTTCATTCTAAGAATTAAGGTCTATAGAGATAGACCAAATAGGATGCTAGGTCTTTCACGGAAGATGTACATAGAGGAAGTGTTAAAGAGGTTTAGCATGGAAAACTCCAAGAGGAGATTGGTACCCTTCAGACATGCCATCATCTCTCCAAGAAAATGTGTCTCAACACATCTGAGGAGATTGCACGCATGAGCAAGATCCCTTATGCTTCAGCAATAGGGAGCCTCATGTATGCCATGTTATGTACACGACTTGATATGGCCCATGCTGTGAGTGTCACGAGTAGATATCAGTTGAATCCAGATGAAGAACACTAGACTTCTGTGAAATGTATCCTTAAGTACTTAAGAAGAACTAAGGATATGTTGTTGGTTTTTGGTAATAGAGAACTCCAAATCCAAGGGTATACAGATTCAGATTTTATGACTGATATAGATTATCGAAAGTCGACATCTGAGAGTCTGTTTGTATGTAATGATGGTGCTGTCAGTTGGAAGATTTTCAAGTAGACAGTAATAGCAAATTCCACCATGGAAGTAGAGTATATCGCTGCATCAAAAGCTGCGAAGGAGGCATTCTGGTACAAGGAGTTCGTCGTGGAGATCGGAGTGATGCCATCGGATGCCATTCCTCTATACTGTGACAATAATGGTGCCATAGCCTTAACTAAGGAGCCGAGGTCTCATTAGAAATCTAAGCACATCGAGCGGTGATACCACCTCATCCACGATTACCTCGAGAAAGGTTACGTCGAGGTTAAGAGAGTCGACTCCGTAGATAATGTAGCAGACCCACTCACAAAGCCATTGGACCAGTAGAAGATCGAAGTCCACCTTGAGAAGATGGAACTTAGATTTGTAGCCAATTGGCTGTAGGTCAAGTGGGAGTTTGTTAGATATGTGTGCCCTTGAAGTCAGATTGGCTGACACTTGTAATACACTTCTAAGGATAAAATTATAATTTTAACTATAAATAATAAAATGGTTTATTTTCTATCATAATGTATTTGAAAGTGTCTATGATACATTCCTTGAGTTAATGGCAATGATAGTTCATATTTTTAAGAGTGAAAAATTTAAGACATGAATTTTCATTATTAACTCATAAAATGCTCCCGATCGTAGGATCATCATGAGAATGGTGATTGATCCAAAAAGTTGGTGTACAATTGCTTCTTTAGAATAGATGAGTCTTGAATTTACAGTGTAGAAACACTAGAGCAAGAGTAAATGTACTCGTTAGAGAATGAGAGCACTAAGCGTGACCACCTAGAGCAGTCATGAGGAAGTCTACCTTCTCGGGGACTGGCTCAAAGCTGTATTAGTGTGTCTAGTTTTTTGACCTAAGGTACATCGGCAGTTCACCTTCAGGGTGTTGTAGTTTGACTATACCATAACTCAGTCTCCTAGCTATTTGAAACTCTGAGGTCTATGTTGACTATAACATGTTCATTGTAGGAATTGGATTGCACCAATAAGGGATCTATCTACCTCGGTAGAAGAAGAGAAGCCCTATGATGATCATGAGAATCAAGTCCATAAGCCCATGGCAATGGTAGAGTGAAATAATAGAAAGAGTTTCTATTAGGATTTTCACATTGGACTTAAATCGAATGACTAATTCATATGACAGATATTAGGGTTTGACGAGATCACCTTAACCCTAATCCGGTCGGGGCTTAAGATAAAGGAACTTAATCACACAAAAACTGCACCGAGAGATTCACTTTTAGTTCTAATGGGTTGCCACCATATGCTGCTAGGTGTCACTGATGGATTTTGGGAGCAACTAGAATAATTTGGATGATCGATCATACTAGTTGTCTGAATCAGAAAAGTTTCGATCCATCGAAAGGTGTTTCGATGATGTCGATGATAGAGATCAGAAATATCCCATTACTATATGGAACTAAACCTAACTGGATCATGCAAATAAGGGTTTGGATCTGGATATCATCAATTGGATTAACACAGTTCAATTGGTTTGAATAAGATTCAATTAGATTCAAGAAAATTGTGCTAGCACACGATTGAGCCTAATGTTCTCCTTTAATAATTATTAAAACTTATCTCGACTTAGCCAAATGTGTTTGGGCTCACTTAGGAATCTTTACTTGGTCTGATTTGAGCTTGTCCAGGATAGAAAAGGGTTGCCTTAATTTATGAAATAAATTTGAGACAACACCTGCCATTTTCTATCACCTACTAAATCTCATCTTTGGACTTTGGTCAAATGTTGACCTTTGACACTTAGACAACTGCCCATGTGTCATGCATCCATAGGAGAGAACCTTGGCCCTTGTCCCCTTGCTAAAAGGTAGACAGGCAAGGGTTGCATGCTTAGGAAGGCGTGCGCCCCATGAGGATAGATTTGGATTCCCATACAAATAGGACTCCAATTGCTTCAGGGAATCAAACTAGATGGCGCCAAGAAGACTTCTTTGACCCAGTCTTGGTGCCATCTAAGGAGAGTTTTGAGGAACTCTAATCTAATTGGATCAGATGATGTCATCCCATCAATCAGATTTAGATCTAATTGCACAAGGAACCATGATTGGCCAGGAAGATGTGGCACTGCATGGCGCAGGAGGGTCTATATAAACCTTGTCTGCGTCTTGAGTAAAAAAAGCTTCTACCTTTAGCCCATGCCACAAAGCTTTTCTCCCTCCTTTTCCATGCCACCCTCTGGTCCTCTCTCTCCTTTCCATGCCTAAGAGGTTTTAGGCACTAGTTAGGTGCGATCCGAGCAAGTGAAAGGCGATAGGATAGGAAGAACGCAGCACTGCTGCAAGAGACAATGGTTGTTCTTCAAAAGTATTTTTGAAGACCTTCAAGATCAGATCTAGATCTAATTTTTGGAGGATTGATTGAAAAGGAGAAGATCTCTAGATCCTATCCGAGTGGATATCGGTAGAGGCCAGGCATTTGCATGGCTACATCTAGAACCTCAGGCAAACATTGGGATCATCATAGGATAATTAGATTACCCAAAATAAAGGGATAATTAAATTAGATTTAATTTAATTTTTATTTTATTTTATTTTATCAGATCAATAAGATCAGATTTGAAGAGTCTCAGATCTGATTAGGATCTTAGAGAAAAATTATTGAAATATCCCTCTTGATCCAATTAGATTTGAACGAACCTGACCCGTGAAACAAGGTTTTTCCCTTCATAGGATAGGAGTTGTCCTAGGGTGAAGGCGGCATGTAGCCCTACACAAACTCAAGGTTCAGGTGTGAGGACATTGAGGGGGGCTTGGTAGGTGCTCTAGAGATCTAGGACATAAGATGGAGCAAAGAACGAAAATCAGGAGAAGAATCACCAAGATAAGGCGCTGATGCATAGGCAAGCTGGCTCGGATACGCAGTCGAGCCGGCTCGAGCTGAGACCAAGCCAACTCGAGGTACAGTTGAGCTGGGTGTCTCAAGTAGATAGAAGATTGGGTTCGGGCGATATGCAGTCATGCCAACTCAGCTCTTGATAGAGCTGGCTTGATGGTGGCGAACAAAACTGGATGGAGGTTTACTGTTTGGGGTCTTAAGGCTTGGTCCAATAAGATCGTAAGGTAGCTAACACATGTATGGGTCGGGTTTAGATCCAAGGGGTGAGAGCATCGGAGAGATGGGTCTACATGGGCTCGGTGAGTGCTTTCATATATTGGGTTAGCCTAGGAAAGTTTTTCAGCTGGAGTTTGAATTTGTTAGGGTTCATGTGGTATAGCAGAAATCCTAAGGTATATAAATCTAGGTATTGTAATCTTTATAAGAGAGTGGAATCAATATACAGCTTTTCTCCCTAACTCTCTATCTCTTTTCTCTCTGGTCCCAATGCCAAGTCCTAGGTGCCACCATCAATTTTTTTTTGCTCTTTTTCATTTTTTTGGATTAACACTCGGGTTCATGCAAGTGATCGGATCTATAACTATGGTTCTGAGCAGCCGTAGGCATAACAATTAGTATCAAATTAGTATTGTTTGTTCCAACACTTGGTATCAGAGCTAGGTGATGTCATGGTGATGCGCTAACACCAAGTTGCATGTTTGATTCATAATCAATATGCAAGTAAGATAAGCATGAAACTACTTTAGATCTAATCTAAATAAGTTTATATAATTGAAACAGTTTCAACTCCAATCAATCATAAATTATCTTAGATCAAATCTAATATATTTATGATGATTAAAATTAGATTAAAATATTTTTAATCAGATTATAAATCATTTAGATCTACTCTAAAATTTTATTATCAACGTTTTAGATCAGCATATACTAGGACCACTCCACTATAAGGAATAAACCTTATAGCAGGATAATCTTGTAATTTGTCTGTGTAATCTAAAACTTTTATTTTCAGATCTAAAACTTTTTTAAATCTAATAAATTATAAATAAGATTAGATCATATCAGATAAATTTATGATAAGAAATAGATCTACACGAACTAGGACAACCTCTCCACTGTAAGGGGTAAACCTTATAGTAGGACAACCTTATAATCAGCTCGTGTGATCATGATTTTTTAATTTTAGATTTAATAATCAGATTACAAATTAGATCTAATCTAAAAAATAATCTAAACATGCACATATAATCATATAATAATCAATCTAGGCTCTGATGCCAATTGAAGAAACCAGATATAGGGTTTTAGGGCTGGATTTTGAAACTTTTCAAGATCAGGCAGCGGAAGACTAAAATAAATCAAATTTTATTCATAAAAAGTTAAAAAATTCTAGATCAAAGATTCTATTATATGATTATAGCATGAGATTAAATCAAAAATTAAAAATATTTTAAAGAAAAACATGTTGATCATATTAATATGCATCTACACTACATCTAATACAGGTATGTAATAATAGATTAGATCAATATTATCTGTGCAACTTAGACATTCTAACTAGTTAATCTAAGCTGAAGGATGAAGCTCCGAGCCGCACATGCGTTCGGCCTCTAAAAGATGTCCACATGAGCCTATGAATCCTGATCAGAAGTCTGATGCAGGAAATCAACACTATATGCTAGAACCGTGCTAATCCTTCTTCGACAGTCGATCTTGTGCTTCCTTCTTCAAGACTTGAACACTCCAAAAAATTAGAAGGAAAGGAAGAGACTTTCAATCTAAAATAATACTTGACAATCTCTAAAATAGGAGGAGAAAGGAATAGCAAAAGAACCCAAGAATAACACCCTCTTCTTCTTCTCTTTTCTCTCACCTAGACATTGGTGTCCATGAAATCCCCATGCCCCAAGGGTCTCTCTCTCAAATTTTCATACGCCCAAGAGTCCTCTCAATGATCTAGAATTAATGTAAAATTAAGCCCAAAAAGACCTCCTTATAAAGAGATATGGAAGAGTCTTTGTTGGGTCAAATACCTACACAAGGTAAGAACACATATGGCATGTATTCGGGTGCCCAACACTTGGGTGCCACCTCCTTTGTTTTAAGCATGGACCACTAGGGTAGGTGCACAAAAAAATTTTCCTTTTAATTATGAAAATTAGAGGAGAAATCAGGGTGGGGCAGCACACATGGGAAGAGAGCAAGTTTGTTTGGATTCTATCATATAGAGTCCAATAAAATTCAACAACTTCCCATATATTGACCTGGTCCACAACTTAATGCCATATAGGAAATTAAGGAGAAGGTTGTGCATGCATGATGATTAGGGAGAGAGGAGATTTGTTGCCAAAAATAAGAGAGAAAGGACATGGGGGCGTGGGATATAGGTGGCGCAAGCAAGATGGATCCTAGTCTTACTAAGATTCCATATTTGACTTGGTCAAATATGGTTTCTCAAACCAAATCAAATCAGAAGTAACTCAATCTAATTAAATTTGGCCCTTATCTAATTAAGAACTTAATTAAATTAGATTAAATTATATTTAATTTTAATTTAATTTTTTAACCAAATTAGAAAGTTGGGTTGACCCAAGTCCTAGTTGAATTAGGACTAGTTCTTCCTTGCACTTGGCTTATCCAATAAATCAATTGGACTTGATCCAATCAAGCACAAACTAAATCTAATTAAATCATATTTAAGTAGACTTAATCTCAGCCCTCTGGCTTAATCAAATTAAGTCAATTAGCAATCAAATTGCTAATCGATCCTATTGCAATATTTGCACTAGGGTAAACATCAATCATATTAATCATTTAATCTTAAAATAATTCTCAATCATTGATCAACCATCCAATCTGATCGTGAACTCTAATGTGTGTGATCCCATTGTTTTGAACCTAAGCTAGCAGTATAGAAATAAATTTCTATACCAATCGAAGTGACTATCTAGCAATGGTAATTGATGGCTAGATAGGTCGAATGTGTAGAACAATATCCTTAGAATACTGTGAGCTCAGAAGTGGCACTCTCAAATCTTTGAAATATGAGAAGATAGGTCATGGAAAGATGGAAGCGAGCTGGAAGAAGAATCAGTCTCAATAGTAAAGTTCAGAAACTAGGCTGGCTCACTTTGAGACTGAGCCAATTCGATTGGAAACTGGGTCGGCTCAGTCCAGGACTGGGTCAGCTAGGTCTCAAAGAAAAATCTAGATAAAGAGCAGCATTTTTGGGCTATTGGCTTGGAACACAACTGGGTCGGCTCAGTCTTGTAGGTTAGCCAGCTCCGTCTGAAATTGGGCCGGCTCAGTTTTCATGGATTATTATTTTATATACGTGGGTTGTTTGGATTTGGAGAGTTTTTCTATGAGCTTGGACTTGACCCTTTGTAAAGTATATATACTGAAAATAGGTCAAAGTTGTAAGAGTACTGAAATGTGCTTAATAAAAGCTCTTTTCTTCCAAAAATATCTTCTTCTCTTCTTCTCTATTCCTTGATTTATTTGATCGTGCTTCCATAGAGATCTTCGAGAAGTACTACCTTATTGCTTGACTAATCACCGGTGGCCATGCCGATCCACATGGGAAGAGCGCATATTCCCAACATTTGATATCAAAGTGGTGTTGCGTGGAAGGAAGGATGACACCTAGGATTTACTACATGCAGGATCTGTTGCATCATGTTTTATCCTAAAACTTCTACTTTGCTTCGTGGTTGTCTCTAGATTGAGATAGAGATTGTTTACATGGAGGAACGGTGATATAGAAGTTTGGAAAGAGGATCAAGGACTAGTTAGATCTTCTATGAAGGGTAGTTTTACTGGTGTGTGATCGTGAAGGATGTTAGAAATCTATTCTTGACTTGTTTGAAGTCATGGGATCAAGTGGATTCAAGGTGGATTTTGAGAAGTTCGATGGCAAGAAAAACTTTATCCTATGGTAGCAAAGAGTAAAAGACTTGTTGGTTCAACAGAGGATCTATAAGGTCTTGACAAAAGAAAGGTCAGAAAAGATTAGTGTTGAGGATTGGGAAGAGTTGGAGGAAATTACTTTTAGCACAATCCGGATGTGCTTGGTCGATCAGGTTTTGCTCAAGGTTTGCATATAGAGACTACGGCAAAGGGGCTCTGGAAGAGACTAGAGAACACATACATGGGGAAGAATATGACGAACAAGCTGTGGTTGAAGAAACAGCTGTATAGTCTAAGGATGCCCGAAGGCGGAGATCTTGTTGCACATATCGAAAGGTTCAATCAGGTGTGTTCTAAGGTGATGAGTTTGGATGTGAAGATCGACAAGGAGGATCAGGCATTGCTGCTATTATGTTCTCTCCTAGGTTCGTATGATGGTCTCATAACAACTCTAGTTTATGAAAAAAAGATCCTAAACTATGAAGAGGTTGTTGATGTGCTCAGATCAAATGAGCAAAGAAAGAAGATCTGCAAGGGAGACCCTAAGTTTGAGATCTTAATTGTGAATGAAAGACATTAAAGGAGAAGACAAGAGGGAAATCCAAGGGTAGGTCAAAGTCTAACGATTAGAGAAAGATGATATTGAAATGTTATAAATATCATCAGCCTAGACACCTGAGGAGAGATTGTCCCCTTCTGAGATCAAAAAAAGAGAAGGCCAGTAAGGGAGATGATATAGCTTCTATGAGCAATGGAGAAGACCTACTAGTTGTATCAAATGGATCCATAGAGTATGATACTATGTGGATATTAGATTCAGCATGCTCCCACTATACTTCTCATCGGGAGTGGTTTGCTATCTACCAGAAGGCCGATGGTGGAAGTGTCAGCCTTGGAGAAGATCATCCATGTAAAGTAGCTGGAATTGGTTCCATCATGGTGAGAATGTACCATGGGATCATTCGTACATTATCAAATGTCAGGCATGTACCAGAGTTGAAAAAATATTTAATTTCTTTGGGCTACTTGGAGGAGCAGGGTTATGCTTTTAGTAGCCAAGCTAGGAGTGGTTGTCTAAAAATTTCTAAGGAAGCTTTGGTGGTGATGAGAGGTAGAAGACTAAGCAACAATTTTTATAGAATGGAAGGCTCAATGGTAAATGATAGTACAGAGGTGCTAGCAGTAGCACAGAAGGAGCATATTTTATATCGGCTATGGCACTATTGGATGGGTCATATGAGTGACCGTGGGCTTACAAAACTAAGCAGAAGAGGTATGATCCTAGCCTTGAAGATGGAGGGCACAGATCTTTGTGAGCCATGTATCTTTGGCAAACAGCATAGGGTGAAGTTTGCCAGAAGTACCAAGCACAGTGAGGGAGTGCTGGATTTAGTGCACTCGGAGGATGTATGGGGACCAACTCCTATATCAGCTAGAGGTGGGGCAAAATACTTTGTTATGGGTTTATCTGATCAGAGAAAAAATTAGAGGTGTTTACCTGGTTCAGAGCCTGGAGAGCTGAAGTGGAGGAGTCTGGGAGATAGGTAAAGTGTTTGAGGTCGGACAATGGAGGAGAGTATACTAGCCTGGAGTTCAGGAGGTACTGTGAGAAAAATGACATCAAATGCCATTATACGATGAGGATGACTCCCGAGCAGAATGGTGTCACAGAGAGGATGAACCGAACACTGATCAAGAAGGCACGAAGTTTGAGGCGGCAGACATCACTCCCAAAGTCCTTTTAAGGTGATGCTCTAACCTTTTCTTATTTTTTTGTAAATAGGTCCCCTCATTATAAGCTGAATGGAGGCATTCTAGAAGAGATCTGGAGTAGAAAGAAGGTGGAGCTTGGCCATCTGAAAGTCTTCGGTTGCACAACCTATACACATGTGGAGGCAACTGAGAAGAGCAAATTGGACCCAAAATCTCAAAAGATGACATTCATAGGGTATCCACAAGGAGTCAAGGGATACCTGCTGTGGGACTCTGAGGCACAGAAGTCAGTGATCAGTAGGGATGTGATCTTTGATGAGAAGAGCATCTTGAGAAGGTCTAGGATAGATGGAATTAGGGAAACAAAGGTGAACAGCGGTGGCCAGTTAGAGAATGATGGCATGCAGATTACGTCCACTTACAAGAGTATTCCTATTGAGGTGGAGCTGGGTAAAAAAGTATTGTCTTAGATTGAAAATCAGCATGAAGGGCCGGCAGTTCAGACCGATGTGCAAGAGCAGCCATAGACATTAGATAGAGATGTGCCAGTGAGAGTGGCTTTATATAAGCCCTAGCATACTATTAGGAGACCAGTCATATATGACATTGATGAGGTTATCTCCTATGCACTCATCACTGCTAATGGAGATCTAGAGAATTATGCAGAGGCCATGGAGAGTGAGGATCATGATTCATAGATGCAGGTCATGATGGAGGAGATGGAATTGCTTGAGAAGAATCAGACATGGCAGCTAGTGGATCTTCCAGAGGGTGCTCGACCTATTGGCTCAAAGTGGGTGTTCATAAAGAAAAGAGTACCTTCAGAACAAGGTGGAGTCAAATTCAAAGCAAGGCAGATAGCAAAGGGATACTCACAAAGGGAAGGGATTGACTATACAGAAATTTTCTCTCCTGTGGTGCATCATACATCCATTCGAGTTTTGCTATCATTATTGGCATAGCATAACATGAAATTGGAATATATGGACATGAAGACAGCCTTCCTTCGTGGGACTTTGGAGGAAAGAATCTTCATGAAGCAGCCAAATGGTTTCATGAAGATGGGACAGGAAGAAAAGGTGTGTTTACATAGGAAGTCTTTATATGGCTTGAAACAATCCTATCGTTAGTGGTATCAAAGGTTTTGATAGCTTAACAGATGAACATGAAGATGGCCTTCCTTCGTGTGACTTTGGAGGAAAGAATCTACATGAAGTAACTAGATGGTTTCATGAAGATGGGACAGGAAGAAAAGGTGTGCTTACTTAAGAAGTCTTTATATGGCTTGAAACAATCCCATCGTCAGTGGTATCGAAGGTTTTGATAGCTTTGTCTTGAGCCTGGGTTTCAGTAGATGTGAACATGATTGTTGTGTCTATATCAAGGATATAGATGAGGAGGATGCTCTGTACCTATTATTGTATGTAGATGATATGCTCATAGCCAGTAGAAGAAGCATGGATGCTGTGAAAAGGTTGAAAAGGGCATTATCATCTAAATTTAAGATGAAAGATTTGAGTCCAGCTGAGAAAATCTTTACAATGGAGATTTACAGAGATAAGTGCAAAGGAGTGCTCCATTTGTCACAAGGAAACTATGTCCAGAAGGTTCTGGAGAGGTTTGGGATGGAGAAGAGCAAACCTACAGAGACGCCATTGCCGAGCCATATGTCTCTCTCCAAATTATAGTGCCCCCAGTCAGAAGAGGAGAGAGAGTATATGAAACGAGTTCCTTATGCAAATGCTGTAGGTAGTATGATGTACACTATGGTGTACTGTAGAGCAGATATAGCACATGCTATGAGCACGGTTAGTAGATATATGGCTAACCCTAGGAAGGAACACTGGAAAGCATTGAAATGGATCTTGAGATATTTGCATGGAACAAGGGATTATGGTTTGGTATTTGGTAGGCAGCCGGGAGGATTTGGAGAACAATTTATGAAGATGTGTGAAGGTTTAGGTCCTCTGGAAGGGTTTGTTGATGTAAATTATGCTGGTGATCTTGAAACAAGGAGGTCTACTACTGGATACCTCTACTGCATATATGGTAGACTAGTGTTTTAATGATCAACCCTTCAGCCAATCACGGCCTTGTCTACCATAGAGTCCGAGTACATTGGGATAATGGAGGCTGCAAAGGAAGCTCTTTAGCTTAGGAGGCTGATTGATGAGTTGGGGTGGAGTAGAGTAAGGTTACACTATTCAGTGATAGTCAGAGTGCTCTGTTATTGGCACAGAACCCAGTCTATCATGCACGCACAAAGCATATAGACGTGAGGTACCACAGGATCAGAAAGCTAGTGGAGGAAGATGAAGTGGAACTGATGAAGATCCATACCAAGGAGAATCAGTCCGATGCACTCACGAAGGTACTCCCCAGAGATAGCTTTCAGAGATGTGTGGCACGAATGGGTTTGTTGAGAAGAGATGAGATCACAAGGACTTGGAAGCACCAAGGTGGAGAATGTGAGCTCAGAAGTGGCTCCCAAGTCTTGAAAACATGAGAAGACAGGTCATGGAAAGACGGGAGTGAGCCAAAAGAAGAATCAATCTCAATAGTAAAGTTCAGAAACTAGGCCAGCTCACTTTGAGACTGAGTCGGAGAACTAGGCCGGCTCACTCTGAGACTGAGCCGACTCAGTTAGGAACTAGATCGGCTCAATCCAGGACTAGATCGGCTAGGTCTCAGAGGAAAATCTAGATAGAGAACAGCATTTTCAAACTGTTGGCACGATACACAATTGGGTCGGCTCAGTCGTAGGTTAGCCGTCTTAGTCTAAAACTGGGCTAGCTCAGTTTTCATGGGTTATTATTTTGTGTACATGGGTTGTTTGGATTTTGGGAGTTTTTCTATGAGCTTGGGCTTGATCCTTTGTAAAGTATGTATACTGGAAATAGGTCAAGGTTGTAAGAGTGCTGAATGTATTGAATAAAACCACTTTTCTCCCAAAAATCTCTTCTTCTCTTCTTCTCTATTCCTTGATTTATTTGATCATGCCTCCCTAGAGATCTCTGAGAAGTACTTCCTTGTTACTTGGCTAATCACCGGCAGCCATGCTGATCTATGTGGAAAGAGTGCATATTTCCAACAAATACATGTGGATACAGTTTCCATATAATTCATCCCCTTGACCAAAATGCTCGTAGGACACCTCAGAGTTTAACTGTCAACTCTGATCAAGCTATCCACATTGTATTTCAAAATACCAAGTCTATCTCATAGATCATCCTGGCCAAGGTTTTGCTATATTGAAATATAGTGATATATTCTTCTCCAACTCTTGGAGTGGTCAATTCAATCTTGATCACCAACCAACTTTGTAAGTACTTAACTATGCCTAGAAGCCTTCTATTACTGAATTAAAAATTTAGTTAATCTAGTACCAAAGCATAGTGAGGTGCTTGCAAGCCACTGAGGTGATCTCAGATCTAAGAAACACTTATACCTATATCCCATCAGAGACATTAATTCTCGATAGCTGAATGCTCTGAAGTCGGTCATGTTCAGTGACGATGTACCCCTATATCTTATCTGTATGCTATACCAGTGTTTCCACACTCCCTGGTTAAGAAAATAACTAACCTATATGGCATATAGCGACCTATGCTCGATAGATGCTATCCTAATTAATAGCCTATCATTTGATCGTGAATAGTTTTAAGGACTAATCGATAAATTCTCTCTTTATGGAATCTAAATAGTCTTAAGGACTTCATCACAATAATAGAGTTCGTTAGAAGATGAAAACTTATGATAAAAAATGCTAAATATATTTTATTAATAAATAAATTAATTATAATTATAATATTAGCTCAACCATCAATAGGCTAACGATTGGCTTTAGGACATATTTTTGAACACGACCATCTCCCCCGACTGAACCTAGCCCACCTTCCCAAATCCCCGACCGCCTCCCTCCAGCCGCCTCTTGCCTCCTTCCCCGAACCCCTGGCCACCTCTTGCCTCCCTGAATACCTGGCCTTTCGGTTCACCCACCACCCCCTCTCTCCTCCGGCCACCTCCTACCTCCTTTCCTAAATCCCCAGCCCTTTAGTTCACCTCCACCCCCTCTCTCCCTCGATCGTCTACCCCTGGCTGCACTCGGCCTGCCACTCCGAACCCTCACCACTTCTCGCCTCCCCGAGCCCTCGAGTGCAAGCTCCCAACCTTCCCAAGCTCTCATTCATGGTCACATCCCTAAGCCTCAATCCTTGCTTGCCTGTATTGAAAAATGTGTCCTAAAGTCAATTATTTAAGTACTAAATGATTGGAATTAGTATATAAATTATTTAATAATAATAGTTATTTGGTAGATTCATCATAGAAATTCTATCTCCCTTAAATGAACTCTTAAATTATGATGAAGTCTATAGAACAATAATCAATTGATAAAGAAGGATTTATCAGATGGTTCTTAAATTGTTCATGATTAAATGATGAGTTATTAATAAGGATGATAACTTATCAAGTGTAGGTCACTATATGCCATATGCGTTGGTTGTCCTCATAACTAAGTAGTGTGGAGACACCGGTATGACATCCAGGTGAGATGTAAGAGTATATCACTAAACATGATCAATATAGTACTCTACTATCAAGAGTAGCTAGCTAAGGCCAATGGATATAAGTATCCCTCTAACCTGAGATCACCATGGTTACTTGTAAGCAATTCACTGTACTTTGATGCTGGACTGCCTGTATTTCTAATATAGGTTCAAAAGATTTTTGGATATAGTCAAGTACTTGTAAAGTTGGTGTGTGAGTCAAGATGGGATTGACCACTCCTGATTAGCTTCAGAAAGAGAATTCTCGTTGTATTTCAATTTAGCAAAACTTAGGCCTGGATAATCCTCATGAGGAGTCATGGGATTTGCAAAATTTTGAGATACAATAGAGATGACTTGTATGAGTATTGACAACATACTCAAAGTCATCCTAAGCAT
Source organism: Cocos nucifera (assembly GCA_006176705.1). NCBI lineage: Eukaryota > Viridiplantae > Streptophyta > Magnoliopsida > Arecales > Arecaceae > Cocos > Cocos nucifera. The sequence continues at coordinate 91,347 of QRFJ01000695.1, forward strand.
TATTAGTTATAGGGATGAGTTATATGGTAACCATAGGCTAGGGTTCTAAGAATGTTGCTTTACATACATTCAACTTATTTGGACGTTGAGAACTATTGCTAGATGGTTACTTCGCCTGGTATAGGAATTGGTTCCTATGCTACCAGCTTAGGTTTGAACCCATAGGGTTATATACATTAGAGGTTGTAACTTAATCAGATGGTTAATTGATAATTGAGAATCATTCTAAGGTCAAACATTCAATGCGATTGATGTTTGACCTAATGCAAGTGTTGCAGAAGGATTGATTAGCAATTGAATTGCTAATTGGCTTAATTTGATTGAGTAATTAGGCTGAGATCAAGTCTAATTGAGTTAGATTCAATTAGAATTAGTTTGGACTTAATTGGATTAAGTTTAATTTATTTATTTGATAAGCCAATTGCAAGGAAAAAATAATTTTTAGTTGAACTAGGATTTGAGTGCACCTAATTCCTAATTGACTTAGGATTTAAATCAGATTTAAATATGATTTAAGCTAGACTTAATTAGGTTCTTAATTGGACTAGGATCATCCATAACTAGGATTGCACTAATCTTATTTTAATTGTGTGTAAAATTGGTTTGACCCAGTCAATACATGAAAATCCTAATTAGACGAGGATTGCTTGTCTCCATTCCTTGCACCATATTAAAGGTTCACCCACAAATATAATTCCAGATTTTACATGAATTAGTCCTCACTTAAAGATGGTATCCCATGCCCCAATATCTGGTGGATTTAAAATAATATTTGACTTGGTCAAATATGAGAATTTGTTATGCATGAGATAGAGTCCATCTTCTCTAAAACTCTTCATTCCTTTTGTGCCCTTTTTTTCCATGCCATATTATTTTTTGTTCACCCCTTTCTTTCTAGATTTTGGGTGATGGTTTGAGGTATCTCATGCACAAAATTGTGGGGCCCCCCAATCTCCTTTTTGCTTTCTTGTTTGACTTGGTCAATTTGACCTAGTCTTCCTATATTCTTGGATGCTACCTTCTAATAGTTTTTAGGCATAAAAAATTTTTGATTTTCCATGGTGAAAAAGCAGAAGAAAAGAAGGGTTGGTGTGGAGATTATGGGCACCTACTTCCTTGGAGAAAACCTTTTCATTAAGACATGAAATGTTCATGTCTTGATGAAGACAAAGGTAAGAGAAAATATTTTCTCTCATTATTTTCTTTCATGGTTTACTTTATTATTTTTTTTTATGATTTTTACATGATAAAAATCTGAGAGAGAAAGAGGAAGAGGGCATGGGAATGGATGCTCCAAGGAGTTGGGGCATCATGGTCTCTTTTGGACATGATTTGATCATGTCCTAATGAGAGGAAAGTGAAAAGAAGATAGTCTTCTCTTAGGGTTCTTTTGAGAATCCTTTCTTCTCAATTTTAATCTAATTTTTTTATGAGAAAAATTAGTGGAAGAGATCTAGAAGCATAAAAATTTTCTAGAAGAGAAGGTCTCCTCCTGTCCAGATATGGAGATCCGTTTAGGACATCAATGGTTGATGTCCTGAAAAGAGAAGATGTGTCTTCTCTTAGGATCTTTCTTAATCATTTAATCTCTGATGTATGTGAGAGCCAAAGGTTGGATTTCTCTCCTAATCCTCCTCTTATTTTTTATCTTTTAGAATGTCCAAGAGATTCGAAGAATAAATTTTACATTAATCATCAAGAGGGATCCCCAAGAAGCTAGCACTTCGAGCGGATCTTCGTTCGATGAACCTCTGATTTTTTTATAGCCTCGTGTGGATCATTTGTAGTGGTTGGATGTATGTGCAGCTCCAAAGACAACAACAAAAATCAATCATGGAGTTTTTGACCCATGCAAGGTAAGAGATTTGATTTTTTTCTCTCACTTAGATGTGATCTAAGTTTTAGATCTAGAATCATTCTAGATTTAGGGTATTGATATGATCAATACCAAATCCTTTTATTTTTAAATTGAGAATGCATTATGACATATTGTAGGTCCTAGTTGTAGGGTTTAATAATTTAATTACATGCATTTGTAGATTAAATGATTTAATTTACAACTTTTGCTATATTATTTTTCAAAAATAGTTTGAAATTCATACATAAAATCCTGCATTTTTCCCAACAGTGGTATCAAAGCCTGGTTTGTTAATAACATGATCATATTTGCATTAAGATTAAATCTAAAAATAAAGCTCTAAATATCGCATATAAGGTTGTCCTACTATAAGGTTTATCCTTATAGTGAAGAGGTTGTCCTAGTATATGTTGATCTATACTTGAATCATGAATAAGTTAGATATGATCTAAGTAATTTTATGATTCATTTTTTAATTTTAAATATAAAATTAAATAGATGTTAGATCTATTTTAGATTATTTAGATTAGATCTAAATAATATCAGATTGCATATATTGCTATATGGTTGTCCTGCTATAAAGTTTATCCCTTACAGTGGAGAGGTTGTCCTAGTATATGTTGATCTGAATAACCAAAATCATAAATATATTAGATGAGATCTAAAGTAATTTATAATTTATTTTTAGATTTTAAATCTAATTTTAAGTGGTTTATGATCTGATCCATATGATGTATTTATGTTTAGATCTAGATCCTCTTATTACATATGTTGTGGTATGTAATTTTTATTTTGAACCTAGAATATGTATGACATACTTATTTTATAGAATTTAAATTGAGAACTTACTTTCTGCAAAATTCTATATTCGAAATCCTAGGATACGATCAAAACATCAAAATAAATCAGATCTAAAATCATATATTGAATATGATTCAATGTAAATTATTTATCAATTTAAAAATATTTTAAATAATTAAATCAAAAATTAGTTCTAAGGTTCCATAAACTAAAACCAATAAGCTTTGAACTTAATCAAGAATTAAGTGATTATTTAGGATCTAGGTTTGTGATTTAAATATCCTAAGATAGTTTCATAAAATATGGGTTAAAGGATAATTGGTTTGCTTTGATAAGGTCCTTAACTGAGTTAGACCTAGGATTAAGTTAAATATGGACTAAGTTAAGAAATTGATCAAACCTAATTAATAGTTAATTAGGATTAGGTCATTTCTATAGATCACTTCAATATTTGTAGTTGACCAAAGTTCATACATCTAACAAATGGATACTGATCATGGCTCAGTGGTCGAGCCTGAGTCTCTAGGCAGACCAAATCAAAACTGATAAATCGATTGGTGTCTAAGATAAGTCTGGCATTTTAGATCGATAGTTTTTAATTGGCAGCCTGCTTATCTAGCCATTTCTGATGGTGTCTAAGGTAAGCCTTAGCAGACCCTCCCACCGATCTTATTTACTTAACTAATATGGTTAATCAAGTCTTGATTAGGTTGCTCATTGATTCATGCTAACCCATATCACGTAGAAAATCAGTGAGACTAATTTTATTCAGTGAGATTGATCTAGGTGCCCATGGACCGATATTGATCCTAGTTCTTATAAATGACTTGTGAAGTCAGTGGGAGGACTTGACTTGATGAAGTCAGTGAGAGTAAATTGGTCCATATCCTTTCTATCCTTAAATCACTAATAATTTAAATACTCTAAAATTATTAGATCCTTAAAATGATGAAGTTATAGAGATAACTGAGTTATAGCCTTCCATTAAGATGGATGACAATAGGTCCATTAACTCAATAATCATTGGAGGCCCAAAGGCCTGGTGTTTATTGACTAATGGAATTATCATTCATAATATGATAACTTGGAAGTGTCTCTCTAATGGTGGTTAGGTTGGCCAACGAAAGTTGGGCTTAATCATTCATTGGTTAGATGTACAAAATATAGTCATGTTAATAGTTGGACCTAATCGGATCCTTATAGTGGAAGCCAAAGCGATTAGGTTTTTGGGGCAAAATTAAATTACTAGAAATTATTTGGAGAAATAATTGGTTATGAACCTATCCTTAGATGTACGTGGGTTGGCCAACCAAAGTTAAGCTCGTGTGTGGTCTATGTGGATTCTAGTACTTACTAGAAAATTAAAGTAATTTTTCAAATTGGAGATAGAGGCTACCAATTTGAATAAAATAGTGGAAGAACCTTAAGACTAAAGTCCAAGTCTCTAGGTTTAAAATAATTCATGTACTTAGGTCATTATTCTCTTTTCTTAGAATAAACCTAAATCCTAATTGCTCCAATCACTATTAGATAGTGATGCCTTAGGGGACCTAACTTTGATAATTAGTATCGAAAGTTGAATTTAGTTCAGCAGTACGAATGGATTCGTATTGGGGCTACTTAGTCCAGTCAAAATAATTAGTCCAAAATTGATCCAAATTAGTTATACTATTAGAAGTAGGATCATAGGAAGAAGAATTGTCTTGCTTTTCTTGACCATAACAGGCTGAACAAGAGAAAGGAGTAAGAGTTGCTTATTAAGGATGTTATATTATAACACCTTAAAATTTTTTTATATATAATTCTACTACTTGGGTCTACCGAAAGTCCTATGCAATTTGTTGCAAGGATTTTAGGTAAGTGGAATATTTGAAAATGGTGAGAAATATCTGAATGTTAGGGATGGAAGTCTTGTTCTAATCCTAGCATTAGAAATTGTCAAGCTTATTTTCAAAAGATGTCATTTTGAGTGATTGTCACCATTGTCCATCGTTTATGATAAATGTGATCTCTATTGGACTTTTGGTCAGAGATGATTATCATTTATCAAAAAATAGATTATTGTGATATTATTATGAATAATGTTATAATAATACATGGATAATAAAAATAATATTTAACATTTATACAGCCTGTTAAGTGTAATGTACACATTTAATAAAAACTCAAGTTAGATTATGTCATGGATATACCTTTGGAAATTATAGACTTAGTCATCTTGACAAGAATGGGATAAATAGGTTAGCTTCAGAAGGAAACCTTGACATCAATGATTGTGAATCATTGATAACCTGTGAGTCTTATCTTCTTGGAAAGATGACAAAGTCATCTTTTATTAAAAAAGATAGAGGAGTCGATAAAGTTCTAAGTCTTATACATAGTGATGTATGTGGATCTCTAAACTCAAGTGTCAAAGGAAGATATTAATTTTTCGTTACAAACAACCTATCTGGGCATGGGTGCATCTGGCTTGAATCATTTAAAATATTCAAATGATTCAATAATGAAATAGAAAAACAAACTGAAAATGGCATTGGAACTCTTCGATCAGATCGAAGAGGTGAATACTTATCCAGTAAGTTTGTGACATATCTAAGAGAGAATAGGATTCTCTCTCAGTGGATTTCTTTTCAGAACATAGTATATCTGAAAGGAGAAGTTGAACTTTGTTAGACATGGTCCACTCCACGACAGGATTTATTTGTCTGCCTATTTTAGGGTTGTGCTATTGTGACTACTTGTTTTACTCAGAATTATATCGAGTAAATCTATTGTAATGACTCCATATAGGATATGGATTGGGTGTAGACCTTGACTCTCTTATCTTCGGATTTGGAGTTGATTGGCCTATGTCAAAGGTTTGCATACAGATAAACTTGGATCCTGGTCCAATACATATTTGAGGGTTATTAATTCTACCATGCTAAAGAACATAAGATGTTCATCAGCAGAAGGGCATTTTTTTTGGAAAGAAGTTTCTTAAAGAAGGAACTGATACCTATCAAGTTGAACTTGAGAAAATTTGATTGGCTGAAATGAACCTACATAATCGAGTAAACCAACAGAACTAGATTTGATCAAATCAAATCTGGAGCCCATTAAAGTAGCATCTTTAAGGAGATCTGGTAGAGTACCACGTTAGTCAGATAGATACTTCAGTATCTAGATCCGGGATGGTGATCCTATTGAGCTTGATGAGAATAACAAGGATCCGATCACCTATAGGGATGCAATATAGTAGTCTGACTTTGAGAAGTGGCTTGGAGTCACATAATCCAAATTAAAGTTCATGGAAATCAATAGTGTGTGGACACTAGATGTTTCACCTAAAGGGGATAAAATCAATTAGGTATGAATGAATTTTCAAAAGGATCAGAGTAGCGCAGATGAGAAGGTAAAGACCTATAAAGCCCGTTTGGCTATTATCTCAATTTTGGAACATACATTTTGAACGTATGTCTTTGTTGTGAACAAAGATAAACTCTGCATTTGTAGGTGGACAAAATGTTCTATAGTGTTATTCCTTGTGTTGTCTGTCGATGAAATTTTCTTAATTGGGAATGGCATTCCAGCTTTATAAGGAATAAATGTTTGGCTGTCATCTAATTTTTTTATGTTCAAAATTAGATACGGTATACTTATATAGTGAGTAGATACCAGCCTGATCTAAGTGAGGATCACCAGAAGATTGTATAGATAATCCTTATGTATTTGAAAAATACTAAGGTTCAGTGACTCTAATATGAAAATACTGACTTAAAATATGTGGATGTTTTAATTTTAGTCAGAACAAGATGACAACAAGAGCAATCTGCTGGAAAGGTTCCAAGCAGGATATTGTTGCCTATTCAATTAGTGACATAGAGTACGTCGTGGCATATGATGCTACCATATAATCATGTAGTTGCTGAGGTTCATTAGTTGGTTGGAAGTGGCACCCTTCACTGATGGTCCAGTCCTATCATAGCACTGGAGCCATAGCTCAGGCTAAAGAATCAAAAACCAGCATATTCTACATCGCTATCACCTTTGATTTTAGATTAGGATGACGTTGATCTTTGAAAGATTGATGGAATAGGGAAACTTGACTAACTCATTTGCTAAGTCCTCGAAACTAAGGAGTTCTACAAACTCAAGTGGATGATGGAATATTTGATATCATTCTAATTGGCTTTAGTCTAAGTGGGTATTGTCGGAAAATGTATCCTAAAGCTAATTATCTAAGTAGTAGATGATTAAAATTAGTATATAAATTATCTAATAATAATAGTTATTTGGCTTGAGTTTGATATTATGAAGTTCTTAAAACCATGATCAAATGATGAGTTATTAATAAGGATGATAACTTATCGAGTATAGGTCACTGTATGTGATCCATACATTGGGTGTACCAAATTTTATGACTTTTGGAGGTGTCTAGCCTAAGTTATGAAAGAGTTTGATTTGGATTAAACTCTTGAGGGAAGAGTCCTAGGCGCAGTGGACTATTCCTTATCTACTCATGCTGCCACCTTTCAGATTGATTTTTGGCATCAAAATCAAATGAGATCTAGGGATTTTTGTGGAGATCAGCTCCAGGAGTTCCAATGGTCAAATAAATGAAGATTTTGATCAAAGAGGGACTCTAACTTGGTGCTATGCTTTTGTATGAGAACCCTTATGCCAAGGCTCTTCATGAAAGAAATAATTTTCATACCTAAAGGCTGTCGCCCCTTCCATCTTCCATGCCGTGTTTGATCCTCTCTCTCCCCTACTTCTAAGTTCCAAAGGTTGGAAATAAATCTGAGAAGAAGATCCAAATAAATTTGTAAATAGTTTAACATCTACGCAATGGTGTTTGTGAGATGGACACACTACTTTCAAAAATTCTTTTAAAGGACTTCCAGATTAGACTCAGATCCAATATTTAGAGAAAAAATTCATGAGGAGAAGACATCTAGATTTTGCCCAAGTGGATACCAGTAGAGGTCAGGCGCATGCATGGCACCTTCCAAAATCTCAAGATAGATCATGATCATCATAGGATAATTTGATTACTCAAAATTAAATTAGATTTAATTTAATTTTTTATTTTTAATATTAGATCTTTAGGGTCAAATTCGAGATGTCTTAGATCTGATTAAGATTGTAGAAAAAATTTTATGAAATATTCTTTCAGATCTGAACGATCATATGCAAGGAAAATGGGATTTTTCCTTCAACTAGTATCAGAGCCAAGTTAGCGGTTCTTCAGATCTACCTCAGATCTAATTTTATATTTATTTAAGATTTAATATTAAAAAATTTTAGATATCACATCAAATATGATTAGATCTGAAATCAAAAAATTTAAAAATTAAATTATTTAGATCTAAAAGTATGAGATGCATGATTAGACTAGGTATAGAATAGTTCTATGTGCAGTCTAATATGATCATGTATTTAATTTGATTAAATATAATTTTAAATATATTTAATTTTAATTTTTTTGATATTTTAATTATTGTAATCAGATCTAAAATAAAAAATAGAATTTTTAATTTTTATTTTATTTCATATGAGATATAAAAGCTGCATGGTTAGACTATTTATAGAATAAGTCTATAAGATGTCTAGAATAGTTTTAATTTAATATGATCAAATTTAAAATTTTATTTTTTAGATTTAATATGTGATAATTTTAGATCTGAAAAGTATGCATGATTGATGATACATGAGATGTATGCAAAGATATGTATTAGTTAGATCTAATTTGTATATGTGATATATGATCTAACTAGTTTTGTAGTAGAAAATTATATTTTCCTGATTAAGGAGTTCCTCTTGGCCTGTCCGGATCAATAAGAATAAAGTAAGGGTTTAAAGGCCCTCTCTTCCCATTCGATGGGGTGTTCTTATGGTGTGTAGGGGTGCTGCGCATTCGTCCTTAATCAGAAACCCAAAACTTATTTTTCTGCAAAATCCTAGATCCTAAAACCCTAGGATTTTTATGTACATATTTTGTTTCATGAATCCAAAACTTAATTAAGAATTAAGATTATAAAATTAATTAAGTCTAAAAATTGATGAATTTTCAGATCTAAGACATATTCATAAAATTGGGATTCGGGCTTGGGTAGCTCAATTAGGTCTAAGCGGTTGATCAAACTGAATCAAGAGTTGGTTAGGTGGGATTAAAGAATGCTTAAATTGACCTCTAATAGGATTAAGTCTGGGTCAAGATCGAATCACATTGAGAAGTGACTCGATCAAGTCAAGACCTAATTAGGCTCCTTGAGGTTAGAGTCTGGATTGTAGGCTAACCCTAATTGGTTCTGACTCAACAATTTGGTGTCTAAGGTAAGTTTAGTAGCATAGACGACCGATTGGTTTTTTAATTGGAAGCTACTCGACCTGAATGCATTCTTCGTCGAGTTAATGGCATATTCCCTTCCATCGGATCTCACTTACCTGGACCATATCTGTGTCGACACAGTTCTGATCTAAGGTGGGCTAACAATCCGAGCTAACCCATGCCACTAGGTTAGTCATAATTGTTATGACTAAGTCAAGTCTAAGTTTAAAGAGACCTAAATTCAATTCTTCCTAAGAAAAGATTAAGTCTAAGGTCTTCCACCATTGTAGATGTGCGGGCCCTTCTCGGGGTTGATTGTTCTCGGACTGGTATATAGTGGTTCAATTGCACCGGAAAAGATGCAACCATGTCTATTAGGCATTGGATGCTATGGAGCTGGAGGATGAGTTGGGCTCAATATTTTGGATACGGTGAGAGACCCAATTCAGGAAATCCAATTTATGCAAATGGTGGGTCTGACTTAACTAAGGAGTGGATCAATATTCTGGACACGGTGAGATTCATGAATTAGAGATCAAGGTTTGGGTGCACCATGATTAGAGAATCATTGGACAAGAGTTGTTCCACTCATTCGGCTAACCCATCACCAATAACTGTTAGGTGAGGTGGATGAGTCAGTTCAGTGGGACCTGCACCCACCCACTAGAAATCAATAATCATGGAGATTTTCGCATCTCTACCAGAGGGAGTGTAGGGAATTTCCGAGAAAATAGTGGGAGCCTAATTTATTTAAAAATAAAATTTCTAAATAAATTGGTCAAGTCTAATTACAAAATCTAACTAGAAATCTTTGACTCTCTATAGGAAAATGTTGCGTATCCAACCCACTAGCACGTATCCTTAGACACACTATAGACTGACCAGATCCAACTACAAGGATTGGCTCCGAAACTTTAAAATTATTTTGGATTTTGAGAAGTTGACTCATGTGTTAGAACAGGATCCTCTTATCTTACCAGCGCATCCATCCGCTGATCAAAGAGCGTCTCTTGAGAAGTGGATGGATGAAGATAATAAAACCAGGTATTATATATTGGGCTCATTGTCTGATGAGCTCTAGCACCAACTTGAAGATATTAAGACTAGCCGCCAAATATTGGCTCACCTGTAAGAGTTGTTTGGTGAACAGAGTCAGGCAACCAAATATCAAGTCACTAAGAGACTATTTAAGGATCAGATGCGTGATAGACAGTCGGTCCAAGATCATTATTTGATGATGATCAAGGACTTGGAAGAGCTTGAGAAGCTCAGTGTGAAGTTCAGATCTTGGATCTGCAGAATTGATATTAATTCTGCAAGTCCTTGACTGATGCATATGGGCAAGTTCATCATGAAGCTACCACATGCATAAACTTTAAGAATTACCTTGGCCTGAACTTATGAATATGCTGGTTACCTGCTGAGCTTTCTATGAAAGTTTCTAAAGGCTCAGTTACTTGCTATGGAAGCATGGACTTCTTCTAAAGAGAAAGTCTTTTGAAAGAAAGAAGAAGTCTGTGAAGAAGCAGAAGGTGGAATGTTGGGCAAAGAAGAAGAAGGCAAAGCCGAAGAAGAAGGCTGATGACCAAAGGAAAATATTTTCATTGCAACATGTTGACGGCCATTGGAAGCGGAACTGCCCTACTTTACCTGGCCACCCTAAAGAACAAGAAGGAGGCAGGTCCTTCTGGAGGTATGCTCGTTATATAATCTAACCTTATGATTTCTTCTACATCCAGTTGGGTGCTTGACTTTGATTCTAGTGCTCACTTGTGCACTTCTATGCAGGGTCTTGAGGATAGCAGGAAGGCTGAGGGATGGAGACATGATCCTACGCATCAAGTAATGGATGCAAGAGTTGCTGCATTGTGGCCGTGGGAACATACCCTCTACGATTACCATCTGGTTTAGACTTAGTACTTAGAAACATTTTTTATATGCCTGCAACAAGTAGGAATTTGATTTCTATTTCATGTTTAAGCATAGGAAGGCTATGTAATTAGTTTTCTTAAGGACCATTGTAATATTCTTTATGAAAAATAAAATTGCAATTGGTTTTCTTATAAATGGTATCTATCTATTACATATTGATGTTTCTACTTTTAATATCGAGCAAAATGTGAATGCCATAGGATCAAAGTGACCTAGGGATAGTCTAATGGTATCACCTAAGATTAGGTCATATAGCAGAAGATAGGGTTAACAAATTGGAGAAAAATGGGCTTTTGAATCCATTGACTTTCGAGTCATATCCAATTTATGACTCATGCATTTATGGCAAAATGACCAATCTCCCTTTTGTGGGACATGGGGAAGGGCCACAGACCTGCTTGCCCCCTAGTACACATACTGATGTATGCGGTCCATTTGATGTGCCAGTTAGGGGCAATTACATCTACTTCATCACCTTTATCGATGATTTATCTCGGTACGGGTATGTATATTTGATGCAACATAAGTCTGAAGCTTTTGAAAAGTTCAAAGAAATTCAAGACATGAAGTAGAAAAACAAACTGGAAAAACCCATTAAGGTTCTTCGATCAGATCGAGGAGGCGAATACCTTAGAAATTCCTAAACTATATTAAGGATAATAGCACAGTCTCTTAATGGACTGCACCTATAATGCCTCAGCTCAATGGGGTTTTAGAACGGAGAAACCAAACCCTATTAGATATGGTTCGATCCATGATGAGCTTCACGGACCTTCCTAAGTTTCTTTGGGGATATAGTCTGTTGACTGCTATATATCTACTGAATAGGGTTCCATCTAAAATCGTTCCTACCACATCATATGAGATATGGGCATGGCAAGAAACCAAGTCTGAGTCATCTTAGAATTTAGGATTGTCCGGCCCATGTCAAGAGACAACAGGTAGACAAATTAAAGTCTAGGTCCTTTAGAGCTCGATTTATTGGATATCGTAAAAAGTCATTAGGATATTTTTTCTATCTCCTAAAAGATCACAATGTGATTGTGAGTTGACATGATATCTTTCTTGAAAAATAGTTTATTCAAGATGGTGGCTTCGAAAGATAGATTAGGCTTGAGAAGAAAGTCTCCCAAGAGCCACGAGCCAAGGAACCTATGGATCCTAATCAGATTGAGCCAACCCAATCACTACCTCATCCACCTCGTAGATCAAAAAGGATTTCTCATCCCACTGAAAGGTACTTAGGTACTATTTTAGAGGATATAGAGTCAATATTCCTCATAGGAAAATGGGGTTCATGGTGATGATCCCAAACTTATGACGAGATAATATCAGATATCGATTTTGACAAATGGTTAGAGGCAATGAGGTCAGAGATTGACTCAATGCGTTCGAACCAAGTCTGGACCTTGGTAGATCCACCTGAAGGTATAGTACCTATTGGGTGTAAATGAATCTTCAAGAGAAAGATAGGTGCTGATGGGAATGTAGAGACAATCAAAGCAAGGCTCGTAGTGAAAGGGCATAGTCAGCGCGAGGGCATTGACTATTAGAATACTTTTTCACCAGTAGCCATGCTCAAATCCATCCACACATTGCTTGCTATTGCAGCCTATTTTGATTATGAAATATGGCTAGATGGATGTGAAAACAGCATTCTTAAATGGATATCTTGAGGAAGATATCTATATGGAACAGCCGCTAGGTTTCACATCCAGTGATAATGATCACAAAGTATGCAAGCTGCAAAGGATCCATATATGGACTTAAGCAAGCATCTCAGAGTTGGAATGCTCATTTCAATGATGTAATCAAATCATTTGGATTCATTAAGAATGAGGAGAAGCCCTGTGTTTTCAAAAAGGTCAGTGGGAGCGCTGTTGTCTTCCTCATGTACTGTATGTGGATGACATCCTCCTTATTGGAAAATGATATTTTCCCATGTTGACTACGAGTCAAAATATGGTTGTCTAAAGAATTCTCCATGAAATGATCTAGGAGAAGCATCCTTTATTCTAGGAATTAAGGTCTATAGGGATAGACCTGAATAGGATGCTGGGTCTCTCACAGAAGATGTACATAGAGGAGGTGCTGAAAAGGTTTAGCATATTAAAAACTCCAAGAGGAGGTTTAGTATCCTTCAGACATGGCATTCATCTCTTTAAGAAGATGTACCCTAGCACACCTGAGGAAGATTGAATACGCATGAGCAAGATCCCTTATGCTTCAGCAATAGGGAGCCTCATGTATGCCATGCTATGTACACGACCTGATATTGCCCATGCTGTGAGTGTCATGAGCAAATATCAGTTGAATCTAGATGAAGTGCACTGGACTTCTGTGAAATGTATCCTTAAGTACTTGAGAAGGACTAAGGATATGTTTCTAGTCTTTGGTAATGGAGAACTCAAGGTTCAGGGGTATACAGATTTGGATTTTATGTCTGACATAGATGATCGAAAGTCGACATCTGAAAGTCTATTTATTTATAATGGTAGTGCTGTCAGTTGGAAGAGTTCCAAGCAGACGTTGATAGCAGACTCCACCATGAAAGCAGAATACATCGCTGCATTGGAGCATGCAAAGGAGGCATTCTGGTATAAGAAGTTCACCACAAAGCTCGAAGTGATGCCGTCAAATGCCGTCCCTCGATACTACGACAATAATGGCGCCATATAGCCTTAGCTAAGGAGCTGAGGTCTCACCTGAAATCTCTGCACATCGAGTGGAAATACCACCTCACCCGCAATTACCTCGAGAAGGATTACGTCGAGGTCAAGAGAGTCGATACTGCAGATAATGCGGCTGACCCGCTGACAAAGCCATTAAGCCAGTAGAAGATCGAAGCCCACCTTGAGAAGATGGGACTTAGATTTGTAGCCAATTGGCTTTAGGTTAAGTGGGAGTTTGTTAGATGTGTGCCCTAGAAGTCAGATTGGCTGACACTTATAATACACTTCTAAGGTAAATTTATAAATTTATAATTTAATAAAAGGATTGTTTTCTATCATAGTGTATATTTAAAGTGTCTGTGATACATCCTTTGAGTTAATGGTAATGACAATCAAATTTTCAAGAGTTGAAAATTTAAGACATCAATTTTCATAGTTAACTCAAAAACTGATCCCGACCAGGATCATCACGAGGATGGTGATCGATCTAGAATATTGGTGTATGATCACTTTCTTAGGATAGATGTATCTTGAATTTATGGTATGGAGACACCAGAGCGAGAGTATAGGTACTACTAATTAGAGAACGAGGGCACTGAGCATGACCACCTCAAGCAGTCATAAGGAAATCTACCTTCTCATCGATGACTGGCTCGATGCTACAGTGGTGTATCTAGTTCTTTGACCTGAGGTGCATCGGTAGTTCATCTTGAGGGTGTTATAGTTTAACTATATCATAACTCGATCTTCTAGCCAGTCGAAATCCTAATGTGTATGTTGGTAATAGCATGTTCATTGTAGGAATTGGACTGCACTAATAGAAAATCTATCTACCTCAGTAGATGAGGAGCAGCCCTATGGTAATTATGAGATTGAGTCCATAAGCCTATGGTCATGGCAGAGTGAAGATGATAGAAAGAGTTTCTATTAGAATTTCACATTGGACTCGAATCAAATAATTAATTCATATGATGGACATTGGGTTTAACGAGTTCACCTTAATCCTAATCCTATCTGGGCTCGAGATAGAAGAACCCAATCACACAGGTAACTACACCGAGAGGTTCATTTTTAGTTCTGATGGGTTGCCACCATATACTGTTAGGTATCACTGATGGATTTTGAGAGCAATTAGAATGATTTTGATGATCAATCATTCTAATCATATGAATTAGAAAAGTTCTAGTCTATCGAAAGATATTTCGATGATATCGATGATGGAGATCGTGACATGTCTCATTACCATATTGAATTGAACCTAACTGGGTCATACAAATAAGGGTTGGGTCTGGATGTCATCAATTGAGCTAACCTAGTTTGACTGATTTGGATTAGATCCAATTAGGTTCAAGGTCATCATGCTAGCACACGATTGAGCCTAACTTTCTCCTTCTGCAATCTTTCTGATTCATTGCAACTAAGTTAAATTTGATTTGGCTCATTTTTGTATCTTGAATAGATTTATTTTCATCTGACTGGAACCTATCCAGATTAGATTAATTGTAGAAATTAAATCCATTCATAGTCAAATTGGACTAGGGTCAAAAGTTGACCTAACTGAGAGAATTGAGGGTCACCTGATCAGAGGCTTCTAGAAAATTCATTGAAAATCTTTATGATCTAATTTTTGGATATGTGATAGGGCACGAGTCATATG
The DNA here is from genome assembly GCA_006176705.1 of Cocos nucifera. Taxonomy (NCBI): domain Eukaryota; kingdom Viridiplantae; phylum Streptophyta; class Magnoliopsida; order Arecales; family Arecaceae; genus Cocos; species Cocos nucifera. Next base: position 106,580 of record QRFJ01000695.1, read on the forward strand.
TTGGGTGTATCAAATTTCATGATTATTGGAGATGTCTAGACTGAGTTATGGTAGAGTTTGATTTGGATCAAACTCTTGAGGGAAGAGTCCTAGGCGCAGTAGACTCTTCCTTGTCTACTCATGCTGCCACCTTCCAGATTAATTTTTGGCATCAGAATCAGATGGGATCTGGGGATTTTCATGAAGATTAGGTCCAAGAGTCCCAATGGTCGAATAAATGAGGATTTTGGTCAAAGAGGGACTCTAACTTGGTGCAATGCTTTTGTATAAGAACCCCTGCACCAAGGCTCTTCACAAAAGAAATAATTTTCATATCCAAAGGCCGTCGCCCCTTCCATCTTCCATGCCCTCTCTGATCCTCTCTCTCCCCTTCTTTTTAGTGCCAAAGGTTGGAAATAAATCCGAGAAGAAGATCTAATCAAATTTGTAAAGAGTTCAGCATCTAGCGACGGTGTTCATGAGATAGACATACTATTTTCAGAAATTTTTTTGAAGGACTTCTTGATCAGATTCAGATCTGATATTTGGAAAAAAGATTTGCGAGGAGAAGATGTCTAGATCCTGCCTAAGTGGATACCGATAGAGGCCAAGCGTGTGCATAGCTCCTTCCAAAACCTCAGGACAGATCAAGAGCATCGAAGGGTAATTTGATTATCCAAAGAAAAGGTATAAAATTAAATTAGATTTAATTTAATTTTTGATTTTTAATATCATATCTTTAGAATCAGATTCGAGATGTCTCAGATCTGATTAGGATTGTAGGAAAAAAATTTTAAAATATTCTTTCAGATCCAATCAGATCTGAATGATCCTATATAAGGGAAATAGGGTTTTTCCTTCAGCCTAATCATTATGAAGCTTGAAAGCTTCCTTAGCTTGGGGATAGCACTTAGCTTGAGCTAGCATCATCGAAGTCTTGGGGATATTTTCTTCTCCAAGAAAAAAGGAGATCATTCTTCAAAAGGCCGCCCTTCAGCATGGGGCAATCGATTGGTCCAAGTTGCGGACCTCCAGAGCAGTAGTGTTGAAGAAGCTAATGTAAGCTCAGATGGACTCTGTTTCTTTTTGCTTGATGTTGATGAGGGAGTCTGAGCCTCATCTCTGATGTTGGTTGCTAACAAAGTGAGCCATAAATTGATGCCTCAATTGATCAAAAGAGTAGATGGTATCCGGTTTGAGACTCGAGTACCAATTTTTTGCTGCTCCATTCAAGGTGGAGGAAAAAGCTTGGCTTCAGATGGCATCTGGTGTGCACGGAGCAGCATCATAGTTTGAAAGGCTTCGAGATGATCGATGGTTCTAAGATCCCATCATAACTCTTAAATTGGGGGAGTTTAAAGTTCAGTTGGATGTGCTCCTACATGATCTGGGTAGAGAATGGAGGATTAGTGCAAATATCATCATTGCGGATGAGGGCAGCATGGTAGAGCTCTTCAATCCATCGTTCATCTCCTGGAGCTTCTGATCGAGAATATCATCTCGATCATGCATTTCAAATGGTGGCTAGCTCAATGGGGGTAGAGACTTTTTGGGGATAGAGTCATGCTCAGAATAAGGGCTCTATGCTCTTTGTTTTTTCCTTTCAGGATTTACTGGCTGACTTATCCAGGTGGGCCTTCCTTGTGTCAGATTTTGGTGCTCTAGTGATAGTCTTTTCGATGGTGCTAGTGCTGGAACCTACTGCATGACCTGTACTGCCTCAGTGAGGCCTCTCACCTACTATAGTAGTAGGTTGAATTACTCCATTTCCACCATTGTTGTCGGTGGTGGAGGCTGAGGTGCAGGTGATGGGGTCAGGATGGGCTGATCCACTAGCTCCGAGTTGCATCTAGTCGCAAAGGCAATGGATCATCAGGAAGGAGCATTCCTGGATGGCATCTCGATAGAGCAAAGAAAGATCAGAAGAAAAAAGTGGAAGAAGAGAGAAAATAGAAGAATTCGACAGGATACTTCTTTTAGAACAAGGGCTCAAACTCTCTTTCTTTAGAACCAATCCTGTTGGTGTAGAAAACGGTCAACCGTTGGAGTTCGCTGGAGGTGGTGGAGATGATCTCACCAATGAGACCTGCAAAACCAAAGTCTAGGCTACAGTTGGGTAGCTTCAGCGCGGACCCTCCGATGGTCAAGTTAACTTCCTAGCCAGAAGAATGGAGTATATAGGAGAATTAGAATAGAGAGAAGAGCTTAGAGAGAATAACGTATCTGGAGGGTCCCTAATATAGATGGTGCCTGTGACAAAATGATAGTGACAGCCATAACAGAATGTCAGAAGAAAGTTTGGGCTACCTGGAGTTTGTTAAAGAGAGTGGGCTATCATTTATCATAACTTGCCAGTGGTTGAATATTGTTTGCTGGAGTTCAGACTGAAGGTTGGAGGTTTCCAATCTAGATAGTATAGTATTCATGCTGAGATTTGGAGCTGGAGGTCGATCGAACTGAGCTTGAAGGTCGACTCCTAAGTTACGGATGGCAGGCTCATAGATTAAGCTTTGCATTTGGATCTTGATAGAGCTATCTTAAACAGCTTTCAGGAGCTCAGCCACCTTCAAGGTTGGTCGAGAATCAAGCATAGGTATTCTGGTATGGAGAATTAAAGGTTGGATGGGAATGGCAGGTTCTGCACTTTAGACTGCAGTGGAGATGTTCCAGTCATTTTGATGGAATTTGGCTAGAACTCAAGATTGTCTTGATGTTGGGATGGAGGAACCCTGAGCTCTAATGCTTGTGAAGTTACTACTACCCATCCCAAGTTGATGATTGGACTAATTGATGGCAAGATCCTCTTGCTGACTCAAGCTCATCTGGCTGAGGTCCTTAGTGTGACATTGGTGAGATTTCCTATCGATGGAGTGGAGTAGAGGAGTTTGGCTAACTTTCAAGGCTGGCCGCTAGCAAAAGTTGGATGGTGAAGAAGACCTATATTTGTGACATAGCTGCTGACTGCCTCGGGCTGGAGATGGGAACCAATTAAAGGGTAAACTCCCTTCACTTTCCAAACTCGTCTGGTCGAGATTCACAATATGATTTGGCGGGTCTTCTATTATTAGGAGGGAATTGGAGGAATTATCGTTAAGAAGATCGGCTGGTGCGTAAGATCTAAAGGCCAATCTTCTAAGGTCCACTAGGACCAGGGAATCAACTTGGCTGAAGTTTGGACTTGGCTATCACAACTACAGATGGCACTAACAAGGTCGGATATCCAACTGAATTTTAGCGGGCGCTATTTTACCCCTAATAAGAATGTATCAAAGCAAGTATATATTAGTGGTCCTCACCCCATGTCTCGCAAAGGGTGGTTTGGTCATCTATCCTTGAAGGCAGAATCCATAAGTTGAAAATGACTCGAGAGTCGATGAGCCTAGGAGCTCATGCTTTTCTAATTTATTTATTTTGTCCTCTCTAATATGATCAATTATGAGGTACCACGTATATTTGGGTCTATCTCATCTTTGGATCTCTCAGATCCAACGACATTCACTATCTACTTAGGTACTAATATCAAGCAGATCCAACAGCACTCACTATCCATACAAATACTAATATCAAGCAGATCCAACATACCTTCTAAAGGCATGCCCCCTATTCCTTTTTCTATAAATTCTCTAGGTATGCAAGAACCCTTTCCCTTGAATTCTTCAAGGTTCCATTTGACAGTCACCAATATGTTCAACAACTCCATCAATATGCAATCGATTATATATTCATATGGTAGTTTACTATAAACTTACATATGAACTGGTAAGGAATTGTAGGTCAAATACATTCTCAACTCCTTGTACATGAACATACCAAGCTTCTTAAGCTCATCCAAGTTCTTAATCATTGTCAAATAATGATTCTGAAATAATTGCCCTTTGGTCAATGTCGGATGGTTTGGAAATATCGGGATGTCCTGGTCAACTCAACTTCTTGTAACTTAAAACCATTTTAGGTTCCTAAGTCAGTTTTTATAACTGGATCGGTTAGTCAATTGGTTCTAAGTTTGTGAGGATAAAAAGCTGATTTTAATTCTATCAGAGAGTAAGATTCTAGTTAAATATTTGTACTTGATTTTAAATTTCTTCTAGAGACCTTAAGAAATAAATTAGACTTCTACTTTTCTTATAGATCCCTCACACTCTTCCATGAAGATGCAGAAATCCCTACGCAACTAGAGTTCCTAGTGGGTCCCCGATTCAACTGATATATGCACACCTCACCTAACCGAAATTGCTGACATGTTGTATCGATAAGTGGACAACTACTATCCAATGCTTCTCGAGCATGTTGCAACGATTGGTCTCTAAGTCATGAAGCCTCACTATTGTCATGGCTCCTCAAATCGGGGCTGGACCGGACACGGGTCAAAGGGCAAACCAGATTGGGTCGCTGGATAGGTTCGAAGTCTGACTACACTCTCTTGAGATTTGAGCAACTTGGAGACCAAATCTGAGCACTAGAATTACCTGGGGAAATATGTACAAGATATATAAGGAGTACTCAAGAGAATGGGGCAGGGGGCACAAGTCTCGAGATGTACATTGGTCAGCAAAGAAGCTAGTGCAATGAGGCATAACAGAATGCAGTTTAACCATGAAACTTTGTGCGACATTCTGGGAACTCCACAGAAGTCGGTTTAAAGTGGATAAGGTGTTATCATAAAGGATTTTTCCTTCCAAATCCAATGGATCAAGTTTCATTGCAATCCGAATTCGTTTGGGTCATGAACTTGATAGTTTTATCTGACTGCATAGAGTCTTCCGAGAACGGAGATTTTGAGTTTATCCTTATTACTTAGAGAATTGAGTTCGTGTGGAACTTGTAACTTGCGATTGTTCCTATATAAAAGGACACTCAAGGGTGGGGTTGTAGATCAAGAGAGAGAGGGAAAGAAAGAGATCATCTAAGGATCCTCTTGTATCTGTGAGAGATTGAGAGACCTGGAGAGCTTCTACTATAAATCAGCGAGTGGTTATTAATAAAAGTTCTCTTCCTCTTATTTCTTCTTCTTCTTCATGGTATTTTCTGGTGTTGCATTGCGCTGTGTTCATTATTGTTGGGCGTGGCCTAAGTCATAGAGACTAGATTCCCACACTAGGGAGGCTGATCGGTTCTCTTCTGCCCTGTGAAAAGCTAATCTAGCCACACGTTGTTGGGATTTGCTCTGAGATCCCTTCATACGTGACAGTTGGTATCAAGGTGATACCGAAAATGAAGAAGATGACCTCTACATTAGCATCCATGGTGGAAATGGGGGATTCATCATCCTCGACCTTGGATCCCATTCCTGCCTCAGGAGGAGGTACGACAATGGGTGGAGCGCATCCAGTTGATGATTCCCTGCAAGGGCTATGGATTGCATCTCCGATTATGTCCCTCGACAATCTACTACGGAAGTGCAAGACCCAAATAGCTGAGGTTGAAGGATGAGTGGAGGACCTCAAGGGTAAGGACACAACACTTCGAGGTGAGATCGCTACTCAGCTAAATCAAATTTCCTTTGATATTGAGCAGCACTACGAGGAAGTGCTGCAGTGCAACAAGGAGTTGGAGACTATGGTGAAGGCTCTCCAAATACAGGTGGTTGACCTTTCAAAGGAAAAAACTACCACGGGCATGTCCTCTTCTACCTTAACAATGGAGGTCACAAGTGAGGCTACGCGTCCCCTGCACAAGCTTGATGTTCCCAAGCCGCAGGAGTTCTATGGGCAGCGGTCCGCAAAGAAGGTAGATAACTTCTTTTTCGCTATGGAACAATACCTACAGGTTACCGACGAAAGGGATGAAGCCATGAAGGTGAGCACGGCGACCATTTTCTTGAGGGATGTGGCGATGCTTTGGTGGCGATGTCAGGCTGATGATGTGAAGCAAGGGGCTGTTCTAATCACCACTTGGGCACAGTTCCAAATTGAACTTCAGAAGCAATTCTTCCCTGAGTTCGCTAAGGATGATGCTCGAGCACGACTATTGCTACTCATGCAAAAGGGTGATGTGCATGAGTATGTGCGAGAGTTCAGCGAATTATTGTTGGAGATACCAGACCTCAGCCAAGAGGACTCTCTCTTCACCTTCCTTGACGGGCTCAAACCATGGGCCAAGATGGAGTTGCAGTGAAGAAAAGTTAAGAGTTTGAATGAGATGATAGTTCAAGCGGAGGCTCTCATCAAGTTCAAGACTCAACCCACAGCTCCAAAAGCCCAGGCATCCAAATAGGGCAAAGGTGGGGGAGCGAGGGGTGGTGCTTCCCAAGCAAAGGGCAAAGGGGTGGTGCAAGGTACCAGCACTATCTCATGCTATATTTGCAATGGACCGCATATGGTGAAGGATTGTCCATTGAGGGGCAAGATTGTATCTATGATGGTGGAGGAGTAGCAAGAGATAGACTAAAGGATGGGTTCACTCAGTCTCAACGCCCTGAAGCCAGGGGGCCACGAGGACTACTCTACGCACCTGTCAATATCAATGGTCACACCTTCTAGGCACTCATTGATATGGATACCACTGACTTTTTCATGGACTTAGCAACGGCGAAGAAGCTCAACCTAAAGATTGAACGTGATGAGCACACATTCAAGGCGGTCAACTCCGTAGAGGTAGCTACAAGCGGAACAACCAAGAATGTTGAGATCCAATTCAGTACATGGACCGGATGGTTGACAATGGTGGTCGCTCCTATCGATGACTACGAGGTGGTCATCGATATGTCTTTGCTAACCTAGCTACATGCCATGGTAATGGCAGATTCAGATGTGGTGGTGGTTCTGAATTCGAGCAGACCTTATGTGGTTTAAGAGAAGCGAGTTAGAGGGACTTCGCAGCGAGTCCTATTGGCAATGCAGCTTGCCAAGGGGCTGAGAATGGGACTTCCAACATACATTGCGTCCATTCAGGAGGAAGACCTGCAGGAGGGAGAAGAGATCCCAGCACCCATCGAGGGTGTTCTCACTAAATTTGAGGATGTGATGCCCCCAAATTAGCCAAGTGATTGCAGCCAAGAAGAGAAATCGATCACTAGATTGATTTGGTGCAAGGAGCACATCCAACAGCTCAAACACCATTTAGGATGGCCCCACCTGAACTCCAGGAGTTGAGCAGACAACTAATGGAGTTGGTGGACAGCGGGTTCATCTGACCTTCAAAGAGTCCATATGGAGCACCGATACTTTTTCAGAAGAAGTATGATGGTTCGTTGAGACTCTCCATCGACTACAGAGCCCTCAACAAACTCACAGTGAAGAACAAGTACCCCATTCCATGGATTGATGATTTGTTCGATCAACTTGGTAAGGCATGGTGGTTTTCCAAGTTGGATCTTCGTAGCGGGTACTATCAAGTTTGCGTGGCGGAGGAGGACATCGAGAAGACTGCATGTGTGACAAGGTATGGGAGCTTTGAGTACCTTGTCATGCCTTTCGGCCTCACCAATGCTCCAGCAACCTTCTATGCTTTGATGCAACGTGTACTCCATAACTTTATCGATAAATTCATGGTAGCATACTTGGATGATATTATTGTCTACAGCCAAATATTGGACGAGCATGTGGCACACTTGAGGCATGTCTTCTCCACCCTACAGCAACACCAGCTCTTTGTGAAGAAGGGGAAGTGCGTGTTTGCGCAACGGAGGGTAACGTTCCTCGGGCACATCATTGGGGATGGAAAACTCATTATGGATCCCTCAAAGATTTCAGCCATAGCCGAGTGGGAGGTACCTACATGTATTACACACTTACGCTCTTTTCTTTGTTTTGGCAAATTATTATAGGAAGTTCATCATGGGATATTCGAAGTTATGCTTCCCATTGATGGATTTGTTGAAGAAGGGTCGACCATGGTGGTGGTCGGATCAATGTCAGGAGGTGTTCGATCATCTTAAGCAGGCGGTCACAGTTCTTCATACTACCAGACTTCTTGGTTCCTTTTGAAGTTCATACCGATGCATTAGATTTTGCCATTAGAGGAGTGCTCATGCAAGAAAGACACCCAGTGGCCTATGAGAGTTGGAAGTTGAATGACACCGAGTGCAGGTATACGGTTCATGAGAAGGAGATGACAGCGGTTGTGCATTACCTTAGAACCTGGCGCCATTACCTCCTCGGATCCAAGTTTGTGGTGCGCACAGACAACGTGGCCACAAGCTTCTTCCAAACCTAGCCAAAGCTCACCCCAAAGCTAGCGAGATGGCAGCAATTTCTCGATGAATTCGATTTACATATTGATTATAAGCCAGGCTAAACCAATTTGATTCCTAACACCTTAAGTAGAAAGGCACAGTTGGCTGCGGTTTCTTCTACTTTCGGACCAACAACTGACTTAATGGAGAGGGTCAAGACCGACATGGAGAAGGATCCATGGGCCACATCCTTGAGTGAACTCATCAAGGATGGCAAGGCGTGCCATTTTTGGACCAAAGGTGGGCTGATTTTGACATGGGGATGGCGTGTCTATGTGCCTTCAGGCCGAGGGCTGAGGCACATGGTGCTGTGAGAGCATCATGATTCTATGTGGGTAGGACATCAGGGGGTGCGTCGGACCCAAGCTCTCATAGAGCATAGTGACTATTGGCCAAATATGCGAAATGACATCAAGGGGGTATGTTCGCACTTGTTTAGTATGCCAACAAGACAGGATTGAACATCAGCAGCCTGTGGGGTTGTTGGAGCCATTGCCTACACCAGAGCGTCTCCATGGACTTCATCATTGGATTACCTCCAGTGGAAGGGTATAGCTCCATCATGGTAGTGGTGGATCGCTTCTCGAAGTATGGAGTCTTCATTCCAGCATCTACTACCTGCCATGCGGAAGACGTGCACAGTTGTTCTTCATATATGTGGTGAAATATTGGCGGATACCATGGAGTATTGTTTCTGATCGCGATGCTCGCATAATGGGAAGATTCTGGATCGAGTTATTTTGGATAGTCGAAACAGAGCTAAAGATGTCCACGACTTTCCATCCTCAGACTGATGGCCAAATAGAATGAACAAATGCATTACTGGAGATATATTTGAGGCACTATGTGAATGCCAACCAGTGGGATTGGATGCGACTCTTGGACCAAACCCAATTCAGTTACAACTTGTAGCGATCAGAGTCAACCGATAAATCACCATTTGAAGTGATAACAGGGCAGCAACCAGACACTCCACGGAGTATTGTAGTGGACTACGTGGGACGTAGCCCAACCGCCTATAGGTTCATGAGGGATCTGAAGGATGATACAGATTTGGTTCAGGTCTCCATGTTGAAGGCGACCAAATGGATGAAGAAGTGGACTGACATAAAGCGGCGTGCAGTTGAGTTTCAGATTGGTGATCAGGTATTGGTGGAACTCTTCCATCACATGAGATTGAAGTTGGGCTACCACAAAGCACTCGTGAGGAGGTTTGAAGGCCCCTTCATCACCCATCAAATTGAAGAGACTGTGTACCAATTGTCACTGCCTTCCAAGCTGAAAGTGCATCCGGTGTTCCACGTGTCTTTGTTAAAGCCATTCAAAGAAGACACAACTGACCCTTCTCGGGCTCAAAGTGAGAGAGCTCCAGTGGCCATAGGAGTTCGTTACACCAAGAAGGTTTGTGAAATCAAGGCGGACAGGAAGAAGGGCAGTCGAGTGCAGTACTTAGTCCGATGGAGAGGACTAGCAGACTCAGAAGCAAGTTGGTAGTATGGTGATGAACTATGGCAGTTTGAAGACATCATCAACAAGTACCACCTATCCTCATCGGGGGTGACTTTGGCTTAGGTGGGGGAGGGTGTCATGGCTCCTCGAATCGGGGCTAGACTGGATATGGGTCACGGTTCAAACCAGATTGGATCGTTGGACGGATTCGAGGTCTGACTACACTCTCTTGAGATTTGGGCAACTTGGAGACCAAATCTGAGCTCTAGAATTACCTCGGGAAATGTGTACAAGATCTACAAGGAGTACTCAAGAGAATGGGGCTGGGGGCACATGTTTCGAGATGTACATTTGTCAGCAAAGAAGCTAGTACAATGAGGCATAACAAAATGCAATTTACCCAAGCAACTTTGTGTGACATTCTGTGAACTCTATAGAAGTTGGTTTAAAGTGGGTAAGGCATTATCTTAAATAATTTGTCGTTCTGAATCCAACGAATCAAGTTTCGTTGAATCCGAGTTCATTTTGATCACGAACCTGGCAGTTTTATCTGACTGCATAGAGTCCTACGAGAATGGGGATTCTGAGTTTATCTTTATCTTGTACTTAGAAAGTTGAGTTTGTGAGAGACTTGTAACCTGGGGTTGTTCCTATATAAAAGGACACTCAAGGGTGGGGTTGGAGATCAAGAGAGAGAGGAAAAGAAAGAGATCATCTAAGGATCCTCTTGTATCTTTGAGAGATCGAGAGACCGGGAGAGCTTCTATTGTAAACCAGCGAGTGGTTATTTAATAAAAATTCTCTTCCCCTTATTTCTTCTTCTTCATATTATTTCCTGGTGTCGCATTCCACTGTGTTCTATTATTGTTGGGCGTGGCCTAAGTTATAGAGACTAGGTTTCCATGCTAGGGATGCTGATTGGTTCTCTTCTACCCTATGAAGAGCTGACCGAGTCGCACGTTGTTGGGATTTGCTCTGAGATCCCTTCGTACATGACACTATGCCTGGTTGTTGGTCCAATCCTTAGTTAAATTAGACCCACCATTCAATGCATAGGTAAAGCTATCATTAGGTCCCTCACCGTCCTTAGTTATTGCGCCCAACGCTATCATTACCTAGCAATATCTCATTCTAACAGGGTGGTTACATTTTTTCGATGCAACTTAAACACTATACCCAACCGAGAATAATCAACACCAGTAAGATGCCCGTGCTTCTACAACAGTGGAAGATCTAGGACTTAATATTTATGGAGAGATTTGGGTTTAAGTCTCCTCTAAATTAAATTAGCATAATCTCATGTCTAACTGACTAGGTTCTGGTCAGCACAATCTCATGTCTGACTAACCTAATTGGCAAGGGTGAACACGAATGACTAAGCAATTATATTCAAGACTTAATCAACCAAGTTGGCCACGTAAGTGAGATTGGTGGAAGGGTCGCCATACTAACCTTAGACACCATTGGATTGGCCAGGTAAGCATGGTCCCAATTAAAAACCATTGATCAAGACTTGCCTTAGACACTGATCGATTAATTAGAATTGAATAGGTCAACCTAGTGACTCGAGCTCGATTCACTGAGCCAAATTAGATCTTGAGTTAATCAATTCACATCAAATGTGAATCGATGTGAGACTCAATCTTGAGCATTTTTGACATAATCCTAATCAACTATTGATTTCAATCAACTGCTCAAAATGGACAAGGGTTCTAACCTGATCTAATTGAAGACCCTAATTATAGTCCAATCACTAGACCTACTGTTCTACCCATATCCTCATACATAATCTAAAATTCAGATTCTAAAAGTAATTTTTAGATTATATTTAAGTGCATGAATTAATGGTTTATGATCTCGAAATATTTTTCAGATCTAAACCTAAAATCATATATCTCATATATGATTTTTTTGATCTAAAATCTATAAAATATAGATCATATATATAATTTTTCAGATCTAAAACTAACATGGTGCATATCTCATATATGCAAAATTAGATCTAAATTTATGATTAAAATAATTTGAAAATACTTTTCAAACGCCCTATTCGCATATATACTAAGACAACCTTTTGTCAATATGATGCAAACCTTAATAATTTTAATTTTAGATCTAATATTAAAAAAGACATTTCTAATATTTCTAATTTCAGATCTAATAAAATTTACATCACATATAAATTAGATTCATAATTTTAAATGCATGGACATTAATTAATCTAAATTTTAGATCTAAAAATAGCTTTTAAGATCTTAAAATCCATCGCATGAATTTCAGCCATGTAGATTCTAGATCGGAAAATAGATTTTCAGATCATGAATTCTATCTTCTCGATCATGAAAATTATTAATTTCAAATCTGAAAATCAGATATTCAGATCTAAAATCATCTCCATGATCAATTAAAATTTAGATTTTCATATTGAAAAATAATTTTTAGATCTAATATCAAAATCTTAATCTTGCATTATTGAGATGGCTCTAATAAAACTATTAGATTTCATCATCATATGGCAAAAGATATGCATGCAAAAATTTCAAAAATTTTAAAATATACAAATACACAGCAGGTAAAATAATTTTTTTGTTAGATCTAATCTAATCTAGCATGAATTGAGATCAAATCTCATAACCCAAGCATCATTAGATATGCAAGATACTAAAAGGAGGATCTAAATTTTAACTTTAGGCAAGTAGATCTTCACCGCAATCCAATGATCCAATGATCTAAGGATATCTTCGAGGATCTTTTGTAGCTGTACAAATGTTTGACCTCCACAAGTATCCACTAAGACTGATATGATCAGAATATCTCAATCTCACCGGGGTGCTAGCTTCCTTATAGGGATCGCTGTTAGAAAATCGGCAGGCATTCGAAGCATTTTTAGAATTTTTTTAAAGTAAAAATAAAAGATTAAGTAATTTAATCTATTTTATATGCTTAGGATTAGATCTAAAATATCTACCTAAGGATCTATAATATGAAAAGTAACATGCATAAAAATCTGAAAAATAAAATCCTAACATCGATCACATCGATGTAGAAACCTAGATCTTACTTTTAGATATATCAGCTAAGGTTAAGAACCTCATACCTAAGCTCAGATCGCTGTTCTCCACAATTGTAACTTCTAGATGTGAAGATCTTGCTTGCAGCAGCAGAAGAAGTTCAGCCTCTACAAATTATCCACTCGAAGTCCTACGCTGATCCAATCTCCCAGGACTGCTAGATCATACGAAGATCGTATGACAGGCTGATCTGAACTCTTCTTATTCTTCAAACCTGTCAAACTTTTTGAAGTTGAAGATGAGTCAATGGAGGATGTTGGACGAGGAAGAAGAACAAGGAAAATAAGTTTTTTCTCTTATTTTTCTTTCTCCCATAATAAAATCCTAGAACTAGGTTCAGGTCTCTTACCCTTAGAGAAGAAGGATATCTTCTCTTTCTCACACCCCTTAGATGTGACTTCCCATCCAAAAATCTCACACCCCCTGATGGTTTTATGCCCCTTCTCTCTGATATTTTTCATGAAAATATGATTAGAAGTGGTGCACAAAGAGTAAAAGGCTTAAATAAAGTGGGCTGTGATATTTGGATAGAGTTGAACACTATTTCTCATTCAATCCAAACTCTTTTGGATTATAATTTGAAACCAATGAAATTCCATCTAATGAGGCCATGGGAAAGCCTGGGCATAGACCCTCTCTTCACACACAAATCATTACTTGTGTGAGAGAAGTGAATGCATGAGATTAGGTGGCATATAGGGAGGTTGGCGCATGGACTCCAACCTGTTTGGACTCTAATTTTCTTATTTGATCCCAACTAGATTAGAACCAATTCAATAAGACCAAATCCAATCTAATTAGACTTTAAATTAACTTAATTAAATTCTAATCAAATCAGAATTTGATCAAGTCAAAGTTCTACAAATCAAGAACCAATTTTTCTTAGCGATTAAGTCATCTCATAATCTAATCGGATCAAACCAAATTGAATCCAACTCAATTAGATTTGATCCAAACTCCATTGTTCAATCAAATTGAGATAATTAATAATGTTATTGCTAACTAATCATTCAAAGATAGAGTTTCAATCGAGTAGGACTCCTGGTCATAGAGTCGCCATCTAATGGGACTCTTGACCACAAAGTCTCCATCCATCCAGTGGGACTCTTGACTATAGTCCCAGTCCAGTGAAACTCTTGATCATAGAGTTATAACTCTTCATCACAAAGTTCTACCTCAGTGGGACTTCTAATCAAGAGTCCTAGTTTGATGGGACTCTTGATTAGCCATATGATTAGATAGGTACATCTTATGAGTGTGACCCTATAGATTCGAACCTAAGCCAGTAGCATAGAAATAAAATTTTGTATTAATCAAAGTGACCATCTAGCAATGATGCTCAATGATCGGATAGGCCAAATATACATGAAGCAATATTTAGAACCTACTAGAATATGATTACCATATAATTCATCCCTTTGACTTTAAATGCTCAGAGGATGACCTAGGGTTTAACTGTCAACCCTAAATAAGTCGTCCACATTGTATTATAAATTTTTAATCTATCATATGGATTACCTCAGCCAAGGTTTTGCTAAATTGAAATATAGTGATGCATTATCTCCAAACTCTTGAAGAAGTCAATCCCATCTTGATCATGCACTGACTTAACAAGTACTTGACCGTACCCAAAAATATTCCATCACTGAATTAAAAATTCAAATAGTCTACACTAAAGTGCAGTGAGTTGCTTGCAAGTCACCTAGTGATCTCAGGTCTGATAGACACTTATATTTATATCCCTTTGGAGCAAGTCTTGATAGTAGAATGCTCCGATTTGGTTACGTTCAGTGTAGATATACTACTATATCTGATCTGTATGCCATACCAATGTTTCCACACTCCTTATTTAAGAGGATAACCAACCTATATGGCACACAATGACTTATACTTGATACTGCTATCATCCTTGTAATAGCATATCATTTGGTTGCGAACAAATTTAAGGACTTAATAATAAATCCATCCTCCTTTATCAATTCTAAATAGTCTTAAGTACTTTATCACAACATGAGAGTTTATTAGAAGATGTACACATTTAGGATGAATAATTTCAAATAATATATTATTAATATTCAACTCACATACATATACATGAAAGAGCTCAATCGTCAATAGGCTGATGATTAGCTTTGGGATACATTTTTCAATAACTCTCACATGTCCTAAAGCCATTCAAAATAGTATCATATATCCATCTTTGACTTCCATCAAACTTCTTTATTGCTAGGACTTTAGTGAATGGGTTGGCTAGGTTTTTCTTTTCATCGATCTTCTAAAGCTTGGCGTCATCTCGATCCATGATTTTTCGGATAAGATGATATAGCAACGTAGAATGTGCTTTGTTCTTTGGTATGCCTTCAATTCCTTCACCTGAGCAATGGCTCTACTACTATCACAGTAGAGCAGAATTGGACCATCAAGGAAGGGTGCCACTCTTAGCTCGATGATGAACTTCCTTAACCATATAGCTTTCTTGGTAGCATCAGATGCTATGATGTACTCCATCTCGCAAACTAAGTTGGTCATAGTATTTTGCTTAGAACTTGTTGGTGCAGAATCTAGTTGACATCGGATCGAGCTAGAGTTGAGGAAGAATAGGTCTCCGCCAGTGACCTGCAAAATAAAGTTCCGTTCGAAATTGGTGGTGGTGACTCCGGCAGGACCCTCCGACGATCAAGTCAGCTCTTTTGAACAACAAAAATGGAGTACTCAGAAAAGAATTTAATAGAGTTTTAAAAAACAGAAGAGAGCTCAGGGAAAACATATCTGGAGGATCCTTTTTATAGACGAAGTCTGTAACAAACTTGAAAGTGACAGTCATAACCATCGGGTAGTGGGCCACTTGGGGCCACATAGAGTTTGTTATGGAGAGTAGTGTCCGTTGTCGTGACTTGCCCATCCGTTGGGATTTAATTATCGAAGTTCGAAGGAAGTAGGTGTTGGTTGGTGAAGAGCTATGACATATATTGATTTCAGAGGAGTTCGGATTCCTCTAAGTTGTTTTTGAGTGAGTTGATTCATATCGTGTATAGAGCTATAGATTAAAAGGGGTTTGATTGAAAGAAATCAGTTAGAGAGAATACGACTATAGGGGATCATCCGGAGGGAATGCTAGTTGAAATTTAAAAGGAATCTGCTGAAGGAATCTAGATGGAGTTCGACTGATGGAGAAGTTCGGAAGGAGTCCGACTGATGGAGAAGTCTGACTGAAGGAGAAGTCTGGGAGGAGTTTGGCTGAAGGAGAAGTCCAGAAGGAGTTCAACTGATGGAGAAGTTCGGCTGAAGGTAAAGTCTAGGAGGAGTTCGACTAATGGAAAAGTCCAGCTGCAAGAGAAGTCCAGGAGGAGTTCGACTGATGGAGAAGTCCAAAATGAGTCTGATTGATGGAGAAGTCCGATTGAAGGAGAAGTCCAGAAGGAGTTCGACGGAAGAAGAAGTCCGAAAGGTGTTCAACTGGCGGAGAAGTTGCGATTAAAGCTCTTCTACAATTACAAATTACACTGGCTGAACATTAGACCGAACTTCGACAGGAGTGGGGTTTACCCCCAACAATAGTCCCCTTACTTTCGAGTTCGAAATTCGAAGGAAGGGATTAAAAAGGTGACTGCCGAAGTTCTTTCCTGGGTTCTATGATTATTATAAAAAGCAAGGCATTTTGTCATCTTCCATATTAGTGCTAGAGTCTCTTTAATGCAATCCGACTCGAAGAGATGGATTTTCGAAATTCGGGTCGAAGCGCTACTCAAGACACAGCGCCATAAAGGCACTGCTTATTGCCATTTGTTTGTCATGATGCTTGGGAGATGCATTGCATGAAGAACGGCCGAGGGAGATCTGCAATCATGACAATTTTGGGCCACTTTCTGCTATTTAAGTCTTTCTTCCTTTCCTGGTTCTCATCTTCCTTCCCTTCGAGAGTCCTGGTTCTGAGCATTCTTCGGCTTGGTCTTTATCGTGCTCATTGCCTCTTTGTCCTTCTCGATTGACCTAGGTCAGTTCCGCCATCCTTCTTTTTAATTATTCTAGCATCCTTCGTTCCTCATTCTCTCAGTTTTCCTTAAGGAATTTTTCGCATCCTTTGCCTCTTAATTTTTGGGGGTTTCTCTTGAATTTAGTTTGATCCAAATGTCCTTCGGAACTTCCCAATCTGCTGGTTCTTGGGGTTAGTCCGGTCCAACCTTCCTTGACCCCATCCCTATTATAGTAGTTCACATTGGACACATGTTTCATCAACCTTTCATGCTGGATACCATTCCTTGCATCCTGATCCTGAACGATCTTTTCCTAATTAGGATTCAGTATGGGATCCCTCAGGAGTATGACCTTGAATTTCCCACATCGAGTGACCGAGCGAGTTCTCCTCCGACTGGCCAATTCTGCCTATATTTATAAACTCTGCATGCCAAACTCCAACTTCCGCTCCCTCTTTTCGTAGTTGCTCCGTATCAATTTCTGAACATCTGCCTTGCCTCCATAGCACCAAATTCTTTTAGGTTTGTGATAGGATTCCATTCCCTCTGTTGTCTAGCTGAGGTCCATCTGACCATTTCACTCTTTAGGAACTTCTATACTTTCAAGCACCATCCTTCTGTGAAGGATTGGTGGTACTTCTCCCTCCAGTTTGGCAAGAAAGGGTTATTGAAAGGTGCTCCTTCTTCCATTCATAACTAGAAGGAAAAGTATTTTTTGTGCACTGTCCGATCTTGCTATTAGATCTTCCTCCTTGGGGTCACATTCGGGAGTCAGTCCGCCGAGCTCCTATCTTAGATAGAGCCGACCTTGATTCCTTCAACAAACTCAAAGCGTACCGAGCTCCTCTTCTTCACGATCTTCTGAAAGAACATACCTTATTTAACCTGAGTTTGAGTTCCCTTGACCTTGCTGGTACATTTTTTACTTTTTGAATTCACTTGGTTTCACATTTGTGTACTGTCATTGATTGTGATTCCTTCTTTATTGCAGAAATGTATACCAAAGCTGCCATGATGCTTGCAAAGGGGCTTTATGCCTAGAAGAGGAAAGAGAAAGCACCATGTGGTAGTTCGAAGAGGGCAAAGGTTGGTGCTTCAAGCTCCCTAGCCCCCGGTGCCACTGCTGTTGCTTCTGAGGTTGCCATTAGTGCCGAGGGTCTTCCAACTATCAAGGTCGGCACTATTGATGTGAATTCCACGCCCTCTATGCCCTCGGGCCCTTCTAGTGGGGATCAAGCTCCGAAGCTTCCTACTGAGAGAGAGATGAGGGAAACGAAAAAGAAAAAGAAAGCTGTTGCGAAGACACCCCTTAAGGCTCACTTTAGTGAGCCAAATGATGACAGCGATGAACAAGGAGAGGATCCTTTTGATGACCAAGAGATCATCCAAGCTTTAACTGATAAATTTTCCATGCCGGAGGTGGTGGACCGCATGGCTGACCTTGAACCGCGGTAGCTCGTCTGGGGTTCTCTCGGAACCTCCTCAAGGTGATTGCTTCATTGCCCAACTTTTTCTTCTGTCTTCTGCTTTTTCCTTCTTCTCTCTTCTCTGGTTCTTCTTCCTTTTCTTCTTTTTTTTTTAATATCGATCATTTATGACAATTGGGTCACCAAATGCTTGCCCACATTAAGAGGGCACACCGTCTAGAGGCAGAGGTAGAGAAGGTCCAGGAGGATCTTCGAGCCAAGGTCAGTCACCTTTAGGAGAGGATCGGCGAGGTTGAGCATCTTGTGGAGGAGAAGATGGCAAAAATTGGAAGTCTCCAGGGTGCGCTCAGGAAGGAGGAATTTGTCTCGGCCGGACTTATGGCTACACTAGGTACGAAGGAGGAAAGAAAGAAAGAAGCTGAGCTCAAAGTCATCGAATTGGAAGTTCGGATGGCAAAGTCGATCTCGGAGGTGATGATTCGAGCCATGGAAGAGTTCAAGCCTCTTCCGAAATGAGGAACCTGAATGTCGAGTTCGGCCAGCAAGCATTCATTAAAGGTTTTGAGCTCTGCGAGAGCTAAGTTGCCCGAAAATTTTTCAAGCTTGACCTGAGTTTTTTGGAAGAAGAGGAGGCTATCGATGGAAAAGCCGAACCATCCACTGCTGTAGTAGACCCTTCTCCCATCAGAGCAGTCGTAGAACCTTCCGAACCTATTGTTTAGGAGCCTGGACCCTCTGAACCACCAGTCGAACTTGCTTCTGAGTTCGCAACTACTGCAAGAGTGCCGAGTTCCCCTACTGCTTCCCCTCCCAATGTCGGGAGCTTTTAGTTATTATTATTTTTTTATTTCATCTTGTACTTGAAAAAACTTCTATCAATGAAAGTAAGACTTCTTTTTATCAATAGCTTAGAATTTCTTTCATACATTGGATGCAGTCTTCCGCTGATGTTGAGCCGCTGCCTCAAGAAATTTCTTTAAAATCAGTAAATAAGAGTTTTAATAGGAAAATTCATCACTTGAGGAAAAAACTAAAAAAGACAAAAGACAAACTCCAAAGATCCAAGAAAAATGCTTCGGAGGCGATGATTGAAGTCACATGACTCAGATTACACATGAAGGATTCCGTGAGCTTCAGCATTAAGAAGGGGAATTTCGAGAAGGAGTTAGCAGAGTTTGAAAAAAGTGCCAGTGATAAGTCCTAAGCGTTGACCACGAAGATCAGCTCTCTTGAAGTTGAACTTGATTTGGTAAAAGAGACAATCTGATTGTCGGAGGGGAGTTCATCGAGGTCCTCTAATAAGTCAGACACGATTGGGACTGGTCGAAAAAATTTTCCGAGCTCCAGAGCTGTTTTCATGATGCCGAAGCTCGGCATAATAAGTGTAGGATTGATTATAAAGAGAAAACGAGTAGGCTTGAAAGTGAGCTCAAATCGGCGAATGAAGAGGTCGCTCGTCTTCGGAGGTAATTACACGATAATCAGCAGGTCGATGCTGATAAAGAGTCAGAGCGGGTTATTTTTCTAAGGAAAATCCTTCCGCGGTCTTTCATTTGCATACGAGAAGGATAAGGTTGAACTCCAACAGTTGAAGATCCAGATGGTATACGAGCGTCAAGTGGTGAAGGACGTGGAGGCTGAGTCGGTGTTTTGAGGAGGCAGTTAAGAGAATCCAAAGATAATTATCGATGAGCTTATAGAATGTATGTGGAGAGTCTGTTAAGGAAGAAAGAACTTGAGGAAGAGATAGTTAGTTTAAAAGAATCTTTGGTAATGGCCAGCAGCCCAAAGTCTAAGGGATTAGATCCTTCATAAAGCTTTGGCCTTTTCCTCCTCGCTTTTGTAACTGGTCTTACGTCTCATTTTGTAATAATTCTAACTTTAATGAAGAAATACCTTCTTTAATTACTTTTCTATTTCATTTCTTTGCTTTTCTACTTTGTTTTGTCTTTTATTGGAATAATCATCAAAAAGTAGCTTTTCTCCAATCTTTTCATGATCGGAGATCTTTATTTGTATCAGGACGATGTTAGGACGATGTTGTCTTTCCATTTCTAGCTTAGTTGGTTTTTCTTAGTCTTTTTGTCAAGATGAAGTCCTTACTTATTCTTAATGAGGTTGGCTTTTGCATTTACCATTATGAGATTTTCCTCCTATCTAAGGCAATTGGGGAGGTCTTTGATTTGCTCATATTAAGATGAGGTTCTCCTTCTGTTTAATAGGACTGCAGTGGCACAGTCTGGCCATTGATAGGTCTTCTCCTCTCCTCTAATTTTTAATAACTGAAGGTCTTTGGTTTGCTCATGTTGGGGCAAGGTCCTCCTCCTATCCGTAACATGGCAGTATGAGCACAAATGGACCGTTGAATGGGCCTTCCCCCTCATCCCATCTTAAATTAATGAGACCTTCGACTTTGCTCAAGTTAGGATGAGGTTCTCCTCCTGTTCCTAACAAGGGCTGTAGGGGTACAAATGAGCCATTGAATGGGCCTCACCCCTCATTCCATCTTAATGAGGTTCTCCTCATTAACGAGGCCTTCGACTTGTTCATGTTTGGGTGAGGTTCTCCTCCTGTCCCTATCATGGCAATAGGGGCACAAATGGGCCGTTGAATGGTCCTCTGCCCTCCTCCTATCTTAAATAACTGGAGATCTTCATTTGCTCATATTAGGACGAGGTTCTCCTCATGTTCCTAACAAGACTGTAGGGGCACAAATGGACCGTTGAATAGGCATCTCCCCTCATCTCGTCTTAAATTAACGAGGCCTTCGACTTGCTCATGTTAGGGGAAGTTTCTCCTCCTATCCCTATCATGGTAATAGGGGCACAAATGGGCCTCTCCCTTTCTCCTGTCTTAAATAACTGGAGGTCTTTGACTTACTCATGTTAGGATGAGGTTCTCCTCCTATTCCTAACATGGCCACTTTTGATTGTTTCTTTCCTATCATCACATAGTTTTTGCGCCAAGAAACAATAATGTTGAAATGGAGGAGTTTTATTGAAGAAAAATTACTGATAGTACATTCTCAAATTTTTTGAATTCCAAGGTCATGGGATGTTGTTCCTCTGAGCTCCTTCAGATGATAAGTTCCGAGCTGGACGACCTCCTCGACCTCATATTGGCCTTCCCTATTTGGAGCAAGCTTTTCTTGATTCTAAGGTTATGAAATAGCTGCTCGCCGAAGTACCAACTCCCCCACTTTGAATATTCTGCCTTTAACTTTTGAGTTGTAGTAGCGAGCTACTTTTTGCTTGCAGGCTGCCATCCGAACTTAAGCTTTTTCCCATTTTTCTTCCACCAAGTCGAGGTTAGCCCTTAGGTCCTATGAGTTGCGCTGCACATTGAATGCCACGACTCGTGCTGATGGAAGTTCAAGTTCTATCGGGATTATAGCTTCAGTTCCGAAGGCTAAAGCAAATGAAGTTTCTCCTGTTTGCAATCTTTGGGTAGTTCGGTAAGTCCAGAGCATATGATAGAGTTCACCTATCCAAGTCCCTTTTATCCTCTCAAGTCTTGCTTTACTACCTTGCAGCAGGGTTCTATTAGTTACTTCGGCCTCTCTATTTGCCTGTGGGTGAGCCACTGATGTAAAATGGTGGGAGATATTCAGATCTTCACAGAATTCGGCAAATCTCGCTCCAGCAAATTATGATCTGTTATGAGGGTCCGAGGTAGGCCGAATCTAAAAATAATCAACTTTCAGATGAAGTCCTATACTTTCGCTTCAGTTATTTTTGCTAGAGGTTCTGCTTCAAGCCACTTTGTGAAATAGTCTATTGCCACCAAGAGAAACTTGCATTGTCCGGACACCATTGAAAATGGTCCGAGTATATCCATTCCCCATTATACAAATGGCCATGGGGCACTCAGGGGTGTAAGTTCGGAGGCTGGCTGTCTTTGGATGTTTGCATTTCTTTGATAGCGATCACATTTTTTGATATATTTGATAGAATCATGGTACAAGATCGGCCAGTAGTAACCTTGCCGAAATAGTCTTTGTGATAAAGATCTGGCCCCTATGTCACGACTCCTCGAATCGGGGTTGGACCGGACACGGGTCGCCAAATGGGTTCGAGGTTTGACTACACTCTCTTGAGATTTGGGCAACTTGGAGATCAAATCTGAGCCCTAGAATTACCTGAGAAAATGTGTACAAGATCTACAAGGAGTACTCAAGAGAATGGGGATGGGGGCACATGTCTCAAGATGTACATTGGTCAGCAAAGAAGCTAGTGCAATGAGGCATAACAGAATGCAGTTTACCCATGCAACTTTGTGCAATATTCTGGGAACTCAACTGAAGTCAGTTTAAAGTGGTTAAGGCATTATCTTAAAGGATTTTTCAATCCAAATCCAATGGATGAAGTTTTGTTGCAATCCAAGTTCGTTTGGGTCACGAACTTGGTAGCTTTATCTGACTGCACAGAGTCTTGCGAGAATGGGGATTCTAAGTTTATCCTTATCTTGTACTTAGAGAGTTGAGTTCGTGAGGGACTTGTAACCTGGGGTTGTTCCTATATGAAAGGATAGTCAAGGGTGGGGTTGGAGATCAAGAGAGAAAGGGAAAGAAAGAGATCATCTAAGGATCCTCTTGTATCTATGAGAGATCGAGAGACCGGGAGAGCTTCTATTGTAAACCAGTGAGTGGTTATTTAACAAAAGTTCTCTTCCCCTTATTTCTTCTTCTTCTTCATGGTATTTCCTGGTGTCGCATTCTGCTGTATTCTATTATTGTTAGGTGTAGCCTAAGTCATAAAGACTAGGTTTCCATGCTAGGGAGGCTGATCGGTTCTCTTCTATCCTGTGAAGAGTTGACTGAGCCGTAAGTTGTTGGGATTTGCTCTGAGATCCCTTCGTACGTGACCGTTGGTATCAGAGCGATATCAAAAATGAAGAAGATGACCTCTACATCAGCATCCATGGTGGAAATGGGGGATTCATCATCGTCGACCTTGGATCCCAATCTTGTCTCAGGAGGAGGCACGACAATGGGTGGAGCGCATCCAGTTGATGATTCCCTGTAAGGGCTATGGATTGCATCTTCGATTATCCCCACCGACAATCGACTACGGAAGTGTGAGGCCCAAATAGCTGAGGTTGAAGGGCGAGTGGAGGACCTTGAGGGTAAGGATGCAACCCTTCGAGGTGAGATCGCTGCTCAGTTGAATCAAATTTTCTTCGATATGGAGCGGCGCTACGAGAAAGTGCTGCAGTGCAACAAGGAGTTGGAGACCATGGTGAAGGCTCTCCAAATACAGATGGTTGACCTTTCAAAGGAAAAAACTGCCATGGGTGTGTCCTCTTCTACCTCGACAATGGAGTCATAAGTGAGGATACGCATCCCCTGCACAAGCTTGATGTTCCCAAGCTGTAGGAGTTCTGTGGGCAGCGGTCCGCAAAGGAGTTAGATAACTTCCTTTTCGCCATGGAACAATACCTATCGGTTACCGGCATAAGGGATGAGGCCATGAAGGTGAGCACGGCGGCCATGTTCTTGAGGGATGTGGCGATGCTTTGGTGGCGACATCGGGCTGACGATGTGAAGCGAGGGGCTGTTCCAATCACCACTTGGGCAGAGTTCCAAACTGAACTTCGGAAGCAATTCTTCCCCGAGTTCACTAAGGATGATGCTCGAGCACGACTATGGCGACTCATGCAAAAGGGTGATGTGCGTGAGTATGTTTGAGAGTTCCACGAATTATTGTTGGAGGTACCAGACCTCAGCCAGGAGGACTTTCTTTTCACCTTCCTTGATGGGGGCTCAAACCATGGGCCAAGATGGAGTTGCAGCAAAGAGGAGTTAAGAGTTTGAATGAGATGATAGGTCAAGCAGAGGCTCTCATCGAGGTGGGGGAGCGAAATCAGGTCACAAGGGAGGTGGAAAAAGGCTCGAATCTAGGCTCCTCAAGTGGAGGTGCTTTCCAAGAGAAGGGCAAAGGGGTGGTGCAAGGTACTAGTACTATCTCATACTACATTTGCAATGGACCGCATAAGGTGAAGGATTGTCCATTGAGAGGCAAGATCGCATCTATGATGGTGGAGGAGCAACAAGAGACCGACCAAAGGATAGGTTCACTCAGTCTCAACTCCCTGAAGGCCAAAGGGCCACGAGGCATACTTTACGCACCTGTCAATATCAATGGCCACACCTTCTAGGCACTCATTGATATGGGTGCTATTGACTTCTTCATGGACTTAGCAATGACGAAGAAGCTCAACCTGGAGATTGAATGTGATGAGCACACATTCAAGGCAGTCAACTCTGTAGAGGTAGCTACAAGTAGAACAACTAAGAATGTTGAGATCCACTTTGGTACATGGACCAGATGGGTGACAGCGGTGGTTGCCCCTATCGACGACTACGAGGTGGTCATCGGTATGTCTTTGCTAACCCAGCTACATGCCATGGTAAAAGTGGATTCAGATGTGGTGGTGGTTCTAAATTCGAGCGGACCTTGCATGGTTCAGGGGAAGTGAGTTAGAGGGACTCCGCAACGAGTCCTATCGGCAATGCATTCTACTAAGGGGCTGAGAAGGGGACTTCCAACATACATTGCATCCATTGAAGAGCTCACCTGCTGGAGGGAGAAGAGATCCCAGCATCCATCGAGGGTGTTCTCATTGAATTCAGGGATGTGATGCCCTCCAAATTACCCAAGCGATTGCCGCCAAGAAAAGAAATCGATCACCGGATTGATTTAGGGAGCACATCCACCAGCTCAAACACCATATAGGATGGCCCCACTTGAACTCCAGGAGCTAAGGAGACAACTAATGGAGTTAATGGATAGCAGATTCATCCGACCTTCGAAGAGTCTATATGGAGCACCGATACTTTTTCTGAAGAAGCATGATGGTTCGTTGAGACTCTGCATAGGCATGGTGGTTTTCCAAGTTGGATCTTCGCAGTGGGTACTATCAAGTTCACATGGCGGAGGAGGACATCAAGAAGTCTATATGTGTGACATGGTATGGGAGCTTCGAGTACCTAGTCATGCCTTTCAGCCTCACCAATGCTCCAGCAACCTTCTGTGCTTTGATGCACCATGTACTCCACGACTTTATCGATAAATTCATGGTAGTATACTTGGATAATATTATTGTCTACAACCGGACGTTGGACGAAAATGTGGCGTACTTGAGGCAAGTCTTCTCCATCCTCTTTATGAAGAAGGAGAAGTGCGTGTTTGCACAACGGAGCACCCATTCCTTAGGCATATCATTGGGGATGGAAAGCTCATGATGGATCCCTCTAAGATTTCAACCATAGCCGAGTGGGAGGTACCTACATGTGTTGCACACTTACACTCTTTTCTTGGTTTGTTAAATTATTATAGGAGGTTCATCATGGGATATTCGAAGTTATGCGCCCCATTGATAGATTTGTTGAAGAAGGGTCGACCATGGCAGTAGTCAGATCAATGTTAGGAGGCGTTCGATCATCTCAAGCAGGCGGTCATAGAGCTACCGAACTTCTCAGTTCCTTTCGAAGTTCATATGGATGCATCAGATTTTGCCATTGGAGGGGTGCTCATGCAGGAAAGACATCCAGTGGCCTACGAGCGTCGAAAGTTGAATGATACCGAGCATAGTTTTACAGTTCATGAGAAGGAGATGACAGCGGTTATACATTGCCTTAGAACCTGGCACCGTTACCTCCTCGGATCCAAGTTTGTGGTGTGCATGGACAACGTGGCCACAAGCTACTTAAAAACTCAGCCAAAGCTCACCCCAAAACAAGTGAGATGGCAGCAATTTCTCACTGAATTCAATTTCTACATCGAGTATAAGCCAGGCCAAACTAATTTGGTTTCTGATGCCTTAAGTAGAAATGCGCAGTTGGCCTTAGTTTCTTCCACTTTCGGACTAGCAAGTGACTTAATGGGAGAGGGTCAAGACTAAGATAGAGAAGGATCCATGGGCCACATCCATGGGTAAAAGGATGGCAAGGCGCACCATTTCTGGACCGAAGGTGGGCTGATTTTGACACAGGGATGGCATGTCTAAGTGCCTTCAGGTGGAGGGCTGAGGCACAAGGTGCAGAGAGAGCATCATGATTCTATATGGGCAAGACATCAGGGGGTGCATCGGACCCAAGCTCTAATAGAACATAGCTACTATTGGCCAAATATGCGAGATGACATTGAGGGGTATGTTCGCATTTGTTTAGTATGCCAACAAGATAAGGTTGAACATCAGCAGCTTGTGGGGTTGTTGGAGCCATTGCCTACACCAGAGCACCCATGGGAGAGCATCTCCATGGACTTCATTATCGGGTTACCTCCAGTGGAAGGGTATAGCTCCATCATGGTAGTGGTGGATCGCTTCTTGAAGTATGGAGTCTTTATTCCGGCACCTACTACTTGCCATGCGGAGGACGTGGCATGGTTGTTCCTCATATATGTGGTGAAATTTTGGGGGATATCATGGGGCATTGTTTCTGATCGCGATGCTTGCTTCACAGGAAGATTCTAGATCAAGTTATTTTGGATACTCAGAATAGAGCTAAAGATGTCCACGGCTTTCCACCCTAAGATTGATGGCCAAACAGAATGAACAAATGCATTACTGGAGATGTATTTGAGGCACTATGTGAATGCCAACCAGTGGGATTGGGTGTGACTCTTGGACCAAGCCCAATTCAGTTACAACTTGCAGCGATCGGAGTCGATCAGTAAATCACCATTTAAGGTGATAACAGGGCAGCAACCAGACACTTCAGGGAGTATCACAGTGGACTACGTGGAACGTTGCCCAACCACCCACAGGTTCATGTGGAATTTGAAGGATGATACAAATTTGGTTTAGGTCTCCTTGTTGAAGGCGACCAAATGGATGAAGAAGTGGGCTGACATAAAGCGGCATGCAGCTGAGTTTTAGATTGGTGATAAGTATTGGTGAAACACTACCATCACATGCGATTGAAGTCGGGCTACCACAAAGCACTTGTAAGGACGTATGAAGTCCCCTTCATCATCACCCATAAAATTGGAGAGACTGCGTACCGATTGTCGCTACCTTCCAAGCTGAAAGTGCATCCAGTATTCCACGTGTCTCTATTGAAGCCGTAAGGGGTTGACTACACCAAGAAGGTTTCTGAAATCGAGGTGAATATAGGAAGAAGGACAGTCGGGTGTAGTACTTAGTCCGATTAGAAGCAAGTTGGGAGTATGGTGATGAACTATGGCAGTTTGAAGACATCATCAATAAGTACCACCTAGCCTCATCGGAGGCAACTTTGGCTTAGGTGGGGGAGGGTGTCACGGGTCCTCGAATCGGGGCTAGACTGGACATGGGTCAAGGTGCAAACCAAATCGGATCACTGGATGGGTCCGAGGTCTGACTACACTCTTTTGAGATTTGGGCAACTTGGAGACCAAATCTGAGCCCTAGAATTATCTGAGGAAATGTGTACAAAATCTACAAGTTCTACTCAAGAAAATGGGGCTGGGGGCACATGTCTCGAGATGTACATTGGTCAGCAAAGAAGCTAGTTCAATGAGGCATAATAGAATGTGGTTTATCCTTGCAAATTTTTGCGACATTCTGGGAACTCCACAGAAGTTGATTTAAAGTGGGTAAGGTGTTATCTTAAAGGAATTTTCATTCCAAATCCAACGGATCAGGTTTTGTTGCAATCTGAGTTTGTTTGGGTCATAAACTTGGTAGTTTTATCTGACTGCAGAGAGTCCTATGAGAATGGGGATTCTGAGTTTATCCTTATCTTGTACTTAGAGAGTTGAGTTCGTGAGGGACTGGTAACCTGGGGTTGTTTCTATATAAAAGGACACTCAAGGGTGGGGTTGGAGATCAAGAGAGAGAGGGAAAGAAAGAGATCATCTAGGGATCCTCTTGTATCTTTGGGAGATCGAGAGATCGAGAGAGCTTCTATTGTAAACCAGTGAGTGGTTATTTAATAAAAGTTTTCTTCCCCTTATTTCTTCTTTTTCTTCATGGTGTTTTTTGGTGTCGCATTCCGCTATGTTCTGTTATTGTTGAGCGTAGCCTAAGTCATAGAGACTAGGTTCCCATGCTAGGGAGGCTGATCGATTCTCTTCTACCCTGTGAAGAGCAGACCGAGCCGCACGTTGTTGAGATTTGCTCTAAGATCACTTAGTACGTGACACCTACATGACTTTCACAGATTTCCTCGTGTAATTCCCATAATGCAAAATCAACTTCTGAAGGTCGGAGACATCTCAAGAGTGGTAAAGAATACTATCTTTTACACAGCTTGCCTTCATACAGAACATACCGGGAGGCTTGGTTTCTGGGTTTTTGAGCTTCTTTTGGATTATATGGAAGAACTCCATATTTAAGATAGGCAACTAGTGGATCAATCCAACATGGCTCATGGTCGATCTGCAGATTGTGGTTCCTCCGAACTTGGGCATTTCAGAACTTTAAAGATTACTTTCTTAGGTAGTTCGGTCGGGGCTAAAGTGGCCAGTTTAAAGAGAAGGTCGGCTCTGATATTTTTCTACCCTTAGAATCTATTGAATTTTAAAACTGTTGAAGGCCAGAATCAAGTTCTTCACTTTCTCAAGATATTTCATCATGCTTTCCTTCCATGCTTCATAACTACCGCTAATCTATCCAACCACCAGTTAGAAATCACTGTAGACTTGGAGCAGATCTGCTTCTAACTCTTTAGCTATCTTTAATTCAGTGATCAATACTTCATATTCGATCCCATTATTAGTTGGAGGGAATTCAAAGCACAGTGCAAATTTGGTGATGATCCCCTCCGAGTTAACCAAGATCAGCCCTGCGCCTGCACCAGAAGCGTTGGATGAGCCGTCCACATTTGAGGCCCAAAAATCAGCTCTTTCTTCAGAGGAGCTCGGCTGCAACCATGAAATGCTAGTTTCATCTTGTTCAAGCTCGACTTCATCGAAAATGGTGCATTCCACTACAAAATCTACCAATATTTGGGACTTTGACTAACGGCCGAGGTTGGTAGCAATGTTGAATTCGGTGAGCTCAATTGTCCATTTTGCTATTCTCCCATAGGTATCTATTCGATGGAGAACTGTCTTGATTGATTGATTAGTAAGGAGGGTTATGGTGTGCCCCAGAAAATAAGGTTGGAGTCTCCGGACTGCAATCAATAGAGTATAAGTTAGTTTTTCTAACTTGGTATACCTGGTCTCGACATCTCTTAGGATCCGACTTATGTAGTAGATCGACCATTGTACTTTCACTTCTTCTTTAACTAAGACTGCTGCCAGAGCTGCTGGGGAGACCACTAGATATAGAAATAGTTCTTCTCTAGGTTCGGGCTTGGCTAATAGAAGAGGTGAGCAAAGGTAGTCCTTGAGCTCTTTAAAGGCTTGCTGACATTCGGTGGTCCAGCAGAAGTCCTTTGGTTGCTTGAGAGCTTGAAAAAAGGGCATGCATCGCCCAGCCGACCTTGGGACGAAGTGGTTCAGGGCCACCACCTTTCCAATTAGGCACTAAACTTCTTTGATGGATTTAGGAGCCGTCATCTCTTGAATGGCTTGAATCTTCTTCGAATTTGCTTCAATCCCTCGCCTTGACATCATGAACCTCAAGAATTTCCTTGAAGTCACACCGAAGGCGCATTTGGTTGTGTTCAACTTCATCTTATATTTTGGAAGGACATCAAAAGTTTCCTCAAAGTCGGAAATGTGATTTATTGAAGTTCGACTCTTGACAAGCATGTTATCTACATTTACTTCCATGTTGCGGCCGATTTGCTCATTGAAGATCTTATTGACCAAGCGCTGGTATGTTGTTCCTTTATTTTTTAGCCCAAAAGGTATAACCCTATAACAGTAAAGACCATGGTTAGTAATAAAAGTAGTTTTCTCCTCGTCCTCTGGTGTCATCCAGATTTAATTATAGCTGGAGAAGGCATCCATGAAAGTAAGGAGCTCGTGACCCGCAGTTGCATCCACCATCTGATCAATTCTGGATAGTGCGTAGCTATCTTTTGAGCAGGCTTTATCCAGTTTTTTGAAATCTATGCACATTCTCCATTTGCCGTTTGCCTTTTTGATGAGTATGATGTTGGAGATCTAGTTCAGATAGTTGACTTCTTGGTTGAATCTAGCCTTGAGAAGCTTGTCAACTTTTTCTGCAATTGCCTTCTATCTCTCTAAGGCATGGCTCCGCATCTTTTCTTTCATTGGCCAATGTTTCGAATCAATAGACAAATGATGCTCCATGACTTCCGCATCAATTTCTAGCATGTCCATGGGGACCCAGGCAAAAACATCTACATTTCTTCGAAGGAATTCAACGAGCTGCTCTTGTATCCCATCGTTAGATTGGAACCAATCTATACCGTCTGCTCCACATTACCATTTAGAGGGATTGAGATAAGATCTTCCATCAGTTCTCCCTTTTCTTCCGTGAGGTCGTCCCGGACATCTAACCCATCGACAGGATAAGGGTCGGACCGTTCTTCATTTTGCAGGGCAATTGAGTAGCAGTGCCTTGCCAAAGCTTGATCTCCCTTAACCTCCTCGATCCCATAACTTGTTGAAAACTTCATCTTCAAATAATAAGTTGACACCACCACCCGAAGTGCATTTAGACCAGGTCGATCGAGAATTGTATTGTAAGCAAAGGGAGCCTTTACTATCAAAAAATCCATCTACGCTCTGGATTGTCTTGGATATTGCCCTACAGCCATAGCTAGAGTTATTACACCTTCAACTGGTACTATAGCACTAGTGAAGCCGACTAGTGGGGAGTTTATTGGTCCAAGCTGACTATTAGATATTGATATTTTGGAGAAAGCATTATAAAATAAGACGTCAGTCAAACTTTCATTATCAACAGGATGTGACGTACATTCTGCTATATTTAAGGAGATTACAACCATGTCATTATGCGGGAACTGTACTCCTTGTGCATCTGCCTTATTGAAGGTTATGAGTTCTTCAGTCCTCCATTTCTTCACTGATCGCTCAGATTCGCTGGCCTCTTCTCACTGAAGTCCCCTAGAGATAGTGTTGATGATGTCGAGAGGAGGCTGATCTCCTTGTTGTTCCTCTCTCTTTGACGGTTCTGGCTACGGTAGTACCCTCAGTCGATCTTTTCTTGCTTCAGGCCGGCATCTGAGGAATCGATCCAACCGACCTCTCCTAATGAGCTCCTCAATCTCATCTTGGAGCTGAATGCATTCTTCAGTATCGTAGCCATGGTCACAATGATAGAGGCAGTACTTATTAGGATTGTGCTTGCCACGATGTGTATCCTTTTAGGCCTCGGTAGTTGCTCCTTGATCTCCATCAACACTTGCATTTTTGGAGCATCGAAGGGGGAGTAGTTGTGAAACCTTTTAGGGGGAGAACTTTTTCATATCCTTTTGTTGGGGCTTCTTTGACGACGAGCTCAAGGAGGAGTTTGGGCTTGCTTGCGCTCGGGGGGATTTTGTGAGCACGGCTGAAGTTCATTCGGCCCTTCATTAGCTATGGGCTTATTAGACTCACTGGCTTGTCGCTCTCCTACGGCTTCCTCATCCTTTAACTTAAAGGCTTCTTCCACTCGAGCATATCCTCCAGCCCGAGCTAGCAAATCAGCAAAGCCCCTGGTGTACTTCTTCTCTAGGAAGAACAATAAATCATTCTTCTAAAGGCCGCCCTTCAGCATGACCATTGCAACAGACTGGTCCAGATTCTGAACTTCCTATGTGGCAGCATTGAAGCAATTTACATAAGCCCAGATGAACTCTCCTTCCTTCTACTTGATGTTGATGAGGAAGTCCGAACCTCTCCGAGAATGCCGGCTGCTAACAAAATGAGCCACAAACTAATAGCTCATCTGATCAAAGAAGAAGATCGTACTTAATTTCAATATCGAGTACCAGTTTCTTGCTGCTCCCTTCAAGGTAGATGGGAAAGCTCGGCATAAGATGGCGTTTGGTGCACCATGGAGCAGCATCATGGTCCGAAAGGCCTTCAGATAATCGACCAGATCAGAGGTTTCATCGTAGCTTTCAAATTAGAGAAGCTTGAAGTTCGGCCAAATGGGCTCTTGCATAATTCAGGGAGAGAAAGTGTGTTTGGTGTAGATGTCGTCATGGTGAGCTGTGGCGATGTGAAGGAGTTTCTCAATCCACCGGTCCATCTCTTATAGTTTCTGAGCGAGGACGTCATCTCGATCATAGATCTTGGAAGGCTTTTTTGGCTCTAGATGGGGAAGGTCTCTTTTGGAGAAGAATCTTGATCTGAACAAGGATCCTCTGCTCTCTATTTTCCCTTCCCAAGGGTGATGGGTATGCTAGCCTAAGTGCGCCTCCTTGGGATCGGTTCCTGACATCTCGATGGTGAGTTTTCTGGTGGAACCGCTGTCGGGGGTTGCTGCATGGTCTGCATCATTTCGATGAGGCCCTGAACCCGCTGCATCAGTAGGTTAAACTGCTATAAATCTACCATGGCCGTCGGTAGAGGAGGAGGTTGAAGCACCGACGATGGAGCAGGAATGGATGGATCTAGCTTGGATCTGACGGCAGAAGTGGTAGATCTCTGGGTACCTTCTTTGGAGGCATTTCTTGGGATTAAGGGAGAGGATGGAGATGAATTTGGAAGAAGAAGATCCACAGGATCGACTGAGCACTCCTTCAAGAACAAGGGTTTACAAATGAGGGCCTTCCTCTAGCGTCAATCCTGTTGGTGCAGAATTTGGTTAACGTCGGATCGAGCTAGAGTTGAGGAAGAAGAAGTCTCCGTCGGTGACCTGCAAAATTAAGTCTCATCCAAAATCGGTGGTGGTGGCTCTAGCAGGATCCTCCGATGATCAAGTCAGCTCTTCTGACCAAAAGAAATAGAGTGCTCAAAAAAGAATTCAGTAGAGTTTTGGGAAAGAGAAGAGAGCTTAGAGAAAACATATCTAAAGGGTCCTTTTTATTGATGGAGCTTGTAATAAAATTGAAAGTGACAGCTATAACCATCGGATAGTGGGCCGCTCGAGGCTACGTGGAGTTTGTTACGGAGAGTAGTATCTATTGTCATAACGTGCCCGTCTGTTGGGATTTAATAGTCGAAGTTCGGAGGAAGCAGGCATTGGCTGGAGAAGAGCTTTGACATATATCAATTTCAGAGGAGTTCGGACTCCTCTAAGTTGTTTATGAGTGAGTTGATTCATGCCATGTAGAGAGATGTAGATTAAAAGGGGTTTGACTGAAAGAAATCACTTAGAGAGAATACGACTAGAGGGGATCATCCGGAAGGAATGCTAGTTGAAATCTGAAAGTAATTCGCTGGAGAAATCTGGATGGAGTTCGACTGATGGAGAAGTCCAGAAGGAGTCCGACTGATGAAGAAGTCCGGCTGAAGGAGAAGTCTTGGAGGAGTTCGGCTAAAGGAGAAGTTTGGAGGGAGTCCGACTGATGGAGAAGTTTGGCTAAAGGAGAAGTCCAGGAGGAGTTCGATTGATGGAGAAGTTCGGCTGCAAGAGAAGTCAGGAGGAGTTTGACTAATGGAAAAATCTGGAAGGAGTCCGACTGATGGAGAAGTCCGACTAAAGGAGAAGTCCGGAAGGAGTTCGAATGAAGGAGAAGTCTGGAAGGAGTTGACTGGTGGAGAAGTGGCGATTGAAGCTCTTCTGCGATTACAAATTACACTTGGTTGAGCATTAGACTACCGGAGCGGGGTTTACCCCCAACAGAACTTTTCTAGCAGACAGCTTCACTATTAATGGTAAAAATATAACCTAATATATTTTTGCTATCATCGTGATCAGATTAAAAATTAAAGTCTATAAACCTTGTAAGTTTAAATCTGACTCACCATGAACAAGCCACTAGTCCTTAGTATTTTTCAAATACTTAAGGATAGTTTTCACAATCTTCTAGCGATTCTCCCCTAGATCAGACTAGTATATGCTCAGTATCCCTAGTGAGTATGCCACATTCGATCTCGTACATGTCATGGCGTAAATGATAGAACCCACTGCTGAGGCATATCAAATCCTACTCATACGCTCTCTTTCTCTTGAGGTGTTGTCGAACAATCCCTTTTTGAGAGAGAAATTTCATGGCCTATCCAAAGATAACCCTTTTTAAAATTCTCTATGCTGAATAATTTCAGCATAGTACCTATGTACATGGACTGGAATTATAAGATTTGTTGTGGTGCTCCCAAGCCTTGAGGGGCCACAGGAAGAGCCAAGGTGTTGGCTTTGGGAGTTTAGAATAGGTGTGAATCCTAGAGCTAGGATAGGAGTTATCCTAGGAAAAGCAGCGTGTAGCCCTACACGGGCTCGAGGTTCAGGTGTGAGGATTTTGAGAGGGCTAGGTAGATGCTCTGAAGACGTGGGACACAAGGTGGAGCAAAGAACCAAAGCCAGGAGAAGAATCAGCCAAGACAAGGGGCTGACACATAGGCAAGCTGGCTCGGATATACAGTTGAGCTAGCTCGAGCTAAGACCGAGATGACTCAGGGTGTAGTCGTGCTGACTGTCTCAGGTAGACATATGATAAGATTTGGGTGAGATGCAGTCGAGCCAACTCAGCTCCTGATGGAGTCAGCTTGATGGTGGCGAACAGAACTAGATGAAGTTTTCTGTTTGATTCTTAAGGTTTGGTCCAATAAGGTCTTAAGGTGGCTAACTCATGTATAGGTCATGTTTAGATCCAGGAGATGAGAGCATGGGACACATAGGTGTACATGGGCTCATGAGTGCTTTCATGTATTGGGTTAGCCTAGGAGAGTTTTTCAGCTGGAGTTTGGATTTATTAGGGTTCATGTGGTATAGCATAAATCTTAGGATATAAAAATCTAGGTTTTGTAATCTTTACAAGAGAGTGGAATCAATATATAACTTTTCACCCTAACTCCCTTCTCTTTTCTCTCTGATTCCAATGCCAAGTCCTAGGAGCCATCATCAACTTTTTTGCTCTTCTTCATATTTTTGGGTTAACATTCAGCTTCACGCAAGAGATTGGATCTATGATTGTTGTTTCGAGCAGCCAGCCATAGGCATAACAATTGGTATCAAATCAGTACCAATTGTACCAACAATTGATATCAGAGCCTGGTTGAGTGTAAAGGAGGAAGAAGATCAAGCTTCGGTAGAGAGCAGCAGCAGTAAGGTTCAGATCTAAGGTTTTCTCCAGGCTTCGTGAGAAAGGAAGAGATCAAAGGGCTACTGTCCACTGTCCCTAGTTAAGATAAGATTTAGATTCACCCGTTGGCTATTTTTGATTCGGTTTGATCATCAAGAATAGTGGGTTGAAGGTAGGATTTGAGAACTTTGATGGAAGTGATAGTTTCATGATGTGAAAGGTTAGGATGGAGGATCTATTGATTTAGATGAGACTAGATTCAGCCATGGAGGATAGGTCGGAGGAGATGATATAGATAAGGAGTTGAAGTCCTTGGAGAAAAGGGCATGTACCATGATTAGGAGTTGTCTGGCAGATGAGGTGCTGTATGACATATTGGAGGAGAAGACATCCAAGGATTTATGGTCGAGGTTACATCAATTATACTTAGGGAAGAACATGTGCAATAAGTTGGTACTGAAGAAGCAACTGTATAGCCTTTGAAAGCAGAAGGGCAAGGATGTTGTGGGACATGTTGAGCGATTCGACTGAATGAGCATGGACTTGCTCAACATTTGGGTGGAGCTTGAAGAGGACGATAAGAGTTTATTGCTGTCATGTTCGCTATCCGGTAGCTTCAATCCATTGGTAACTACACTGCTATATGGTAAAAAGATACTGGTGTATGAGGAGGTCATATCAGTGCTAAGGTCCAATGAGCAACGGAAATGGATGACAAAGAGGAAGGTCTTCTAGGAGGGTCTCGTGGTGTTAGAGAGTCCTAGGCAAGGGAAGAAGAAGGGTTAGTGAAGGGGCTTCAATGGGTCCACGATGTGCTTCAAATGTGGTGAAGCAAGATACTTTAAGCAAGAATGTCCGCTTTGGAAGAAGTGCAAGAGAGGAGAAAAATCAAATTTCATCATTTCAGTCACTAAAAGTGAAGAGTTGGATGAGCTCCGAGATAGTTTTCAGAGGAGCCTGTGGGCTGCAGTGTATCCGAGATAGTTTTGGAGGGATCCACGGAGTGTGAACGGTTTGAAGGAGCAGTGACTGTGTTCGAGATGCAGCGGCAGGCTCAAGAATGTAGCGTTGGGTGGTTGGCCTTGAGGGACTCGGTTACAGAGTCAGCTTCTGCAGCATCAGGAAGACTTCAGTTTTAGGTGGAGCACCGAACAGAGGTGGCTTCACAAGTAGAGAAGGTTTTGACATGAGTTCAGAATAGAGGAGTGCAGACAGACCAATATCTTAGCACCAATGCCAGAGATGCATAGTTTTAGGTGGAGCAACAACTATGAAAGGATAGGCGTAGTTTTGAGGATACCATGTCAGGGTATGCAGCGGGTGCCGGCATAGGATTGCTATAGATTCTCCATGAAAGTCTAAGACAAATGATGCACCTGACAAGTAGAAGGATGTCTACAACTCCAAGGATGGTGCAAAAGTGCAAGCCAAGGTCTTCAATAGCGGAGGCGGTCATCTCAAAGGCCTCAAAGGGAGCTCAGCAACAGAAGAAAGATGGCAGTAGCATGGTATGCACAAGTGGCTGTCAAGGCGTACATCGATAATGGGATCATCCAGGGGAACATTGTTAGGTACGCCAAGGCTTAGGCACACCAAGATAGAGATTGTAGGATTTGGTGTCGTGCTCACAAGCCTTGGGGGGCCACAGGAGGAGCCAGGATGTTGGCTCTGGGAGTCTAGGATAGGTATGAGTCCTAGGGCTAGGACAGGAGTAGAGGAAAAAACAGCGTGTAGCCCTGCACGGACTAGAGGTTCAGGTATGAGGATCTTTAGGGGGTCGGTAGGTGCTTCGAAGACCTGGGACACAAGATTGAGCAAAGGACCAAAGCCAAGAGAAGAATGTCACCAAGACATGAAGCTAACACACAGGCGAGCTGGCTCGGATATGTAGTCGAGCCGACATGGGCTGAGATTGAGCCGACTCAAGCTGAGATCGAGCCGACTCAAGGTGCAGTCAAGCCAGCCGTCTCAGGCAAATAAAAGATAGGGTTCGGTCGAGATGTAGTTGGGCTAGCTCAGCTATTGACAGAGCCGACTCAACAGTGGTGAATAGAACTAGATAGGGACTTCTATTTGGGTCTTAAGGCCTAGTCCAATAAGGTGTTAAGATGGCTAACTAATGTATGGATTGGGTTTATATCTAGGGGATGAGAGCATGGGAGACATAGGTATACATAATCTCGGTGAGTGCTTTCATGTATTGGATTAGCCTAGGAGAGTTTTTCAGTTGGAGTTTGGGTTTATTAGGGGTTCATGTAGTATAGCAGAAATCTTAGGGTATATAAATCTAGGTATTATAATCTTTATAAGAGAGTGGAATCAATATACAGCATTTCTCCCTGGTTCCAACACCAAGCCCTAGGTGCCATCATCAACTTTTTTGCTCTTCTTCATATTTCTCGGTTAACACCTTAGTTCGGGCAAGAGATCGGATCTACGACTATGGTTCCAAGCAGCCATAGGCATAACAATTATTATCAAATCAAGATAGATTGTTCCAATAGGAATAACTCAAGTAACCTCTTAGATCTATCTCTATAGATCTTCATCCCTCGTAGGATGCTTCTCCTAAGTCCTTCATAGGAAACTGAGATGACAACCAAACCTTTATTCCCTATAATGCTAGGATATCATTTTCGATTAAGTGAATGTCATTAACATACAACACAAGAGATAGAACTATAGAACTATTAGCCTATTTATAAATACTGGATTCCTCTCCATTCTTAATGAAGTCATACGTTCTGATTATTTTATCAAAATGTATGTTCCAACTCTAAGATGCCTACTTTAATCCATAAATGGATCTCTGAAGCTTGCACACCTTAGACTCATCTATAGATGTAAATGTAAGCTTAGGTGTGGTGCTCCTAAGCTTTGGAAACATGAGCAGAAAGCTCATGGAAAGATGGGAGCAAGCCATCTAGAAAATTTAGCTTGAATAGTAGAGGAGTCATCTCGGTTCTGAGATGAGATGATTCAGTGCTAAGCGAGTCATCTCAAGAAACAAGTCATCTCGATCTCAAGATGACTCAGTCTCAAAGAAAATCCAAATAGAGAACTATATTTTGGGAGTGCAAGGCTGACATGTAGTTAGAGATGTCTTGGTTCAATGATGAGTCGACTTGGATGCAGGCGAGAGGGCTCGATCTCAGGTGGAGTTGTCTCGATTTTCGTGGTCAGATTTGAATGGGATTTTCTATTTGGGTTTCAAACTTTTTCTTTGAGCTTGGGGTTTGACCCTATTGTGTAGTATATGTATAGAAAATGGGTCAAGGATAATGTAATGCTAAATTCATTGCAATAAAAAATCCTTTCTCCTTGATAATCTCTTTTGTGTATTCTCTCTTTCTTCCTTGAATCTCAATTATTTATGCATTTGTGTTGATCTAGAAGAGATCTTTCCTTGTTTCTGGCTAATCACCAGAGGTCACGCTGGTCCATGTCCAGAGAGGGGTCATATTAACCTAACATTTGGTATCATAGCGGTGTTGCATGAAAGAAAAAAAGACACCAAGATTTCTACATTCAGGATCTGCTATACTTTTAACCTGAATCTTCTTATTTTCTTTGTAACTATTTCTTGATTGAGGTGGAGAGTTATTACTTGGAGGAGAGCTGATACAGAAGGTTGGAAGGAGGATTTGGGGTATATAAATCTTCTTGGAAGGATAGTTTTGTTGGTGTGTGATCACATAGAAGGGTGTTAAGGGTTTTGCTCTTGGCTTGATTATAATCATGCAATCAAGCAGATTCAAGGGAGATTTTGAGAAGTTTGACAGCAAGAAAAACTTTATCCTATGGTAGCAAAGGATAAAGGACTTGCTATTAGATGTATGTCCTAAAAGCCAGATTGACCGACACTTATAATACATTCCAAGGGCATAATTTATATTTTAAATTATTATTAATAAAATTCTGGCTATTCTTTAAATAATATCTATGTATTATGTATCTATGATTCATCCATTAGGTTAATGGGATATGATATATATATATATTATAAAGAGTTTGAGAATTTGAGACATGTGTTATCATAATTAACTCATAAACAGCTCCCAATCGTAGGATCGTCATGAGGATGGTGATTAATCCAGAAGATTGGTGTACGATGATGGTGATTTAATCTAGAAGATTGGTATACAATCGCTTTCTTAGGATAGATGTATCTTGAATCTATAGTATGAAGATACTAGAGCAAAAGTACAGGTTCTTGTTGAGAATAAAGATACTGAGTATGACCAACTTTGAGTAGTCATAAGAAAATCTACCTTCTCATCGATGACTTGCTCATTGCCGCAGCAATGTGTCTAGTTCTTTGACTTGAGGTACATTGGTAGTTCATCTTGAGGATGTTATAGTTTGACAACAACATAACTCAGTTTCTTAGCCATTTAGAATGCTGAGGTGTATGTTGACTATAGCATGTTCATTGTAGGAATTAGATCACCCCAAGATGGGATCTATTAACCTCGATAGATAAGGAGTAGTACTATGATCATCATGAGATCGAGTCCTAAAGCCCATGGCCATAGCAATGTAAATAATAGAAGTTTCTAGTATGGTTACATATCGAACTCAAATCAAATGATTCAATCATATGATAGGTATTAGGTTTGACGAGTCAATCTTAACCAAAATCCTATCGGGACTCATGATGGAAGAACCCAATCACACGATAACTATACTATGATGTTCCTTTTTAGTTCTGATGGGTTGCAACCACATACTGCTAGATATCACTGGTGGATTATGGGATCAATTAGAAATATCTTGTTGATCGATTATTTTAATTGGATGAATTAGAAAGAGTTCTGGTCCATTTAAAGGTGTTTCGATGATATCGATGATAAAGATCGTGACATATCCCATTACCATATAAAATTGATCCTATGGGGTTACATAAATAAGGGTTTGGGTCTAGATGTTTTTAATTGAACTCATGAAGTCTGATTGATTTGGATTGGATTTAATTAGGTTCAAAAAAATCATGCTAGCAAATGATTGGATCTAACTTTCTCTTATATTGGATTACCTGATTGGTTTGAACTCAGTCAAATTGGATTTGGCTCGTCCAGAAGTCCTGCATGGATTTGTCCTAAACTAATAGGGACCTTGTCCTAATTAGATTAGGGCCATTAGGTTAGGGCCATGTCCTGATCTCCCCTGGAATGGATAAAGACAAGGCACCCCCCCCAACTTTGACCAAGTCTTGCACAAGAAGGAAGGGCGTGCATGCCACTCAGAATTTTGCTAGGGGCGTGCACCCCTAGATGATTTCTTAAAAGAGAGAGGGCACACGCCCCTTCTTGGCATGCGCCCCATGTGGATAGGGATGAGGAAGTTAATGTTTGAATTAGTTTAAATCCTTTGACTCATTCAAAAGGAATTTAAACTAAAACAAACTCTTGGGAGGTTTTGATCTGACACCAACCACTCTTATTTGATCATAAAAGTGGTGCATGTGCAGATGGCATTTTGTGCGACAAAATGCATGTAAAAAATTAAAATGGGGCCCCTAATGTAAGTGAGGAGTCCTTTTGCTTCTTAAACTTTGATCCGGTGAAAGTCTAGCAGCTCTAGGACTCTAGGTCTCCCATTTTCTTTATAAATAGGAGACTAAGACAAAGGACTTGGTCATTCCACTCAACCATGGACAAAGCCTTGCTCCTCTTCGTGCCTCATCTCCCTCTTCTAGATCCTCTCTCCCATGCCCAAGCGTTGGGCTAATCTTAGCTTTGAGAGTCGAGAGTCGAAGTGCTATCCATTCAAGAAGATGACGAAGGAGATCCCAATAGTTGGTGCAGAAAATGGTGCTAATGCCAGAGTTCACTAGAGCTTAGAGAAGATGAGGCCGCTAACGAGATCTGCAAGATGAAGTCCAAACAAGAGGTGGGTGGCTCCGGTGGGATCCTTCCAATGATAAAGTTAGTTTCCTGACCAACAAGAATGGAGTACTCAAGAGAATGTAAGTAGAGATAAATGCTTAGAGAGAAAAACGTATCTAGAGGATCCTTTATATAGGCAGAGCTTGAACAGAATGAAAGTGACAGCCATAATAGAATGTTAGTTAGCTACTTGGGCCATGTGGAGTTTGTTACAGTGGGTGGGCTATCATTTGACTTGAGTTGTAGGTAGTTGAATTCTATTCAACGAAGTTCGGATGACAAGCTGGAATCATCCATGCTTGGTAGTAGGTTATTCATATTAAGATGAAGAATTTGAGGTTGGACTGGATCGAACTTGAAGGTTGGCTTCTAAGCAGTGGAAGGCAGGCCTGCAGTCGGTTGGATTCTACTAGTACTACTTTTGACAACTTTGAGGAGCTCGGCCATCTTTAAGGTCGACTGAGAGTGGATATAAATATTTAGGCTGGAGGTCAGAAAGAATGGGGGTAGTGCGTTCTTTGTAGAGGACCATGGCTAGGGTCTCTTGGAGGAGTTTGGCTGGAAGTCGAGATAGGTGACCTCCAAGACTCAAGACTACTTGCTGGCTCCATTCTTACTCTTAGAAGTTTAGCTGCTTTCGAGTTTGGTTGCCATTCATAAAATGGAGTAGAAAAATTAGGCTAGAGAAGAATTAGCTGAATGGAGTTTGGCTGGCTGGAGTCCTTGATACAGGATTGGTGATATATACTGTATAATCCACAGTGAGGGAATTTGGCTGGCAAACAAGGTCGGGCTTGTACTGAGATTTGATGTTTGACGAAGTTCTGCTAATATCAGGACCAGAGTCAATTGATTGATAATTTCTCTCACTGTTAAAGTTCATCTGGATGAAGTTCCTCATGCCTTTAGCTGATTCAGCGGTCATTGAAAGAGGGCTGAAGATTACAATTGAGAAGGTCGTCTGACATACATCAACTGGAGGTCGACCTTTCTAAATTGGAATGGAACTAGAGATATGCTTGGATGAAGCTTGAACATGGTGGTCATAACTCCGAACGGAACCACACTAAGATCGGACATTCCACTGGACTTTGGTGGGAGTTATTTTATTCCAAACACTTGCCCTCCTACTTTTGAGTTTGAAATTCAAATGGAGTATGGAAAACTGAGCACTGAAGTCTTTTTTCTGGTCTACCGCTTTTAGAACATGAAAAGTTTTGGCTTTTTTCGACTGGCGTTGAATCTTCTTAATGGATAAATGACATGAAACGAACCTGGCACTCAAAATTCTCCCTGGCATGGAGCTCCAAGTATGGCATCATGAAAGCTTTGTCAGCTGTCATCTATAGGCATGAGGAATTGGATACGTGGCAGGCAAGGAATGGGCAGAGAAGATCTACAATCATAACCCCCTCAGTTTTTTCCCTGATTTTTTTTAAGCACCTCTCTCACCCTTGACTTGCTTCCTTCGCCAGTGCTTCTCTTCTTCTTCTCCCATTCTTCGTCTCCCCCGAGCATCCCGTTCTTCTTTTATTGTAGCTTCTCCGACCGTTGACGTCTCTCTCATCCACCTTCCACTTTTCCAACCATCTCCTTGAGCCCTCCAACCAAATTAGGTTAGTCTCCCAACTCTTTTCATACATTTTTTTTGCTTTTCTCCTATTTTTGTCCTTTCAATTTCTTCATTGGAGTTTACTGCTCGTCCTCAGTTCTTTCAAAAACTTCATAGCCCTTTTCTTTTGATATTTTGAGGAGTTTTTCAAGTTTAGTTTGATCCAGATGTGTTTCAAAGTATCCTGATCCATTGGTTCTAGGAGCCCAGCTGGTCCGAACTCTCAAGACCTTATCTCTAGAGAAGAAGTCATAGCATCCCGTCCAACCTTCATACCCGAGACTATTTCTTGCTCCTTGCACTTCAAGGACCTTTCCCTGATAAGGGTACAATATGGGATCCCTTCGAAGTATGAACTGAAGTTTCTCGAGCCAAGTGATCGAGCTTGCCTTCCTCCCTCGGGTTGCTTTTATTTGTACACCAAAGCTCTCCATACCAGACTTTGACTACTAATTCCTACCTTTGTTGTAGCTTTCTTTTAGTTTTTAAATATTTTCTTTGCTTACATGGTCCCAAACTTATTTAGGTTTATCATAGGCTTTCTTTCCATCTACATCTCGGCCGAGGTCCATCCGACTATTTTCTTATTTTGCAACTACTTTACTTTCAAACACCATCCCACCGCTAAGTGAAGAAAAAATTGCTTTTTTAGCCACAAGATCGATCTGATCTAACCAGATCTATAGAGAATACTTTAAAAATTTTTCTATAGAGTCTAATCAGATCAAAGAGTTCTCCGATCTGATTTTAATAATCTGATATTAAATCTAAAATTAAGAATTAAATTAGATATAACCTTTGTACCTGATTTGGTAATCTGATTACCTTGCTGATGATCTACGGAAGCTCGGAGTTCTGGATTAAGCCATGTTAGATATATGTGCCCTAGAAGCCAGAATTGGCTGACACTTGTAATACACTTCTAGAGGCAAAATTGTAATTTTGACTATAATTAATGAAATGGGTTATTTTCTATCACACCTGTGTATTTAGTGTCTGTGATACATCCTTTGAGTTAATGGTAATGATAATTCATATTTTCAAGAGTTGAAAATTTAAGTCATGAATAATCATTATTAACTCATAAACATGCTCCGACCATAGGATCATCATGAGGATGGTGATTGATCCGGAAGGTTGGTGTACAATCGCTTCTCTTTAGTAGATGAGTCTTGAGTCTACGGTGTGGAGACACCAGAGCGAGAGTACAGGTACTCGTTAGAGAACGAGGGCACTGAGCGTGACCACCTCGAGTAGTCATTAGGGAGTCTACCTTCTCGTCAATGACTGACTCGATGC